>OU343220.1:192745906-192851111 GCA_910596185.1 Chrysanthemum makinoi | reverse complement strand
GTTAGGTCACTAGATTTACAACAAAAGCTTAATAGAAAGAAATAGAGATAGAAGCGGTTGAACAACGATAACACACACCACAGCGTTAAGAGTAAGCAGCGGTTAGGCGTAAGTGAAAGTGAATGAATAAGATGAACAACCAACCTTCAAATGAAGGTTTACAAGGGGTATTTATAGGAGGAAAGCTAGGGCAACACTCCTAGTTCCCATCCTTTTCCTTATTGGACTAGGCCTAGCCTTATGGGCCTTCTACATAAGCCTAAGGCTAATAACAAACATAAAGGCCATAATAAGCTAACTATTACATATTAATCACTAACACTTGATTAAGGTTTAGGAGTGATTCCAACAATCTCCCCTAAGTGTTGGTGATGAAAAACTATAAGCGGTGAAAGCGTTGATGTAATAGTAGCTTTGGCGTCTTCTGACATTCTTCTTTCTTGTGAGAAGAATTGCCTTGATTAGAACAATCTCCCGGTGTAGAGATAGTTTTCTTTGAGCAGTTTTGCTTTGGCGTCATCTTTGTCTTTGTTCTTTGATCATTGTTCTTTTTGGTGGTAGTAATAGTATGTTGTTGTTGTCGCATCAAATCTTCCTCAGTGCGCCCATTTTAGTTGTCTTCATGTCATTCTTCAACATGCTCATCACGCTCTTTGGCGTTGGATTTGATCTTGTGAAGTTCTTTAAGTCTTTAACTTTGTAGATTCTTTGGTTTGTGAAGAATCATTCGACTTTGTGTTGCTTTTAGATAGAACTTCCATTAGTGATGATGTTGGTATGAGCATATGAAGAATCTGCCGCGATCATTCCGCTCAGAGCTTCCATAAGAAGTAAACATAAAGCGGTTAGTAATAAGCGGATTTCGGCACTTACAAGTTTGAACTTCGAGAGTGTTAACAACATAGTGTGAAAACACAACTCTAATTCACAAAGGCCGTTCTGAGATGGAGTCCAAAGTGAGATAACGATGTACGAAGTACATCTACGATTGAGATGAGTCGTGAGGTACACAAAGCATCACCTACGGTATGAAGCGTTTGAGACACACTAAAAGCGTAATCCACGGGGAGTTACCAGAAGTGACACATGTTTGTTTGATGTTGACCACGCGGGAGTTTCCATTCATCTTGAGGATCACAAATGTGAACCTCTCATAAATGTTCTCGACAGATTGCTAAGATCAGTGAAGGACTCGATAACGATACCGATGTTCTTATTGTTAAACAACAAGTGATGAAATGTCAAGTGTACCTAAGAGATCTTTTGATGAATCTCGTGGCTCTAGACTCAATAGTGCGTTTTGGTTTTCGTGAGCGGAGACTAGGGAGAGGGTCTCCTTCTTCAATACCGGCAATCTCTAAAGAAGCCGATAGTTACGTAGGGTTCCTTGTGAGAATGAAACAAGCTTCGGTTGAGAGAAACTTGAGTGGCTAAGAAGGTTTAGTGCATGCGTCACTTGGTCCATGGCGACTTTTAATCTTCAATACCGGTGTCATCTAGTGACAACCAGTAGCATATGAATTGAACCGGTTATGCGCCTAAGTTGAATAATCTGGAGGGCTATTTCTTTTCTTTGCATTTCTTTTTAATTCTTCAACTCCTTCTTTCTCCGATTCTCATTTTCTCCTTTTTATAATCATACCTAAGGACTTCTAAATTCTAACTATTGGTAGTGTCCTTGGGTAGATCCCTCAGGCTCTGGCGGATCATAGGACGGTTATTCCTAACCTTAATCTCCTTATAACTCCATTGCCATAAAAACCATTTTCAAGAAAATCTCTCAATGGGTTTGTGAATGAAAAACATGTTTGAACCACTGAAGAGTTTATCTTTTAGCGAAATACTCCCCTCCACATGTGCTTAAGAGTTTTGAGAGAAATGCGCACGATGAGGAAAAGCGCGCACTTTTGAATTGATCGACTCAAGATAGACAATCCCATGAGAACGGTTACGTTGCATAGTTAAAGTTACATTGTCGACTTTTAGGTGACAACTAGCTCTAATAACTATCTTGAAGGTGTGGACAAACCTCGAAGGTTGTCAAACCCGTCAAAGTTCATGTCTACCAAGAGTTTCTCGAATGGTACATTCTACTCGGACAAGTCCTTCGAGACACGTTTACATCACTAGCGAACTAGCTTGAAGTGCGTTGGTTAAGTCTTTTCACCGCGAAATCAACTAACATATTTCTTATCATATTTTCTCCCCTCAAAAATGGCATATAAATGTTATTTTGAAGCGTTTGAGAATAAATATGACCATTTAGAGTGTTGCTGGGAAGAATGACCACTTTGAACAATTTGTGAACAAAGTTTTAAGTCAAATACTCCCCTCACAAGTGATATAAGCGGTTGAGGTTTTGAAAAATTATAAGGGGAAGTACTTGTTCTTTTGAGCAAAACCTTGAAAAGTGAAAGGTTTGATAGGTTTTACTCAAAAAGTGAAGCTTTAAACTCCTTTTATAAGGATTGTGGCGAAGCGTACCACGGGGTCCTTTATTTACAAGAGCGGGTTGTACACTGTTATGTGTGCACAAGCCATTGTCATAATAAATCATACATCCGTTATAATGAAAGCGTTCAAGGGTACCGGGTAGTCGGAGATGTTGCTAGAAATGTGACGGGCGTTGAAAGCCGGTGATGTTAATCTGGTTGACCACAACATAGCTTTCAATCTTACGGGCGATCCCTTCGATACAACCGTTCATCAATCATCGTGATGATCCTCTTCACATCCCCCGATCACGAGAATTCCATCGCTTAGGAGACCCGATCTTCTGATGTATATCCTTCAACCGATAAGCCAATCCGTCCCTAACCATCTTCAAAGTGTGATCTCCAAACTTGTGAAGATCTCTACCGCCATTAAGCAATTTCTTTGAAGTTCCTTTACGGTAGCGACCTTAGAATGGTTTCTTGATGAGTGTATATTGTGAGAGGCGGTTGATGTCGGGAAGATCAGGCTGCGGTGGAGTGAAGTTGACAGGGTCGATAAGATTCAACTGCAAACTGGAGATCTTCTACACGTTCTTTGATGACTATGCGTCTGATGAAGATGAGCAACGACTTGATGAATTCACGTTGTACTTAGGTGGAGAATTGTCTCATCGACCACGTACTTTGGCAAGGTACATGTCTTCAATGTGGTTGATAGACAAATTCTCAAAGTCACTTCGAGAGAATGCATAATCACTTTCGTCTTGCCTTTTGACCACAATCTTCTTGAGAAAAGTGTAGTCCCATTTAGGCGAAAGATCAGCGTGTTTGATAGCAGCGATGCTTTTAGGACTGACACTTCATGTTGAGATTTACGAACACTGCCTTACGTAGTAGATTCTTCGGTTACGGCCAATGATGAATCCCATACATTGCATCACGGTCATACTGCTTCCACGTGTTGGAGAACAAGTGGTTAGATCTTTCCTCGATAGCTATGCGGTTAGAGTATATATTGCTGCCGGGAATGGAAGTGTCAAAGATGTAGCGTATTTCCTAGAACCATATATAGGTAGAAGAAACTCCAAGTCTTTGTTGAAGAAATATGAATGGAATTGAGGCTCATTTGGTTGGCGATTGTTGGTAGTGGTTTAGACCGGTCGATTGTAATATGGAGGGTTGTCCGTTTTGTAAAGTCGATGTTTATTCAGGTTGAGCCAATCCATTTTGTTAGACATAGCTCGAGCAATGTTTTCAAGGTGATATTCGACCTCAATGGCACTTTAAGCTATCTTTGAACATTTGAAAGCTTCATTCTTGATTAAGCTTCAACTCGATTTAGTCATCTTCTTTACCGAATTTTTCTTGCAGTAACTTAGCATGCTCCAATGTATTACCGTCTACCGGATCTTGACCTTCAGCAGGGTAGGGAGTGGAATTAACAAGTGTAGAAAACCATTCAAATTCCTCGTGGTATCTTCATCTAGCCATGATAGGGGTCGTGATGCGCCTTGAAGCTCTTCTTTTCTTAGGCCTAGATGAGGTTACGGTTTTGTTACTTTGTCGGGAGGCGGGTTGTTGTTGGGGCTCATGGTATTCTTCATCGTCACCCATTATACTCAAAGTGGTCACCGGTTTTACGAGCAGGGGTGGTGTCTCGAGAATCACGAGGTTTATCAGGAAGAGGAGGGAGGATGATCTTTGTTGGCTGGAGTCCTTTGTGGTGGAGGTTGCATGAGTCTTGAATGGAAGATGATTCACAAGACTTCTTTGTGCGTTTAGGCTCCTTATCCTTATCTTGATCTTTGTCTTCATCAGTCTCTTGAGCGTTTGGGCCTTGACTTCTTCGAATGCGGACGGAGTTGGTATTCGGTAATGCTTCAAGCAGTTTAGCTTCATGTGAGGCAAACGTTGCGAGAGCGTTTGACATTGAGCTACTAGCGGTTCACCAATTCATCATCACGAGAAGATTGTAGTTTCAATTGGATTGATGCTCAAATTCATCGGAGTTGATTTCATGGCTTGCTTGGCTAAATGTAAGAGATTGGATAAAGTTATGCATTATACATCTCCTTTGTTAGTTTGGCGACCTCCATTAGGAATTTGTGAGAATATCCTTTTATCATCTCGTCCATGCTTCCTTGAAGATCATCCTTCATAAGCTTACGTACATACTCCTTTCAACTTTCATCTTGTCATGTCTCATCATGAAGATCGTTGTCGATCGACAATGAAATTCACTTTCTATAGAGCATGTCTTTCTTTGACTCTTTTGGCGGACTTTACGATTGATTCTTTGATTGAGATCCAAGATGGGTTGGCTTCTTCGCGATTTGGATGATGATTTGGTTGATTTCTTTGATGGTGGTGGTGAAGAGTGAGAAGATGAATCGGATGACGATGAGATGTGAGGAGACTCCGGGTCCTTTGGTGGCTCAGAAGTTTCTTCCTTTGAGCGTCAGGGACTATCGAGAAAAACATCATACTCAACATCTTCTTCATCTGAGACTTAGCTTTTGTTTCATTGACTTTGGCTTTACTTCTGACTTCTTCATCAGCTTTTACCTTCTCAACTTCTCGATTCGGTTCTTCAGAGTGTCCTCCACAGCGTGTTTGTTGTTGTACCAAAGTGGTGGCACGGATCCCTTATCGGGTTGATTAACGCATCGGGATCGGTGAAGGTTGAGCTCCACCACTTCGACCCTCGGGGCCACCCATTTGTTCTTTAGCAAATTCTTGTGCAGTGTTGGAGTCTAAGAATTTGAACTTCTTCTGTATGATTTATCGGTTGCTCTTCATCAAAGCTTGAGCTTTCTTCATAATAACAAGGACTGGGTCCCCTTTTCCTTGATGTTGGAGGACTAGGAGGTTTAGATACCGTTGTAGTTTCTTGACGGTTTGAGAAGGTCTCTTCATCGATTCGGTACCCTCGAGTCCTCGTCCATTAGCTTTCTCTGCGGTTCAGGCTTGGATACGGGAATAGGAGCGGCTTCCTGGGAAGCGTCCTCTTCGTGGAGGATTCCTCAGGAACATCCTCGACTCGGTGCTTGCGGCACTTCCTCCACTTCCTCTTAGTTTTCCTTATAGGTGTACGAAGACTTTTCATCGAATGACCAACTTTGCCTTCTCTTCTTGCTACGGATACCTTTTGTATGTCTCGAGCTTTTTGATTTCATTAGTGAGAAGGTGTCGGGTAACCACGACACCTGTTTCTTTGTTGTGATTCCTTGATTCGTACATAGAGTGGGTCTCGGTCAACATATAGTGATTATGGGTCATTGAGCCTCTTGGGAATATCAAGATGAAGTCCAAGTGCTCTCTGGATCAACAGTTTTGTGTATCTGACATAGGGAATCTTTGAGCCAAGTTTCTTGAGAAATGACATCATGTCTTCCCATATCAGTGCTTCAATTTCAATGTCCTTTTTGTTGATTAATGACGGAAGATTTGTAGTTCCATGAGCTTGGGATGCTCATACCACTATCGCGACCGAGAGCCAGATTTGGTAATGATGTTGTAGAGGGTTCTCCACGGTTGAGGAATGTTCTTAAGCTCCACATGAGAGTGCTTAGTGATTATCCCTGAAGCTTCATCATAGCCAATATCAATCAAGAATTCGAGCTGTCTCTTGGTAGGTGTGGCATAGAAGTCGGTTGGCTCGATTTGAGGGAAATGGCAGAGTAATCGCATGTGTGATGGTGATCTGTTTGTGATTGGCGTCACATCACGCACTTTGACCTTTGATCCTTGCATTGAATTCGAATTGTTGAATGTAGATCTCAGAGCGATGGCGAGTGTGAGAGCATGTTACGGTAGGGATGATTCCTAGAATATCCATAGCAATCAAGCAAGAAGATTCGAGCATGTGAGGGTTTCAAAGTCAACTCTGAGATTGTTCTTTCCAATCTTCCTTGGATAGCCATTAGGGAAGATATCGGCAATGGTGAGAACCTGGGTGCATCCACATTCATTTGAGTAGCCATGTCGTGATCTAAAATAACATTAGCCAAAAGAACCAACATATCGAAAGACATAATGTTAGTCAACGAAGGTTTTATTGTCTAATTATTGAATATAATGTCAATGATTGTTCTGAGTCCAAGTCACTTGTTGTCTAATAGTCCAATAACTTCGTGAAAAGTTTCGTGAGTTAGTTAACTTTAAGTTTTAAAGTTTATGTTATCACTTATTAATCACAACATATAGAACGTTTAAGTTTATTAGTGACATTATTGGTTTCGTGATGATATGATATGTTTATTTACAAGTATGTACACGTAACAATTCATAATTAAGGTCAATCAAGGCTTAGGCGTAGATATGGCAAAGTTAGCGTACTTGAGGGTGAGTATATGCGTAGAGCGCAAGCTTATCGCGTAGAATCCTTACTACGGCGTAAGAATGTTACAGCGTGGGAAAAGGGGACCTTATGCGTGAAACTTCGCGTAGATATATAAACCTTCAGCGTAAGGCTTGCACAAAGAAGTAGACCTTATCGCGTAGGAGTCACTTGTTTACGCATATCCTTCACGGGATACGGCGTAGTCCCTTTGTAGAACCTTACGGCGTAGTGCTGCGCGTAAGATTCTCTTACGCATAACTTTCTGGCGTAAGGTGATCCTTATGCGTGAGTAACAAAGACCTTGATTACGAGTTTTATGCGTAGCAAGCACGAAAAATAAAATCATCATTTCATCAATCTTAACATGTATAGTCATTTTAAAACAGATCATGGCATGAAACTCATTTCACCGATTTCTGCGTAGAAAGTCATACGCGTAAGTCAAAACCCTAGAGTTTAAAGAATTACATATGATTTCTAGCCATAGGAATTGCACCAAACGTTTTCCGGTAGGTCTTAGGTGTTGTGAGAGTCTAATAACCAAGTTTTAACATCAATTAGGTGAATCAAAAACCCAAACCTAAGAACATTAAACCCTAAATTCCAATTTTTAATCAATTAGTGTTTACGGGTTGTTATAAGGCTGGAAATCATCAATTCAACATGATATTAACATCAAACAACAATCTTTTTGACCAAAACAATCACATTTGAAAATACCCAAAACCACGCATAAACCTAATTTGAAATTCACTCAATTGTGTATCGGGTGGTTTTGAGTGATGAAAATGAGTATCATTGATGTAAAAGAACATTTTGACACTATATTTTTAACCACAAACACATTCTTGATTGGTGTTCATACGCTTATCGTAGAACACAAATCAATCATATCTAAAAATTTGACCGTTGGATTCGTGTAAAAATCAAAACCAATGTTTGTAAACATGTTAAGATCATGAAACAACTTACAATTGATGATCAAAACCGATTTGAAGAGCGAATTTTGTGCGTAAGATTTGTTGAGTTAGGAGTAATAAATGTGAAGTGAAATGTTAGGTGGGGTGTTTTTATTAAAATGACTTTAACCTTTTGGCAGTTTTGGTCCCTCCACCTTTTCCATTTTCATCCAAAGCCTTTTAACTTCCATTTTGGTTACCAAACAAAGATTTTAGGAAATAACTTTGTGACACTCCCCCGACTTAAGAAATGATATGAAAGGTTATAAATTTTAGTCGAGGAGTGTCGGTTTAACCAGAAAAGTTTACCACCATTGATTAAAGAAACAACGAGAATAGAGATAACATGCAAATTACGGATGTTTTGAAACATTTAAGTATTAATTTTCTCCCCCTCAACGCTTGATCGGAAAAATACTGAATTTTGAAAGATTAGAGTGTTGACAGAAGAAATGTACTTGCCATGTTGAAAGAAAAATAGATAGAAGAGTATTTTTGTTGTTTTATCAGGTTTTATATTTTTGTATTTTGTTTTTGAAAAAATATTTACAAAAGAGAGTTTGGTGTTTGTGAGGTTTTTAAGACTGTATTAGGAGGTCATCCAATTCCTCTTGAGTCAAACACCTCATACCAATCCGGTGGACCAACTCATTAAACCTAGCGGGAGGCAAGGCTTTGGTGAGAAGATGCGCAATTGGTATTCATACCCACAAAATATAATTCAACGGTACCATGTTCCACGTGATCCTTGATGAAATGATATCGAAGATCGATGTGCTTTGATTTCGAGTGTTGAATGAGTTGCGAGATTGCAATAGCACTCCGATTGTCGCGATTACATCGGGATTACGTCAAATCGTAACCATAGTCTTTGAGTTGTGTTCTCATCCAAATGACTTGAGCACAACATGCGGACATGGCTATATTACTGCCGGTTGAGGACGGCGATGTACAATCCGCTTCTTCGATTGCCATGACACGGTTTATCACCAGAAATTGTAAAGCTCACGAAGTACTTTTCAAGGTGAATCTAAGCATCTGCGTGGTGAAACGTCTGAAAAGCGATTAGTTCAAAACAGTCGCCCGGATACGGATCCCAAATTAATGGTTTTACTGATGTATGGAAGGTTGCTGCCTCGAGAAGGTGGGTTTAGGTTAGTGGCAATGATAGCGAGAGCAAGATATCACGACAAAGGCCAATATGGATGCACGCTGGTGATACATGAGAGACCCAATAATACTACGGTATTTTGTAGGGTCCACAATTTCCCATGTAAATCAGCGTCTAGCTTCTTGGTATGAGCCATTGGTGTGGCATAGGTGTCTGAGTTTTCATTCCAAATTTGTTTAACTTCAAAGGCATATTTGGGTGACTCAAGAAAATACCGGGGGTGATTGATGAACTGCGATCCACAGAAAGATAAGTTCACCCATCATGGACATTTCAAAATGTTTCTTCATTAGTTTTGCAAAGCGATTGAGTACTTTTATGAGTTGACCCAAAAATGATGTCATCCACGTAAATTTGAACAATTAAGATATGTTCCCCATGATATTGTATGAAAAGAGTTGGGTCGGTAGAACCTTTGGTAAGATTATTGAGCAATGAGGAAAGATGTACTTATCATACCATGCAGGGGCTTGTTTGAGACCATCTGAGCTTTCTTAGGTTTGTAAACATGTTGAGGAACTCGGATCAATGAATCATTACGGTTGACTAACATAAACACGTTTCTTTAAGGTTGTCCATTGAGAAGCGGTTTTGACATCCATCGAAGGCCAGTGATGTTCATATAGCAAATGCGGAAAAATCCTAACAGCACCTCAAGGCGAGCAACGACAAATGATTCTTCAAAGTCAATACCCTCTTCACGTCGATAACCCTTAGCCACGGGGCGTGACTTGTTTACGATAGCGTTCCCTTGGCATCAATTTGTTTTCAAATCCATTTTAAGACCAATGGCGAAGACCCTGTTGGTCTTTCAACCCGTTCCCAAACTTCAAGGCGTTTAAATTGGTTGAGTTCTTCTTGCATGGATTCAATCGGTTATCTTTTGTCATTGCTTCCTTAATGTTTTGGTTCAGTTAATGAGGCGGTGTGAGTGCATAAATCAATGTTCACCGTCTGTGTGAAGGCGTTGTCACCATGCTTGGTGGTTGATTTGAGTTGCCAATAATATTATCCAAAGGATGGTCTTTTGTCCATCTATGTGTGGAGGGTTGATGTTGGTATACATTGTGCAGATTTTGAGGATTCAAATGGCTTGTTGAAGATTCAGCGACATCACGGTGCGGATCATTAGCAAGCGGGTTAAAGAGCATTTGGATCAAAATCTGCGGTGGGGTACTTCATTGAGAACATCATCGGTAGGTTCATCATTGTTGGAGCGGTTTGTTCAAATTGTTGTGTTGGAGTCAGCGGTGGTGCTTCTTCAACCGTAGTTGTTGTAGCGGTGTATCGGTATATGGTATTATCGGGTTGGCGGCGAAATAGCGGATACACTTGGAGCACGTTCATCAATATCTCATCAGCGACGAGAGGAGCAAATAATTTTCCATTTGTTGGCGAGTGATCTGGGGCTTTGTTCGGTGATGATGGGGTTTGGGGAAGTTTAGCGGTTGTGACCGGGTTCTAAGCTGTTATACTCGGAAGCCATTTCCGTAAGTTCATCAAAATGAGCATGAATCGTTTCCATAACCTCCTTTGTTAGACGATTGGTCCGGAAACCTTTAGATTTATCACAATATCCAATAAAGACTCCAATGTCAGCTTTGGCTTTGAGCTTTCAAAAGTCATCACGATCATTATTTGGATAGCAAAGAGATCCAAATACATGAAAGTGTTTGAGATTCGGTTTTTACATTTGTGGACAAGCTCGAAAGGTGTTTTGTTGTGGCGTTTAGTAATCATAGAGCGGTTTTGAGTATAGCATCACGGTGATCTGACTTACGCCCATAAGTAATCTGGAAGTTTAGCATTGATTAACATTGTTCTTGCGGCTTCCACTAGCGTTAGGTTTAGCCTTTCAACAACTCCGTTTTGTTACGGTGTGCGTGCAATAGATGTCGATCTTTGAATTCCCACTTTCTCATAAAATTCACGAAGAGTTTGGTTAACAAATTCGGTGCCTCTTATGCTATTACGATTTGTCGAGCGGTGTTTAATTAGGTGAACTTGTATTTTCGTGAAAAGGTGATGATCATCTGTGGAGCTTGATCTTTGCTTCGAAGAAAGTAGACCCAAGTCCGGCGTGAATAGTCATCAACAATTACTAAGATGTAGCGTTTGCCATTGATCGTTTGCAGGCGCATCGGGCCACACAAATCCATGTGAAGATGAAGCACATCTTGAGAGACGTGTTCCACCTTTGAAGGAAAATGAGCGAGTGCTTTCCCTTGTTCACAAGCTGAGCAAAGGTGATCTTTAGAATATCGAAATCGTGGGAGTCCTTCAACTAGTTTGTGTCGAGCAAGGTTGGTGATGGTTTGAAAGTTTAGATGTGATAGAGAGCGGTTCCATAGCCAGGATTTTGTTGATGTTGCCTTTGAAAGTAAGCAAATGGGAGATGAAGCAACCATGTCTTGCATAGAGATAGTGTAAAGACTTGAATTACGCGAGCGAGACATAAGGTCGTTTCCTTGTAGATCCGCAATGAAACAAGATTTCTCCACTGAAAGCAACCTCCAAATCTCCATCACGCTGACCTCGCGAAAGCAGTTGTACCGAGGCCTTCCACATAATAAACCACCTAATTCGATGTTCCCATTGATATAGTCTCCGTAGCCCATGATAGGCTGCGAAGTGATCATTTCGAATCGGCGGTGCCAATGAACTTTGCAATAAAGTTTGATAACGGTTTACGGTTGCCTATCATGTGTGGGAACATCCGCTATCAACAATCCAGAGAATGATCGCTATCACACGCATTACACCTGAGGCGACACGGATGGAATAGAAGTAGATGTGGAACTGAATGTTAGAGGGTTAGGAGGCGGTATAGTAGACATACACATTAATAGCTTTGGGTATCCATTTAAATCCAAGTGTGTTATATATCCATTTCCGCCATCTCCAACTAGTATTTGCTTTAGTCTTAGTGAATGCACTAGGTGGTACTACATTCCTAGGAGGTGGCTGGAGCTTCTGAGGGGCGGCAATGCGTTTCTTAGAATCTAAAGAAGGCGGTCTACCAAGCATAGACTTAGAAAGATTAGTGGGCCTAGAGGTATTCGGTTCTTAGGATTCCTTAAACGCGAGATGATAGCTTTAGCAACACATTTGTCATGACAATCAGAATTCATACTTTTCCGACAAATAACACAAGGTGCATCGGTGAATATCAAAAGTGCTTAAAGGTTTAGCATTAGTTACATCACTATTTCTATTACATTTGCGGAGCCAATATCTATAGTGGTGGCAACGTGAGTCTTATTCATAGTCCTAGGGTGTTCTTCTACTTTAGCATTCCTTATTGATCTTTTCTTAGGTCATAACTTCCTATTCTTCGATGTAGTGCTCTAGGGTGAAGTGCGGGGCGTTTGGAAAAACCTTAACTATTCTGTTTAGTAGAAGGAAGCACGTTAGCAACTTGTGATTTGGCGTAGGGATTCTAGGTTCCACGATTACTAAGTGTTCTTGGGGCTATTCTCTTAATTACGTAGGCGGGAGTTGTTCATACTTTCCTAACATTTCTCTTAGTTGAAGATAGTGTGAATCAGATCTTGATTTTGAGACCGAATATTTCCAGCAAAATGCATAACTTCTTTAGTGTGTGCAAGATAATGATCAAGTTCATTTGATGCTTCATCACGA
This sequence comes from Chrysanthemum makinoi, assembly GCA_910596185.1. Lineage (NCBI taxonomy): Eukaryota > Viridiplantae > Streptophyta > Magnoliopsida > Asterales > Asteraceae > Chrysanthemum > Chrysanthemum makinoi. The sequence goes on along the minus strand of OU343220.1, from coordinate 192,838,562 downwards.
GTCTTTTTGAGTAAATCAAATATGACACCATATTCCTTTTTAACTTTTACAAGTTCTTGTTCATATTTTGAGATTTGACACTTAAAAGACACGTTTTGATCATCCAGTTGTTCAATTTTTGGATCGAGAAGTTTTGTGTCCATGCAACTAGGCGAATTTGTGTTGAAAAGCAAGTTGTTGATCGTGAATATCTTTTTGACACCAATTAAGGCGACGTATTGCATTTGAAAGTTCGTTTGACAATCGTTTATTTTCAACTTTTAAGACTCGATCGAAGCACATTATCGGTGTTCTCAACATTTACCACGAATCAACGATGATCAGCGAGAGATATAATCAAATGCATATGACAAAGAATTCAATAACCAGGCATTATGGACATCGGCAGGATGACATCTTCCAAGAGTCAATCAACATCTTTTCTCAACGGTTTCTTTTTACGTTTAGTATTAGAAATAGATGTTTTTGTTTTCTCGAAAATGACCTTCATCAATCCAAGTTCCTTATGAAAGTCCTTTTCCCAAGACAATGCACAACTTTTCAAATTTTAACATTTGGTAAAGAGGTTTTTCGAAAAATATCTCTTTGTTCTCGCGCTAGAGGCGATTGAAAATGTTGAACTTTGATTTGAGAATGATATTCTATCTCATGTTGTAAAGTTTTGAGGTCAGCCATGAAAAGGTCAAAATATCGAAGAATTTTGCGATTTTCAGGTTTTGAGTTTACTTCACGATGGAAGGTAAATGACCATAAGTTTGTGCATAATCTAGTTTGGGATTAACATTAGAAGACTTCGGGCGTTTTATGACAATCCTTGGTGTGTTAGACGAATCCATTGGTGTGACGAAGGTGACTGCTTTTGAATAGTTAAAAGGTTTATTGTAAACAACATTTTTTAATTTTGATCGACTCTCGTCTTCTGCATCTAATTCCTCTTGACGATGATATTCAAGAACACTCATAACAAAATTATCAATTTATATTCTGCACTGGAAACTTCAGGATTTGGTTTGAATGCTTTAGTTGAAAGCTTAGGTTTGTAATCAGCAAGATTTGGTCCATGGCCATTTGGATTTGGTTTTAAAGTAAACTTTTCAATAGCTGTGACCGACTCACCATGTTTGTAAACAACAGTTTTAAACTCTTTAAGTTTGTTTTGCAAGCCGATGATTTCTTCAAGATGATCATCTATTCGTTTTGTTGAATGCTTTTTGTATGCAGAGAACTGTTTTTGGCAAGTTAACAACTCAGCCTTTGCTTTTTGATTTTCTAAGGTGAGAGCATTAATTTGCTTTTTATGTTCATGTTTCAGTTGTTCTATTTTAGACAACAAAGCATTCTTCGAAGCGGCTAGATCACGCATCTGTCTCTCTAAAATATTTTTCATTTTGATGAGATTTGGCAAAGGCTGCTTCAAAACCTTTTTCACGTTTTTCTTGAGTTTTGAAAAAGTTGAGTTGCTTTTGTAAACATCCAAAATCCTTGGTTAACAGTGCATTTTTACTTTTCAAGTCCTGATTAATTGCACGACATTCTTCCACTATGGTTTGTTGGTCTTGTATTAAACGAGCAAAATCTGGATGAGGCAAAGTTCGGCGTGTTCAACGTGAGTCACAACATGATCATTACTTAGATCCTCAAGTATAACCATGGAGTCAATTTGAGTGTCAAGGGAAACCATAAGGTCATCTTGATCGTCAAATATAACTACGGGTCTAGTTGAAAATCGTCAGAATGAGATGTGGACGACTCATTTTGAACATTCTGAGCCTTGCCGGATTGAGATGTTGGCGGAGATATGAGATCGAGATAAACATGGTTTGTTCGGTACCGAGACAAGCCATCGCTGTCATACACTGGGCCTGTGTCACTCATGTGTAACTCATGCATATTAGCCATCAACATAACACTGCATTGGCACGCAAATCCTCCATATCATCATCAGTGCGCATTTGCCATAAAGCTCTGTTCTTTGTTGGTGAGAGTTCCACCGACTTCATTCTTAAGAGCCAAAAGAAGAGCCTCTTTGTGATAAGCACCGCCCCTTGTCCTCGGCTTTGGGCATGCATTAGCCAGTGTCCCTTTCATTGCGGTTGTAGCATCGAAGACCATTCAACCCATTCAGGCATTTCCCTGTTCCACCACTGGAGCTCAATTGTTATTCCTACCCACAACATTAAACCCTTGACCACGCTCATCGGCGACCATAACCACAATTCTGAACTTCAACTCGTCCATTGTTCACAACAGCTTGATTCCTTGTGTTAGATGAGGAGCGAATACGATTGTTGGATTTGTTGGTATAGCGGCTAAAAGCATTAGCAATCATAGCAAATCCTTGTTGCAATGCTTGAATGGATCGATTCCTCATTAGCTTCAATGACAAGTGCTTGAGCATTGTTTTTGTTGTATGGATCCAATTAAGTTTGTTGAGATTGAGGCTGTGAAGGATCATATGGTGTGATTGTAGTTGGTTGAGTTGCTGGTTGAGGAGAATAACTGTTTTGAGCATATAAAGCAAGTTGTTGATTTTCCGGTTGTGAAGATGAAGCAATTTGAGCACGGAGAATCCTTTCTCGATCAACTTCCTTTTCATGAGGCTTCAAGTAATCATACAAAAATCCGTATGTAGAATGATGCATGTTCTTCGCTTGACGGAGAAAAATGACATACTTTTCCCATTCAGGACCAAGACTACTCAGGAACTTAGTATTAATGGCAATTCTTGGCATGATGATGTTGTTTTTATCTAAATCATTTATGATGTCTGAGAATCGATGATGGTAAGACTCAAGTGTCTCTCGAGTTCAATCATGAAGTGTTCATAAGCTAAGTAAATTTTGGATTCCATGTCCTCTGATTGAGTCAGATCCTACCATAAGAAGATGAATATGATCCCACATTTCCTTTGCAGTCTTTTGAGCATCAACACTTTGAAGAATTGGGTTAGGTAATCCTAAAAGGATATATTGCATTGCAGCTCATGCTTCATAGTGTAGAAGTTCTTCGCATTCAAGTCTGCTTGAACAAGAGTAGCAATGTTTGATTGTTCATCTCTTGGTGGTATAGCATTTGGATCGTAGAATACAATGACAGTTGGCATTTGAAATGGACCTTCCAAGATAACCTTCTTTAGGAACTTTCCATGTGGCTTCTTCAGATCACAAAACCTAAAGAACCTAATCACCCATTGATCGTAGTTTCCTGGAGTGAGCATTGGAGGTCTATCAAGTGATCCAGCCTCATGAATTGATTGTTGGTACGCTAAAAGCTTCACACATCTATGCAAACCAAGTGGGTTCCTTCATAGTGTTCCTTGATGGATGTTGATTGAAGTCATTTGTGTAGGATTGAACTTGAAGACTTCGTGGTGGTTGAACCATTTGAGGTTGTGGAATTGCGGCAAATTGTGGAGTATGTTGTTGATTAAATTGTTGTTGATAAATTGCTTGTTGCTGATTCCATTGTTGATGTTGTGGAGTTAGTTGTTGTTGTTGACGTTGAGAATAAGTGTAAGGGAAATAGTTAGAGTATGGTGGTTGTGACATGTTGAAAACTTGTGTTGGGAAAAAATGGATCTTTGTAGTCGAATGAACCTTTGTTGATGAAGTATCCTTAGGTGTAGAAATCACAATAAACCAAGTAGGACTTATGCGTAAAAACACCAAAGTTACGCGTAACAATCAAGAGTTACGCGTAGATTTAGCTTACACGTAAGTAGGGTAAAGGCACTAAAGTTATGCGTAGACACAAAGTTAGGAGTAGAATGAAAGTGAATGAATAAAATGAACAACCAACCTTCAAATGAAGGTTTACAAGGGGTATTTATAGGAGGGAAGCTAGGGCAACACTCCTAGTTTCCATCCTTTTCCTTATTGGACTAGGCCTAGGCTTATGAGCCTTCTAAATAAGCCTAAGGCTAATAACAAACATAAAGGCCATAATAAGCTAACTATTACATGTTAATCACTAACACTTGATAAAGGTTTAGGAGTGATTCCAACATTGCCATCTCCAACTAGTCTTAGCTTTAGTCTTAGTGAATGCACTAGGTGGTACTACATTCCTTGGAGGTGAGACTGGAGCTACAGGGACATCAATGCGTTTCTTAGAATCTAAAGCAGCCGGTTTACCAAGCACAAACTTAGAAGCATTTGTGGGCTCCGTTTCTTAGGATTCCGTAAACGAGACAAGATAGCTCTAGCAACACATTTATCATGACAATCAGAAAGCATACTTTTACGAAAAATAACACAAGAAGCTTCAGACTGAATATCAAAAGTACTTAAAGGTTTAACATTCATTACAACACTTTTTCCATTACATTTGTCAGACGCAATATCTAAAGTGGGTGCAACTTGAGTCTTATTCAAAGTCCTAGGGAGTTCTTCTACTTCATCATTCTTTATTGTTCTTTTCTTAGGTCGCAACTTCCTATTCTTCCTTGTATTGCCCCCAGGCTGTGAAGTGCAGACGTTTGGAAAGGCAACTATTCCATGTTTCAGGAGAGGGAAGCACATTAGTATCTTGTGGTTTATCAGTAGGCATTCTGGGTTCACGCTTGCTAAGTGTTACAGGTGCAATTTTCTTAATGATGCTAGGTTGAACTTGTTCATACTTTCCTAGCATTTCTCTTAACTTAATGATAGTGTGCACCAAATCTTGATTTTCAGAACGAAGATTTCCAGCAAAATTCATGACTTCTTTAGTGTGTGCAAGATAATGATCAAGTCCGTTTGATGCTTCATCACGAGTCTGTTTGAGTTAATCAAATATGACACCATATTCCTGTTTAACTTTTGCAAGTTCATGTTCATATTTTGAGATTTGACACTTAAAAGACACGTTTTGATCATCCAGTTGCTCAAGTTTTGGATTAAGAGTTTTTGCACGCAACTGAGCGATTTTGTTTTGAAAAGCAAGTTGTTGATCGTGAATATCTTTTTGACACCAATTAAGACGACGTTTTGCGTTTGAAAGCTCGTTTAACAATCGTTCATTTTCAACTTTTAAAGACTCGATCTGAAGCATATTATCAGTATTCTCAACAATTTCAACAGAATCAGCAGAGATGTACTTAGATGCATTAGCAATAGAATGAAACAACACAACATTATGGATATCAACACAGATAACATCTTTCAAGAGTCGATCAACATCTTTTCTCAACAATTTCTTTTTACATTTAGTAGTTGAAATTGATGTTTCTATTTTCTCGAAAACTGTTTTCATTAGACCAAGTTCCTTGTGAAAATCCCTTTCCCAATATAGTGCACAAGTTTTCAAATTTTTGACATGGGGTAAAATTTTTTTCTGAAGAATATCTCTTTGTGGTCGCGCCAGAGGCAATTGGAAATGTTCAACTTTTATTTCAGAATGAAATTCAATCTCACTTTCCAAAATTTTGAGGTCAGATAAGAAAGTGTCAAAGTATTTTATAACGTGACAACTTTCGGCTTTTGTTTTAACTTCACTAAGTGAAGGTAAATGACCATTAATTTGTGCACCATTGTGTTGGGGACTAACTTCAGAAACTGGTGTGATAACCAAAGGTTTGTTAGAAGTATCTTGTTGTGTGACAAAAGTTACGGCTTTTGAATAGTTAAATGGTTTGTTATAAACGACATTTTCCATTTTTGACCGACTCTCATCATCAGCATCTAATTCCTCCATGCGATTATATTCAACAACAGTCATAATTGAATCATCAATTCTATGTTACCTGTAAACTTCAGGATTTGGTTTGAATGCTCTGTTTGAAAACTTAGGTTTGTAATCATCAAGAATCGGTCCATATCCGTTTGGATTTGGTTTAAAAGTAAACTTTTGAATAGTTGTGATTGACTCACCATGTTTATAAAAACATTTGAAACTCTTTGATTTTGTGTTGTAAGTCGACAATTTCTTCAAGATAGTTATCTATTAGTTTAGGTGGAATGCTTTTTGTACTCGAGAACTGGTTTTGACAAGTTAACAACTCGACCTTGGCTTTTTGAGTTTTCAAAGTAAGAGCGTTAAGTTATTTTTTGTGTTCATGTTTTAGTTGTTCTATTTGAGACAACAAAGCATTCTTGGATGCGGCTGGATCACGTATCTGTCGTTCTAATGATTTTTCGTTTTGATGAGATTTAGCAAAAGCGACTTCAAAACCTTTTCACGTTTTCTTGAGTTTAAAACGTTGATTTGTCTGATTAAGAATTCATTATCCCTAATTAACAGTGCATTTTTATCTTTTAATTGGTTGCAAATTTCCAAACGAGATTCTTGGTCTTTAATTAAGGTCAGGAGCTCAATTTCTCTATTAGACAAAATCTCATCTTGTTCAACGTGAGTCTCAACATGATCATTATTTAGATCCTCAAATATAACCACGAAGTCAACTTGATTATCAATATTAACCATAAGGTTATCATGGTCGTCAAATATAACTACGGGATCTATTTGATAATCATCGGAATGAGATGTAGATGGCTCATGTTGAACACTCTGATCCTTGTCGGATGGAGAAATTGGCGGAGATATCAGATCATGAATGAGTGTATTTTGTTCCGGTACCTGAGACAAGCCGTCAGTGTCATACACTGGGCCTGTGTCACTCATGTGTAGAGCTTGCATTTGTCCCATCAATATCACTGCTGCATTAGCCTGTAAGTCCTCCATATCATCATCAGAATCTGCATCTGCCATAAAGCTTTGTTCCTTGTTGGTAAGAGTGCCACCAGCTTCATCCTTGAGAGCCAAGAGCAAAGCCTCTTTGTGATAAGCACTGTCTCTTGTCCTCGGCTTAGGACATGCATTAGCCAGATGACCCTTCTCATTACAGTTATAAGAACGAAGACCATTAACCCCATTCTGAGCATTCCCCTGTTCAACCACTTGAGCCCTTTGGTGTTGCGGAGCACACATGTTATTCCTTCCCATAGCATTAAACCCTTGACCACCTCCCATCTGACGAACATTACCACGATTCTGAACTTCAACTCATCCATTGTTAACCACAGCCTGATTCCTTGTGTTTGATGAGGTACGAATACAATTGTTGGATTTGTTGGAATATCAGCCGAAGGCTCTAGCAATCATGACAAATCCTTGCTGCAGGGCATCAAAAGCTTCAGTATCCTCATTTGATTCACTATAAAGGGCTTGATCAGTGTTGTTGTTGTATGGAACTAATTGAGTTTCTTGAGATTGTTGCTGTGACGGATTATATGGTGTAATTGTTGGAGTTGGTTGAGGAGTGGGTTGAGGAGCGGGTTGAGGAGGAACACTAGTTTGAGCCCACAAAGCAAGTTGTTGATTGTCCGGAAGTGACTGTGGAGCTGGGAGTCCACGGATAGCCCTTTCTTTGTCAACTTCTTTTTGGTGAGGCTTCAAATAGTCGTACAACAATCCGTATGTATCATGATGAAGATTCTTAGCTTGACGGAGAAAAATGACATACTTCTCCTATTCCGGACCAAGACTACTTAGGAACTTAGTGTTGACAGCAATTTGTGGCATGATGATATTGTGTTTGTCCAAATCATTGATGATGTCTGAAAATCGATGATGATATGACTCTAATGTCTCTCCAGGTTCAATCATGAAGTGTTCATAAGCCAAGTAGATTTTGGATTCCATGTCTTCTGATTGAGTTTTGTGCCTTCCATTAGAAGATGAATATGTTCCCACATTGCTTTAGCTGTCTTTTGAGCATCAACACTTCGAAGGATCGGATTGGGTAATCCCAAAAGGATGTATTGCATTGCTAGTTCATCGGCTTCAAAATGTAGAAGTTCATCAGCAGTGAGGTTTGAGATAGTTGCAATGTTGGTGACAGCATCTCTTGGTGGATTGGCATTAGGATCTGCGGGTGTGACAACAATAGGCATCAGAAATGGACCTTCCATAATGACCTTCTTTAATAACTTTCCATGTGGCTTCTTTAGATCACAAAACCTAAAGAACCTTATCACCCATTGATCATAATTTCCGGGAGTGAGCATTGGAGGTCTATGAAGTGAGCCAGCTTCATGAATTGATTGTTGGCTACTTACGGCTTCACACATCTTGCCAAACCATGTCGGTTCCTTCATAGTACTCCTGGATGGATGTTGATTGTAGAAGTTTGTGTAAGGTTGTACTTGAAGACTAGGTGGTGGTTGAACCATTTGTGGTGGAATTGCTCCTAGTTGTGGAGTATGTTGTTGATTAAATTTGTTGTTGTTGATTAAATTGTTGATGTTGTGGACATAGTTGTTGTTGTTGTTGTTGATTATAAGTGTAAGGAAAATAGCTAGAGTATGGTGGTTGTGACATGTTGAAAACTTGTGTTGTTAAATGTATCTTTGTAGTCGAATGAAACGTTGTTGATGAAGTATCCTTAGGCGTAGAAACCAAGTTTAGGCAAAGTAACACTTAAGCGTAAAAACACCAAACTTACGCGTAAAAGTGATATTTACGCGTAGGAGTAGCTTACGCGTAAGAATTGAGAAACACTAAAGTTATGCGTAAACTGAAAGTTAATCATATAAAACTTAGGCGTAGGATTAGCTTATGCGTAAGACATAGCTTAGGCCTAAGAAAAATCTTATACGTAATGAGTTCTATGCATAAGTTTGAGCTTATGCATAAGATTAGGGTTTTGCCCAAAAAATCTTTTACACTATCACAGTGTAAAGGATATCCAAAGTCGAAGTGTTTTCAGGCTTATCCAAGCAAGAAAACACTGAGTAAACCACGAAAACTGAAGATCAACCCACGGATGAGTTACACGTAAGAATAGGGTTTTCTTACGCGTAGAAAGCAACCAAAATTGATTTCAGCCCAAAGATGTTTCTAAACCAGATTTTTGTGATGACTTCAATATCACCAAAATAACACAAAAGTGTGAAACTTGATGATCCAAAACTTCAAAACACCTTATGCGTAGAAATGAAACCACGTAGAAAACCAAGCTTAAAAACAATGATCCACACATAAAGTTTGAAACTTTTTGCTAAAAACAGATATTTTAACACCTTAAAACGTTGAAAGTACAAGAATCTTGGATTGAAAAGTGTAAAAAATACGTTTTTAAGCGTGACAAAGTATGAAACTATTTTACGCGTAAACCACAAAACTAACTTCAAAAACAAAAGATGTTCACCCAACTATTTGGCGAATGATACCACTGTTAGGTCACCATATTAGTAACATAAGCATCAATAGAAGAAATAGAGATAAGAATGATCGGATGAACAAATAACCAAACACACACACACACACACACGTATAAATATGTAGAAGAGTTATGCGTAGAGTGCAAGTGAATGAATTAAACAACCAACCCTCAAGTGAGGGATATACAAGAGTATTTATAGGGCAAGGTGCTAGGGCAACACTTCTAGACTCCTTCCCTTCTTATGGGCTTGGACCAAGGCTTATGGGCCTTCTACATAAGCCTTAGCTTAATAACAAACATAAAGGCCATATTAAGCTAAATATTACATATGAATCACTAACACTTGAATTAATGTTTAGGAGTGATTCCAACAGTTTTTACCCATCCTAATAAACTAGTACAACAAATGATTTATTACAACAATTTGTATTAAATGACTATATGTAAATGCTTTACAAAAATAACATGTATCCTTATAATTTTACTTATAATAACATTATATTTGTTATCAACAAAACACAAAAAGATCGCTAAATATTAATAAACGTTTTTACGGTTTATTTGTATTAACAATCTCCCCCTTTTTGTTGATGACAAAACATAATGTTATGATGAGTAAAACTTAAGATTAGATGTATGTTTTGAAAGCCTAAGTTTTACTTATTCTCCCCCTTTTTGTCGAAACAAAAAGTTAACCCAACGAAGAAATAAAATGTGGAAAAATACTTCACGTATCGCTAACTCCCCCTTGACGGTAGCTCCCCCTAGAATGGGGCGTCAAGTGAGAAAAAATAAAAAATCCTACAAAGAAAGGTTTAGTAGTAACATGCATAAATAATCTTGTGATTGACGAGAATCAAGATTTGGAACCAAGGTATGTAAACAAGGCCTTGTAATAAAACAACAAAATGTAGTGGTACTTATGCCACATACAAGCATGTAAAAGTAAGAACAAGACTTGTTCTTAAAAAATGAATCAAAATAAAAATACTAAAAGTAATAAAAATGATTCCTTCCATGCTTGCAAAAGATTATGGATGGAGGTTTTGATGAGTAATGAAGTTGATGCGATCAAGAATGAGGTTAAGTATGACTCGTATTTCTTCCCTAATATCTGGTGCAATATCCCTAGTGGATTGGCATTGTTGACAATGTAAGTGATGTGGGTAATGAGTGCGGAAGTTTTCTGGGTGACTTTGATTTGTGAGATGCGGAAGTTGTGGTGGGAAAGTTTGAAAATACGGATCAAAGTCCGGAATGTTTGGTAGTGGTGGTGAAAAAGAACCTAAATGTTCTTGTAACACTATGGGAGCTAAAGGTGATGAGGTTTCAAGGTCTTTGAAAATTGTGTTTGGAGAAGTGGGAGGTGTCAAAAAGGCTAGTTCTTTTTGCTTTGTTTGTTGGGATCTTGTTGGAGTCTTAAGGAGTTCCAAGAGAGTGACTTAATGGAAGCATCTTTTGGTAAATGAGTCGTTGGTGATGAGCCATTTGATGATGGTTTTGCTAAGCAACAAGGCCGGATGCAAATCCGTGTGATTTTTCTAGATTTTGGTGGTGATACTTTGGAAGGTGGTAGGACAAAGTTTTGGATATCTTGAAAAAGGTTGTTTGCACTAGGTGATTCATCTATGTTGGAAGATCTTTTAAATGACATGATGAAGTGAAGTTGAGATTTGATGAATATGCAAGCATTTTGGGAATCCTATTTATTGAAAAATAATGTATTGTAATGAATGCTTGACCCATAATGTGGATTAAAATCTAATGATTAGATATGAATTTAAGACATGTGATCATGAGAACACAAGCATTAAATAGCATACTCCAAAAAAATAATAAAAGAAATGATGAAACTATGGAAGTTTTCATCCAAAGTGAGAAAAATAGAAGATAAAATTAGCTTCTGTCTCACGGATCCCACGGATCCTTCCCTTGAGGGATCCGTCCAGCATTAAGGCTGGAATCTGTGGTACTGGTGATTCAGGAAGCTTTAAAATTTTCCTTTTTGGAAACATTTGTCCCTAGTGTGTGCCTATATGCAAACCATTTGGAGTTGCGTTTATCTCGACTCCTAAAAAGAAAAGAAAAATAAACTAGAAGTGAAAAAGCACATTATTATGTGAGATAACCCGAGTGCTCCTAATTCATTGTTGCTTAAATGAATGTACCCGAAAACACATATTAGTTATGTGTCCTCTTTAGCATTCAAAAGACATGAGATGCAATGAAAACGGGTTTTTACTTTGTATTAATAATGAAAAGCGATTTGTCCTAAGCGTGAGAAATGGCTTTTATGAAAGTGTCTGAGGGAAGAGGTATCCTTTTTAAAAACATTTTGAAAAGAGGTTTCTATGTGTGAATAAACCGTTTATTCTTTGAAATAGAAAAATATGTATGCAATTACGTCTTTGCAAAAGGTGCTTATCTTGAAAACTAAGAGAAAACTATGAATTATAAGCAAAACTTATCTTGGGTTTTGAAAATTCCCGTATTACTTGTGAGTTATGCGTGAAATAGAGATCCTAGACTCTGAAAGACGAAGGCTAGTGTTTACATACCTTGTAGAGTTTAAAATCAAATTACGACGATTGTTCCATGAGACCGAGACCAAGACGAAGTGGGTTGAATTTTTCCCGCTTCAACAGTTTGGTGAGGACGTCAGCTATGTTGTCTTCGGACGCTACCTTCTCAATAGAGATGTTCCCTTTTTGAACATTGTCTCTTAAGAAGTGATGACGAATCTCTATATGCTTTGTGCGAGAATGCAATACCGGATTCTTGCTTAAATCGATGGCACCTTTGTTGTCACATAGAATGGCTATGTCACTTAGATGAATGTCATAGTCAACTAATGCTTGTTTCATCCATAGTGCTTGTTGGCATGCTTTGCCGGCGGAGACATATTCGGCTTCGGTTGTTGATATTGCTAATGCCGTTTTCTTCTTTAAGAGCCAAGATGTTAAACAACATCCCATAAAAGTACATACCTCACTTGTACTTTTTCGGTCAACATAATCACCTACATGGTCAGAAACTGCATATACAATTGTTTCTACTCCCGTACCCTTAGGATACCATAATCCTAATTGAGTTGTACCCTTAATGTATCTAAATATCCTTTTGACAGCTTCTATATGTGATGTTTTAGGATCTTCTTGAAACCTAGCACAAAGACAAACACTAAACATGATATCCGACCGACTAGCCGTGAGGTAGAGAAGACTACCAATCATGCCACGATATTTTGTGTTATCAACGGATTCGCCGTCCTCATCTTTTGTGAGTTTAGTGTCGGATGACATTGGTGTCCTAATTTGTTTTAACTCTTCTAAACCGAATTTTGTTTAACATCTCCTTAATGTATTTAGATTGATTAAAAGAAGACACCATCTTCTACTTTTTTGATTTGTAGACCAAGAAAGAAACTAAGTTCTCCCATCATACTCATCTCGAACTCGCCATGCATGATTTTAGAGAAATCATCACACATATCTTGACAAGTAGATCCGAATATAATGTCATCTACATATATTTGAACAATAATTATATGTGACTCTCTTTTCTTACTAAAAAGTGTGTTATCAACTAACCCCATGGTGTAGTTGTGTTTGATTAAGAATGACTTAAGTCTATCATACCAAGCTTTTGGAGCTTGTTTAAGACCGTAAAGGGCTTTCAAAATCGATGAAGCCCGGAGGTTGAGCTACATATACTTCTTCATTAATAAAACCATTTAGAAAAGCACTTTTGACATCCATTTGATAAACCTTAAGATCATTAGCACAAGCATAAGCAAGAAGTATTCTTATAAACTTTAATCTAGCCACGGGGGCATAGGTCTCATCAGAGTCTATTCCTTCTTGTTGATTATACCATTGGGCAACGAGTCTAGTAGGTTTGGGTGGAATTTCATCAAATTTTACGTTTAATGACTCTTCTACCTTCATTATTTCTTTATTTAATATGACGTAAGATTTGCTATTAGGAGAGTAACCTAAAAAGATACCTTCGGTTGATTTAGGATCAAATTTTGTAAGGTAATCTTTAGTGTTAAGTAGAAAACATTTGCTACCAAAGACTCTAAAGTGATCTAACGTAGGCTTTTTGCCTCAAAGTAACTCATATGGAGTTTTACCTAACAATGGTCTAATTAAGACTCTATTTAGTATGTACGTTGAGGTATCAACGGCATTGCACCAAAACTTTTGAGGTATGGATTGCTCATTTAACATGGTGCAACTCATTTCTTGTAGGGTTCTATTCTTTCTTTCAACTACCCCATTCGATTGTGGAGTGCGAGGATTCGAGAAGTTGTGAGTAATACCATTAGTGTCACAAAAGGCTCCGAATTGCACTTCATTATCGAATTCCCTACCATGATCCGTTCTAATAGACACTATAGGACTTCCTAGTTGTCTTTGGATTTTGTTACTTAATATTTCAAAGTAGTTGAAGCTTCAGTTTTATTCTTTAAGAATTTAGTCCATGTGTACCTACAGTAATCATCCACTATAACCAAAGTGTAGTAGTTGCCTCCATAAATTTGGATAGCGGATGGACCAAATAAATCCACGTGTAGTAACTCTTGACACTTAGTTGTAGACACCATGTTTTTAGCTTTATGACTAGAATGGACTTGTTTTCCTACGTTACAAGCATCACAAAAGTGATGTTCATATTTTAATTTAGGTAGATCTCTTACTAGATCTTTGGATGATAGCGATTGAAGAAGTCGCATATTGGCATGACCTAGTCTTCGATGCCATAAGGTCGAAGTATCATCCATAGAGGTAAGAAAAAGTTTGTCTTTAGGTTCATTACCAATTTTAATGACATAGACTCCATGTTTCCTAATTCCTCTACCTATAGTGATGCCGTTTTTAAATATCTTACTACCGGTTTCGTTGAAAAGTACGTTGCACTTTTTATCACATATTTGTCCTATACTTAAGAGGTTAAAGTTTAGGACTTCTACGTGACACACATCGTTAATGGTTAGAGATTTGTTAGAAATCGTACCTTTACCGATGATTTTGCTTTTGCACTTTCCAAATACCATATTTCCTCCATTGAAGGATTCATATGTGGAGAATAAATCTTTATTGCCTGTCATGTGCCTCATGCACCCGCTATCCTTGATCCACTCATCCGGATCTAAGTCGACCTTTAAGCACACCTAAGAAAATAATTAACTCAAAAGTTTGGTCCCCATTTGTTCATGGGTTCATTAGTGTTAAACATTCCATTCATGTTAGACATGTATGGATAAGGTGAATATGCGTTCCATGGTGCAAAATTTTGAAATGGAAAACCATTTTGCATATTTGGATTCTATCCCATTTGATGGTTACTTCTTGGATAAACATTATTAGGTCTCCTAGATGTGTTTGGTTTTGAAAATGATGGACCTTTGTTTCTTATAAAGTTTTGATTATATCTTGGAGGTGGTTGTCTAATGGTAACATGAGTTGGTTTCTTCTTATTAACAATAACAAAATCAGTTCTAAAAGAGGAAGCTACATTATTACCACTGTTTGCTTATTGAGACCCACGGATCCACTGGTACGTACACTATCCGGTTCCCTGTTTGTGGGATCCGTGACTACTGATGGTTTGTTTTTCTATTGATTTTACGAATTGTGTTTCTTTGTTTTCACTAGTTGACGCATTAAGTTACTGAAAAACTAGACCTTTTTGACTATTTCCTGTTTTAACACTATCCAATATCATATCTAAGGTTTTAGTATTCATTCTAGCAATCTCAAAGTCTAGATGATCAACTAGTGTTTGAAGTTGAACGCAAAGTTCACATTCGCCACTTGCTATCTTCCCCTTTTCTAGACGTTTTAATTTTGCCTTTAGGTCTGATGTGGTCTCCGTGTGCAAGTTTTAAAAATTTATAAACACGAATTATCCGGCAATTACTATAAACACATACGAGCAAGTATACTCGTTCGCGATAGCAAAGGTGGGTAAGTCGAGATCGTCCCATGAGATTTGTTTTCGAATTTGTTTTAAAAGATTGGTAACAAGAAAGCTTGCCAAGGCTCTCTCAAAAATTATGGTTTAGTGAAAATCAATATTAAGAAACATATACTTGTGTGAAGTCTATAGGCAATCATAGAAAGTGTTCATGAAGGCTTGGTGTAAACTCTTGATGTGATGCACAAATCATAAGCAAATGATTTCCAACCCTTGGTTTATGTTTTGTAAAATCATTTTAAGAACAATAACATATAGGTAATCCTTTCGGTCATTTTTCTTAAAACATGTTTTACCGACAAATCAAACAAGACTAGTAGTTTTCCAACAAACTCATTTAAACAAGATCATTTACATGCATCACATACAAGAACACTAGTATGATTTCCTACATCCTTACACACAAGTATATTCAAGAATTACTCCATGACAATCATAACAAAACACAAGTAGTAACAAGGTAATTCAAATAATTCAAGAGAATAGTAATTCATAATAAGCTCTATAAAATACCTAAACTTTTGGATTACAATAATTAGAAATTGTGGAATATAGCAACCACACACCTCCAATCGTCTAGTTTAACCGTATAACTCCGAATGATCAAACAATGGATGAGAATTCATCTCTCCAACCTCCTGGACGTTTTACAGCAGTAACAAGACTTTTGGGATGAATAATAAGGTTTGGTAATAGCTTTGGTGTAAACTATTACACTTTGGGTTGTGTCACACCTAGACTACTAAGTCTAGGTTCATTTTATAGCTAAAGAACCTTAACTAACTGGCTAAAAATGTCTCATACCAGTTAATAACATGAAATGATCGGCCTCCAATGATTATGGGGAGTTAAGGCAACATTAAATAACAAAAGTTGTAACTCCAGGCTTGGCAACCAGATCGGTTGAAACGCAACCGGATCGGTTGCCTTTTGACCATCAGCCCAACCGAATCGGTTGCGGGCTCCAACCGATCGGTTGGGCGTCTCTCCTACTCCTGGATTTGACTTTTTTTGACTTTTCTTGATTCGCCCCTTTTTCTTTGTTTTCGTTGCTGATTTCCAAGAGGAATCTTGATCTTTACTTGTTGTAGATACTTAGAAATCATTGCGCTTCCTAATCATTGAGTCCAAGAGCTTCCTTACTTGACTTCCTTCCTAGGGAATTCTCCAAATGTACAAGAAATATTCATTTCTTCATCTTTTGCGATACCTGGCCACATCCACATACAAAACGCATCTTTTGCACTTTTGCAACAGTTATGAGTAAATATTGCCGATTATCATACACAAAACCAACAATAACGCTACTAAAAACATGTTCATTTTGAGCGCTATCGAGTAGGTCTAACATTTGTAAAAATCGATTTCAATGGTCTTGATACCGTGGTTCCGAAAATTTAACGATCATCTCAAAAGAAATAATTATTAATTTGCTTTTAATATGTGAAAACTTTAACATGAACCAAATAACTTTAGATAACATAATTAAACACCTCACGAATGATTTTAGGAATTCACTCAACACTCATATATTGGTGGGTATATGTAAATCACTCAAATAAAATAAATTCATCAAAGAGGGCTTTTATTCGGGTTATAAATTTAAGGCTTCGGGTTTATAAATAGTATGGATAAGGCATGGGATGGTTTATGAAATTGTTGTTAAAAGAAAAATAAAGTCAAGTCTAAACCTCCATGTTGCTAGCCATCATACAAACCACAATCCCGAAAATGATTATATTTTCCTCTTCTTCACATATCGATCTCCAAACATATATAACTCAATTTAGCTCATTGGCTAATCAATATTCTTCTTATAGCACATTGGCTATAGCCATTTTTTTAACTCCCCCACACTTAGTATAAGCATACACCACAAAAAATACAAACGAGAAAGACGTCTCCTTCATCTTTGTTGGAGAATGGTACACAGATATGACAAAGTGTAGCTTCTTCATAATCATCAAAAACAATCCAACACTCCAAACAACTAGCAACAAACCGATAGACTTGACATGGGTTGTGTAGGACCTTACTTTTATCAACCTTATCACAAACCCAACACGTATACAAGTATAACCACGTGAAACCAAACACAAACGTTATGCTTAGAAAGAATAAGAAGAAAGGAAAGACGGTGACTTGAATGATATGAAATCCGTGTATGTGAGAGGATAAAGATAAACACAATAAGTTGTATTGCTCCAAAGAAAACACACACACACACACACACTTTCAAGCACACCCCTCAAATGACCATTTGAGGGGTATTTATAGTACAAGACACAAGTTGCCCTAAAGGCTTTCCTTGGGCTTTGTATTGGCTTTGTTGGATTGGATTTGGACGTGGGATATATGAGCTTATAGACGGCAAGCTTAGCTCATCTTTTAACCAAATAGCTTATCCCAATCCACGAGCCCGTAGAATATTCTACCACGATATCTAACACATGTTACAAAGTTCCTAATCGTAAATGACCATCACTTCTAATATAAACTATTAAGGCTAACAATCTCCCCCTAAGGGGTGGTCATTCAAATGATGCTCCACTTGATTAGGTCTTTACTTTTCTCGAGCTTGAACTTTGCGTGTAGATATAGAATAGTCTTGATTCTTTGTTCCTTCATGCTTTGTGATCAGATAATGTGGTTGTCTGCCGTTGTCAACTTAGTTGGTTAGGTATCTCCACGTCTTTCTCCACCATGCTCACACTACTATTTTACTTTGAGTTTCCAATGATGAAGTTCTCGAGTCTTTACACTTTGTAGATTCTTTGACATTGACGAAGAATCATCTTTAACTTTGAGTTGCCTTTGATTTTGATGAGAACTTTCATGTGTTGTTGGTATGAGCATGTGGCGAGTCGGCACGATCCATCCGCTCCGGAGCTTCCATAAGAAGAAAACATAAAACAGGTTAGTAATAAGCGGATTCGGCACTTACAAGTTCGAGTTTCGAGGGTGTTAACAGCATAGTGTGAAAACACATCTCTAATTCTCACAAATGCCGTTCCTGAACTGGAGTCCCACAAGTGAGATAACGCGATATACCGAAGTACATCTACAGTTCGGATGAGTATTTGAGGTACACGAAGCATCACCCACGACGTAGACCATTTGAGACACACTAAGCGTAATCCACGGGGAGTTACCGAAGTGACATGCTATCAGGGATGCTTGATGTTGACCACTGCGGAGTTTCCATTCAATCACTGAAGATCACAAATGTGAAACTTCTCATAAATGTTCTGGCAAATTTCTAAGATCTGCGTAGGACTCTATAATATATCACTTGTGTCCTTATTGATGAACAACAAGAGATGTCATGTCAAGTGTTCCTATGAGATCTTTTGATGAATCTCGTGGCTCTAGACTCAATTAGTGCATTTTGGTTTTCCTAAGCGGAGACTAGGGAGAGGGTCTCCTTCTTCAATACCAACGATCTCTAAGAGAAAGTCGATAGATTATGTAAGGTTCCCAGTGAGAATGAAACAAATCCCTTTTAAGAGGAATTGAGTGGCTAGAAGGTTTAGTGCGGTCGCGTCCATTTGGGTCCATGACGTCTTTGTCTTCAATACCAGTGTCATCTTAGTGACAACCCAGTGAGATGAGTTGAACCGGTTTTACGCCTAAGGTTGAATATGGAGGGCTATTTCTTTTCACCCTTTCTTTTACTTTTCTTTTAATTCTTCAACCCCTTCTTTCTCCTTTCTCACATTACTCCTTTTTCAATCATACCTAAGGACTTCTAATACTAACTATTTGAGATGTCCTTGGGTAGATCCCTCCGGCTCTGGCGGATCATAGGACGGTTTTCCTATCCTTATTCACCTCATAACTCCGGATTGTCCTATTGTTGCCATAAAAACCATTTTTCTTGAAAATCTCTGAAAGTGTTTATGATAGAAAACATGTTTGGAACACTCCGAGAGTTTTATATTTTCAGAAACACTCCCCCTTCACATGTGCTTATGAGTTTTAACAAAAATCTGCACATCGAGGGTAGAGTTTACACTTTTTGAATTGATCGGCTCATGATAGACAATTCCCCACGAGACTGAGTTCGTTGCCTAGTTAAAGAGTTCCATTGTCAAGTTTTAGGTGACAACTAGCTCTAATAACTAACTTGAAGTTGTAAACACTCCTTGAAAAGGAGGTTAGACCCATGAAGGTGCATATCTATCACAAGTTTCTCGAGATGGTACATTTACTGACTTAGATTCCCGTCAATTCATTGGTTTCGATCGAGTCGAGCTCATTTTGAGATTCAAACAACGATCATTAAACTTTTTTATCACATTTTAATCACGTCTCCTCCCCCTCAAAAATAGCATATTCGTGATATTTTTGATATCAACTGATTAAACAACATTTTAGAATCTTTTGGGGAGACAAACGGATTTGATTTAAGCATGAATATGGAACATTTTGGTTTTATACTCCCCCTTTAATAAAGCATAATCAATTAAAGGGTTTTAGAGGGAGTTATCTTGAGCACAAAATATTTTGAAAGATTTTGAAAATCTTTTTGAACAATCTTGAAAAGGTGCTCAAGATGATGATGATTTCTCACCGATTTTAAATGCTAGTGCCTTTGAAGCGTACACTTGATTTTTCTTTAAAAGCACGAGTTTTGATTTGAAAATTATCAAAAGTCATCATTTTGGTCCGGGTTTAAATCTTGAAGTATCTGAAAGCCATTTTATGAAGAAATTTTGAGAAACGACATGTTTTAGAAAACAAATAAATAACTCTCGCTCAAGCATCTGTACATACCGGTATCATTGTTGAATGACATTTCTAGAAACGTCAGAATATCGATTATCTGAGAGACATGTCGTGAGAAGAATAGTTTTGGATTTTTGATTTTATATTGTTTTTGTATTTTTGAAAGTTTTATATTTTTATATTTTGCTTTTGTTGGTTTTCAAATTTTGTATTTTGTTTTTTTTCAAAAATATTTACAGTAAGCTTTTGGAAAATCATTTTCAAGAAGAATCGAGAAGGCGTTCTAACTCCTCGGGGTTAGGCTTAGCATTCAATTCGTCGAACTAAATAGTCAAACCTTTTTTTGGAAGGGCTTTAGTTAATAGATCGGCGAGTTGGTAATCTGTCTTCACGAAGAATAATTCAACAGATACCATTTTCGGCGTACTCTTTGATGAAGTGATAGTGGACTCGGATATGCTTAGTCTTTGAGTGATGAACAGGATTGCATGATATGGCTATGGCACTTTTTGAGTCACAATACATAGGTATTTTATCGAAAGTAAAGCTATAATCTGTGAGTTGTGTTCTCATCCATAGAACTTGAGTACAACACACGAGATAGAGACACATACTAAACCCGGTTGAAAGTGCAGGTGCAATCTTGTTTCTTTGAAGACCACTTACTAACTTTTCACCTAAAAATTGTGCTCCTCGGAATGTACTTTTCTTGTAACTTGATCACTGCGTGGTCCGCATCACGAAAAAAGCAATTAGATCAAATACAGATTCCTTCAGATACCAAAGTCCCATGTGAATGGATGTCTTCAGTACGAAAGATCCTTTTAACCTCTTTGAGGTGCAGTTTGGTAGGCTTTGCACGAAACCGTGCTAATAAGCAAACAGCAAAATGAATATCCGGTCGACTAGCAGTAAGATACATGAGAGAACCAATCATGCTCCGATATTTCTTAGGATCAATAGGTTTCCCAAACAAATCGGCTCCAATTTTTGGTGAAGTTACCATTGGTGTTCCGACCGAGTCACAATTATCCATACCATGATTTTTCAAAATCTCATTCGTATATTTAGCTTGATTTATAAAAATTCCACGAGGGGATTGATGTATTTGTAAACCAAGAAAGAATTTTAGTTCCCCATCATGGACATTTCAAATTTACTTTTCATGAGATTTTCAAAATGTTTTGAAAGATTGGGATTAGTGGACCCAAAGATGATGTCGTCCACATAAATCTGAACAATCAAAATGTCGTTTTGCATTTTTGTGTAAACAAGGTAGGATCAACTGTTCCTTTAGTGAAATTGTTTTGGATAAGGAAAGAGGACAGTTCGTCATACCACGCTCTCGAGCTTGTTTTATACCATAGATTGCCTTTTTGAGTTTGTAGACGTAGTCTGGATGTTCCATGTCTATGAAGCCTTCGGATGACTCACGTACACTTCTTCTTTGAGTTCCATTCAAGAACGCGGTCTTAATGTCCATCGATAAACCGTGATGTTTTTGTGGCGGCATAGGCTAAGAATATCTGGCCGCTTCTAGTCTAGCTACCAGCGTGAATGACTCTTCAAAGTCTATCCCTTCCTCTTGTCTGTATCCTTTGGCCACAAGACGAGCTTTGTTGCGAATGATAGTCATTTCTTCATCCCGTTTGTTCTTCCATAACCATTTAAGATCAATGACGAGAACGTCAATGGGTCTTGGAACCATTTACCAAGATTCATGTAGACGGTATTGGAGAAGTTCCTCTTGCATTGCTTCTATCCATGCGGGATCTGCCATTGCCTCGCGAATGTTCTTTGGCTCTGTATTGCTAATTGAGCAAAGGTAAATGCATAAGTCGCAATCGGTGGCAAGTTGGCGTCTCGTCTGAATTGGCCTTGAAGGTTCACCAATAACTTGTTCAATTGGGTGGTCTTTTGTCCAGTTCAGAGTAGAAGGATACCTTTGGTTAAACGTATGTGAGTTAGATGGTTCTCGTAGGCATGAAGATGATTCAGCTGATTCCGTACCAAACGGATTTTCAAATAAGTCTTCATCTAACGTTGCATCGTTATGGTTTTGGTTTTGCTCATCAACTGTTGGTAGAACGGGTGCAATAACTGTAGTAGATGTAGATGATGTAGATGGATTTGGTGCATTGGTTTCGACCGTTGTAGATGCATCTGCTGTTGGTGGTGGAGGATGATTTTGAGCGGGTGCAGCGGAATGATGGTTTGATGCATTTGTCGAAGTTCCACCATAGTATTCATCGAACATTAACTCGAAGAAATTCTCCCATTCTTGTTCTTTAGGATTGTCAAATGAAGTTGATTGAGCTCTTTGAGGTACGAGTCTGAGCTGATGTGTCAAGTCTGGCGGTTTAGTGCGGGTTCTAGAGCGAGTCTCTCAGAAGCCATATGTGAAAGTTCGTCAAACTTCACATTCATCATCTCCATGATCCTCCTAGTTCTCCTGTTATACACCCTAAATGCCCTCGAGTTATCTGAATATCCAATGAAGATTCCAATATCACCTTTTGCTTTCAGTTTTCCAAGATCTTCTCTGTCATTCGTAGGATAGCACAAAGCGCCAAACACGTGAAAGTAAGAGATATCAGGTTTTCGTTGTTCACAAGCTCATACGGGGTTTTAATGAATCTAGGATGGATTAGGGATCGGTTCTGAGTGAAACAAGCGTTAACAACAACATCACCCATAGAAATAACGGTGCACTAGAATAAATTAGCATTGTGCGAGCGGCTTCCACAAGAGTACGATTTCTTCTTTCAACTACCCCATTCTGCTGTGGAGTTCTAACAACGATGTCGATGTCTAATTCCAACATCTTCAAAATAAGTTCTTAACTCGATTTGTGAATTCGTGCGTTGTGCATTCTTACAACCCTTAATGGAGTTTGAAGAAGTACTTGAATACGTTTCAAAAAGGTGATGATGATGCCTGGTGCTTCGTCTTTTGATCTAAGAAACTTAACCCATGTATATCTCGAATAATCATCTACGATAACAAGAATATACTTTTTCCCATTAATGCTTTCAACTCTCATTGGGCCACATAAGTCCATGTGCAACATATGCAACTTTGCTTCCGAACTAGGTACGGATTTAGGTTTATATGATGCTCTTTTGCTTTTTCCTTGTTCGCATGATGGACATAAGTGATCCTTGGTGTATTTGAACTTTGGAAGTCCGTTGACGATGTTGTCTTTGGCAAGATGGTTGATGGTGTCAAAATTGAGATGGGATAACCGTCGTGCCACAACCGGTGTGTTCCGGATGCTCGTGTCATAAGACATATTGGTGATGAAGAGGCCATTTGATTGATGTTGATAGCATACAAGTTTGTATCACGATTCCCGTTAAGAGATCGAGTGCCATCCAAGTCTCTAACGAAGCAAGCATTTTTCCTAAAAGCTACCTCTAAATATGCATCACAGAACCGCCCGACTGAAAACAAATTGTGTCCCAACCCTTCGACATAGTAAACTCGAGTGATCAAATAATTTCCAAAGGTAGATCTCCATAACCCATGATAGCTGCTACATGATCATTTCCAAAGCGTACGGTTCCCATGAATTTCCAGACGAAATTGATCGCCACTTCAGATTCGGTCATGTGCTTGGAGCAACCCGAGTCGACGATCCAAAGACAAATTTCGATAACCGCCATAATAGAAAAAGAATATTGTGGAAACCGTTTTGATTTTGGTTCCGTTGGGTTAGAGGTAAAATCCTGATCACACTCAAAGAGGTTTGCTACTGGGAATTCTGGTTTATCACTCATTGTACCATTCGGAAGTGATAAAGTTCTACCTGTGGGTTTCCAAATATCATCCCTAAAGTAAACACTATGGTTCTTGTCAGTAGTGAAAAGCCTAAGTTTTGCAACTAGTCTTCCTACTCGTTTAGCGTAAGTACTTTTTGGAACGTTCTTCTTAACAGGCTTATCATTCACATTCTTAGAAACACAATCATCTTGAACATTAATTAAAGATTTCTTGCAAGTTAAACAAAGAGATTCAACACATTCATTAGACTTAGCAAGTTTCATAGGTTCAGTACATTCAGATGAAATGTCTTTCTTATTCAAAAGCGGTAAATTCCTAGGGTGTTCTTCTACTTTCTTCTCTTTATTCAAGCTACTACTCCTAGAGGCATGCGAGACTCTATTGTTCCTTGTATTGCTTTTAGGCTTTAGTCTGCTGCTCCTAGAGGTGCTTTCTAGTCCTGTAGAAGGTAAGGCACACGCATTAGGATTCACATTTTTATGAAGGGAGGTGGTTTCAGCTTTCCTAGTCTCTTTAGAGTGCTTATCTAGACTTATGTCGTTTGTTCCATATGGTTTAGATGTGGAGGCAGACGCATTAGTGGTACTCATATTAAAAAGGCCAGGTGCTAAAACTTTTGGTTTCTCGATAACCGCTTTTCCTTTATCAACATGTTGTTTAGGTAGGGCAAGTGGAGTGGTGGTTTTGATGAAACATTTTTCTCATTGACTTTTGGAGGAGGCATAGAAACAGACATTTTGGTTTGGAAACGGTTTGGGAACATTTGCTTTCTCCGCAATCAATGGTTTTAATCACATATCCACGCCTTTCCTTTTTGACTTTCCAGTGAGCCCTCAAAAGATCATTTTTGCTTTCATGTCATTGTAGGCATACGACAGTTTGTTATACTTGCATTCCTCAGTTTTTCGATCAAGTTGTTTAAAATATGAGACATTTTCTTTTCAAGTTTTTCAAGAGCTTTTTCATATTTTGAAACAATTTCGGAGGTCTCATCTTGGAGTCTTTCATGATCTTCAACAGAATAGATTTGCAAAATGATGGACATAATATCGAGAGTCGAACATCTTGAAGAGAGAATCATTGAGTTTTTCCAAAACTTTGATGTGTTCAAAACATTCATTAGCTTGCTTTACCAGGGATTTATGGTCCTTGACAAAGTCATCTGTTTCTTTCAAAAACGCTTGTTCGAAATGAATTACCCTCGCACTGATGCCAGTTAACGGAGGTTCAATTTGAGTTTCAAAAAAAAATTTCTGTTCATTATCAAAACTAGTGAACCAGATGTTTGTTGTAATGTTGGTTTTAGTTTTAACAGTGTCTTGAAGATACCCAATTCTAGTTTTAACGTCATCTAAAATGCTTCTAGCATCACTTGTGTTAAAAGGATTGTTTGAAGACATTTGTTCGATTTTCGAAAGAGATTTGGAAACTACAACTGGTTTTGAAACTGATTTTGAAACTGGTGTTGACACTTTGTTTGAAACACTTGGTGTGATGGAAAACTTTGACTTTTCTTTTTGATTAACAAAAGTAATTCCATTAATTTTGTTCCATGTGTTATAATCAATTGGTTTGAGATCTGGATTCTTTTGTTTCATTTTTGATCTACTCTCCTCAGATAGTTCCAACGTTTCAAGAGAATCATGCACAGTTATAGGTTCATGCAAAGGTTTTCCATTGTTTAACACATTCCGTTCTTTCTGAGCTTTCTTGAGGAAACCAGGAGGTGAGTTACCAAGAGCCATTTTATGAGTAGTATGAAAAATCGGATTTACTTGATTAGAAAGCATCTTGTTTGTCTTAGCGGAATGACCCGTTGTAAGAAGTAAATTATCCAATTTTTTGATTGTTTCATTTTTATCCAGAATTTCATCAAGAAGAGAATCTTCTCGTTTAGAAAAATCAGCAATCAACTGTTTCTTCTCTTTTCAAGATCAGAGAACAGTGTTTTTTTTAGAAAGTTGGGCGTTTAGTTCAGAAATTTCCTTGTTTAAAGATTTTATTTTCAAGTTCAGATTCACATAAAGTGTATCGTACTTGATTTGCAATTGTTTTTCTTAAAACGAATCTCGGTAACCAATTTCTAATTCTGACATTTTGTTTGTATGAAATTCATATGCTCTGGCGTTCTCTTTGTAACTCTCAAGCTCGGTGGTCAATTTAACATTCGCGGCCTTAACCCGCGATTGACCTTTACTCACTTTCTCTATTTCAATGCCACAGTTATTGATTAATGATTCAAAGTAAGCACGTGTTTCCTCATCAGCTCAATATTTTGTGCCACACTGCCTCCACTAGGATCCACATCCGAGTTTCAGAGTTAGTATTGCTACAACTTCGGATTGTCCATGTATGTATCATAAGTAGGTCTGGCGTCATAGAATCTTGTCCGTCATGAGTAAACACATCAAATATGACATTGTTATAGCATGGATCAATGATTGGTACCTCGGATACTGCGTTGGCGTCATAGACAGGAAGTACGTCGAGTCGATGTACTTAGTCTCCTGAAAATTTGCCATGAATATGCAGTTTGCATTGATTTCCTCGAGGTCTTCCAAATCATCCACGATAGCGAAAAAATCATTTTCCTCGACTCAACTGCATCCACGCTTCTTGCTTCGTGCTAACAAAGCATAGCTTTCCGAAGGAACTCAGCATTCTTCTTGTGTGGCTTAGTGGGACAGTTTTGTGCCATGTGACCCATTCCTTGACAGTTATAACACTTAACCTCGATTACCCGATTCACATTACCATAATTCCCAACGACCGGAGTTGCAACATTCCCATTCGATTACCCACTGCTCTATTCCCAACATTCTCCCATCGATTTCCAACATTCGACCCAACTGATTACCCCGATACGGAACCGCTGATTACCCATACGAAATCCAGAGCATAGCCTGCTGATTCCCAATAACTCCAACCATTTGTCCTTGATTACCCATATTCACACCGGTGTGCAATTTTCTGTTCGAGTGTTTGATGAAATACTTTGGTTGTTGTTAGTTGGTGTGGAATAGCGACCTCTGAATGCTTTTCCCAATAAAGAGAATACTTGAGACAAAGCTTCTTTTGGTTCCATTTCAAGATCGCTGATTCCTTGTTCCCTGTATTGTGGATATGGTTGTTGAGTGACTTGTTGTTCTGGTGGATAGAATTGTTGTTGTGGTTGTTGAATGTATTGCTGCAAGTTGTTGTTGGAAGATGATGAAGCTTGTTGTTGTGTATTCATTGAAGGTTGAGTCTTTGCAATAAGTGCCAATGGATCATGATTCTTTGCCAATCTTTCTTTCCCGACTTCATTGACTTCAGCTTGGTTTTGTTTCAGAAAATCATTCAGTTGATCAAAGTTCACTTGATGAAGGTCTTTTGTTTGGTTGACAATAGTGACATATCGTCCCCATTCTTATGGAAGATTGTTCAGGAACTTGATGTTTTGAACGATAGTTCTGGGTGTCAACTTGTTTCGGATAAGCTCATTCATCAAAGTGCAAAACCTTCCATAGTAGGATTCAATGGATTCTCACGAGTTGAAGTAAACTTTTCCCATTCAGTTAGCAACTTGTTCTCCATGTCTTGTTGACCAATTTATGTTCCGTGACAAAGCCGTCTAACACGTTCCCACATATCGAAAGCAGTTTCACAACTGTCTACAGCAACAAAAATTTCTATTGGTAAACCCAGTTGGACAATATGAATTGCCATGTCATCTGCATCGACTTGTTTCTCGATCCTCTTGATGTATTCGATTCATTTTGAAGACGAGAGGATGGTGGGACGAGAGGTGTTGCGTTAGGATCTCTAAGGATATGGACTTGTCGAGGCTTGAAGGGTCCATTCTGAATGGATTGAATCATCAGTTTTCCATTCGGTTTCGTCTTGATGTAACGGAGCATACGACTTGTCCATTGAAGATAACCACCTTTTGCCAACATAGGAGGACGGTTTTCGGCACCGGCTGCATGAATGTCTTGTTGAGTTGCCATTGATGAAGGTATGATCTGATAAAGTTGATGTAGGATCGATTCAACGATAAAGGAGTTGAGGTTGATGAAGATTAAGCTCGGTTGAGGTGTTTCGAAATTGCACTGTAACCTTGGTTCTAAAACATTTTCGCCCAAAATATGAAATTCACTATAAAAATCAATTCTAAGGTCGTATGAAAATTTTGAGTTATGACAATTTTGACGCCAAATTTGACCCGAAAAAATTTGAATTTAGGCCCAAAAATTTGAATTTTTGACCAAAGTTTTCACAGTTAAACCAAAATTTGAATCTCGCGTAAAAATTAATTTTTTTTAAACCTTTATGCGTAGAAAGAGCTTAGGCGTAAACAACAGAAGTTACGAGTAGGAAATGGTTACGAGTAGGATGGCTTAGGCGTAGGATTCCTTAGGCGAAGGAAATGCTTATGCGTAAGTTTAAAGTTAGGCGTATAAAAAGTTATGCGTAAGATTTAGCTTATGCGTAAGAAAAACTTAGGCGTAAGAAAAATGCTTATGCGTAAAGTATTCTACGCGTAAGTCTAAGCTTATGCGTAAGATTAGGTTTTGCCAAAAATCCTTTACACTATCACAGTGTAAGGGATATCCAAAAGTCGAAGTGTTCCACAATCTTATCCAAGTGAGGGAAGCACTGAGTAATCGTTGAAGCTCGAGGAATCTGCACCAAAAAGTTATGCGTAGAACCTTATGCGAGGCGTTGACTTTCTTACGCGTAGAACTAGGGTTTTGACCTACGCGTAAAAAATTTCCAGCTATTCAACCAATTTCTCTTGCACAGATAGCCTTAAAAACACTCGAATAACCCAAATATGTTGACCTTTTTCACCCAAAGTGCTTAGATAAGTTATGAGTAGAAATGACCAATGAACCAAAAACGAGTTCAAAAATGATTTAAAACACGTAAAGCTTGAACTTTTGCAAAAAACTAAAAATTTAGCACCAAATAAACCTTAAACCACAAGAATCTTGAATTTTTAAGTGCAAAATTAAAGCTTTAAGCGTGACAAATATGTAAAACGAGAGCCTTTACGCGTAACCCTTCAAAACAAACACAAACACTCCTAAACCATTGTTAGGCGATTGATACCAATTGTAGGACCTTACTTTTATCAACCTTATCACAAACCCAACACGTATACAAGTATAACCACGTGAAACCAAACACAAACATTATGCTTAGAAAGAATAAGAAGAAAGGAAAGATGGTGACTTGAATGATATGAAATCCGTGTATGTGAGAGGATAAAGATAAACACAATAAGTTGTATTGCTCCAAAGAAAACACACACACACACACACTTTCAAGCACACCCCTCAAATGACCATTTGAAGGGTATTTATAGTACAAGACACAAGTTGCCCTAAAGGCTTTCCTTGGGCTTTGTATGGGCTTCGTTGGATTGGATTTGGACGTGGGATATATGAGCTTATAGACGGCAAGCTTAGCTCATCTTTTAACCAAATAGCTTATCCCAATCCACGAGCCCGTAGACTATTCTATCACGATATCTAACACATGTTACAAAGTTCCTAATCGTGAATGACCATCACTTCTAATATAAACTATTAAGGCTAACAGGTTGGCTAAGGTTTAAGGTGTAAAATAATTTTGTATTTTTCTGGATTTAAACAAGAATGAAAAGATAGGCTCGAAGGGTGTAACGAAGGGTATCTAGTGCTAAAAATTAGCACTAACAAATGGGTCCATATAAGGTGGTTAACTAACCGATGTGGTTACCAAAAAACATTAGATGTAAAATGGAAGGCCATTTGGGTTAAATCCTACGATGCCTCTAATCATTTGAACATATTTTTATCACTCGAGAGCGATTTAAACCGTAATGCATAACAAGTACAAATTCTAGAATTGACATAATCACCGGCACACTCATAGCAAATATAAAACAAAAGATTTGTTTTATACAAAAAGAAACCTCACAATTTAATGGAAAAAGGCTATAATGCGTGCTAGAAAATGCTATCGAATCCAAAATGAATTACTTTCGTAATTTGGTTCAAATAAAAAAATTTCAAAAACCTCATTTTACCATTGAAATACCCAAGTTGTTCTTTTAATATATCTTAGTAACGTGTAAAAACAACTAGACAACCAAGGGCGATTTTCTACTAATTACTTAAATCCAAAAACTTTACCTAAAAATAAAAAATAAGACTAAAAAGTAAAATTTAAAATCGTATCATTTTTCCTATTTTCTTACCTCCCCCATACTTAAGTTTTGCATTGTCCTCAATGTAATAAAATAAACTTCAAAGTAAAGAAAATGGGAAAAAGAAATAGTCAAAAAGATACCACGGGATAGAATATGCAATATGCATATTGGGTCATAAGCAAGCAGGTGAGTTATCCAACTCCAAATATTGACCAACAATAAGCTTTCGTCACATCCATCCTGCAAACAAAACTGCAAAATATGCACAATACACAAAACAAAACAAACAAACAATCCAAACGCTACTTAAAAATAAAAATAAACAAAGTATGATAATCATCCTAAAGAAATAGTTAAGAGATAGAGATAAGATTGTTCGACACACAATAAGCATTGTTTTTGAAATCACAATCCAAGAATGATACTCTATCCAATCCACGTTCTTAAAGGCATTACGTCGAGTACCTCTGGTAATCCTTCGAGCTTTCCACTTCATATATCTTTCAAATGAGCAAATCCTTCAGCTTCCGTACTTTCAGGCATAATTGGTTCGCTAAATAAAACCAATCCCATTGGGTTGAATAAACCAAGGCTTTTTGCAATCCTAGTAATGAAGTGTCCTCCACAAATAAAATTAACGCTCCCTAATGTTGACTTTTTATGAAGGTGTTTGGCAATCAACCACGTTACATCCAGTGATCTTAACGGATGTCTTTCCTCAAAAGTGAATAGTACCCATAAATCATCCTCAAATATTCTGTCCACATCATGCGCCCTGTGTAGAAGAGACTCAACTACTATCCTGTGAAACACTTGCAAAAGTGGCTTTCTAATTGATAAGGCTCTACTTTCACCATACGTTAGCTTATTTTCCGTACTTATTTTTCTCCAAAACTTGTTTTCATCAAATCCTTCCTTATTCCTATCACTCAACATAATTATGTATTTAAAATCCCGATTTCTCAAATCTTCATCCGAATATAATCTTAACAGATTACCAAATTCCCATATCGTGACAACATGTGCTTGACCACCCAACCTGAAAGTAATACATTTATCCGAGCAAACTCCTATAGCCGTAATATCTGTCTTCATTTCGAAGGAACACAGAAATTCTTAATACCATTCTTTGTATATGGGCTCATTAATGTTGAGAGCTCTCTTCCACATTTCTGTAGTTAGAATCTGCTTGTTCTATAATGTTCTCACCAACAGCTTATCCTCTAATACCTCATGGCAACCAAATCCTTGCAATACTTCCCAATTAATAATCCTAGGTCGGTGTACCTCGTTTCTCCCAATAGATAGCAAAATATCATTGAAACACTTTCGATAATCATCACTCTCTCCTCTCCAAAAAAGATTCGGGTGGCACTCTGGGATTGGCATTTCTTCTTCTTTCTTTCTTGCTCCTCGGGTTCGTGATGCAACCCCTTTTCTTAGAACATTATTCACATCATAATCAAGGGATTAGAGGTTAGAAACATGAAATATCATCGTGGAAATCACAAATATAAGTCAATATAAGAGTGTTAAAACAAACGATAAGGTTTATAGAAGCCTCTAAGGTCTAGTTCGAAAATCTGAAATTTTCCAAAACAGAACGTGGAACCGGATCGGTTGACGAGCAGCCGATTCGGCTCCTCTCGCGACCTCACTCCAACCGTTCGGTTGCAGCTCGCAACCGAATCGGTTACTCAACCTGCATAAGGCTTTGGGCTTCCAATCTATTTCCCACTAGATTCTTGTAGTTCCAATTCACTCCTAAGCTGCATTCTAACATCGCCAATGATTCTCACATCCTCAAATTGCTCTTAATTCGCATTCAAAACTTCCAATCATCACATGTTCATCTTGCTTAGAACTATCAATCTTAACTTTAATTCTCAATCACTTGTTCTAATCAACAATGTGGCATCTAAAATTCATTAAAAACGCATCATCTACCAACTAGGAATCATCAATTGCAACTTAATTTGATTCAATGACACAACCTAGTTAAATCCGAAAATTCAATCATCTAATACTCATTCCATGTTGAATCAATCACTACAATTCTTTTTGCAATGCATTCCTATATCAATTACCCACTTAATTCTAAAAGATTACAACTTAATTCGAATTCTATAAAAAACCCCCAAATTAGTGACCTAATTTGCAATTCGAATCAAACACTCTAATTAACCCCTAATTAAGTTAATTGATTGTGGATGCTTACTTGTTTAGGTGCCATGATGTTCTTCTAAAACTCTTACAATCTTCAAACAACTTCTTATGGTCGAATTTTATGAAACCCAGATGGAGGATTAGTGTTTGTGTGTGTTTTTCTGGAAAAATGAATTTTTGGTATTTATACTTGCATCCAACCGATTCAGTCATTGACCCAACCGTTTCGATTTGCATTTTTGCAGAATTTTGCTTTTTTAACTTTACTTGGGCATTTTACCTTCCAAGCAACAATCGTTTACTCAAAAATCCGATTAAAGATGCACACAACATTCATCCAACCATTTACAAATTTCAACAACATCTAACTCAAAAACTAAATCATCATAACTTAAACTAAAACTCAAAATGCATTGATTAAAATAAATTCAAACCAAAATAATAAGAGAAATAAAAATCAAAATCCCTAAGTGGATAAAATAAAATTTCATCGAAAGATGAAAATCAAGCAAGCAATTGCTTGTTATTATTGTTGCATTGTTCTTCTCCTTACCACTCCTCAAAATACTCATGCCTCAAAATATCCTCAGTTTGGAATTTTCCGGTCAACTCACGGTATGTTTCATGAGTTTTGAATTTCCTAACAAATCTTCTCCCATCCGGACATAGTATATCAAATTTGACGTGCCATTCCCCGTCTCCATCCTCTCTTTTGTACACACCTGACCCCTCGGGTCCGCATTCCAAATTTTTAAGTTGTACCGGTAGAGAACCTAAGAAATATGTGAGCTTCTTGTAAACAAGGATGCTCTTAAATGGATTTTAGAAGGCTTCCACAACGAGTGCACATTCCATTTCATCATCAATATTAAAATATGGTGGAGCAAGCGGTCCATACATAGGGTTTCCATGGACATCACGTCCAACTTCGAAGCAAGTTAAATCATCTTCCCCATCAAAGAGTTCCAAATCCTCCATAAATTCCAACACTTTACCCCGAGGCTTGGGATAATAAGTTTGCTTTGAGATCCCATCATCGATTGTCATAGTCCTCCTCCCCATATCTATAATCGCTCCACATGTGCGTAGGAAAGGTCTTTGCTAGGAATTGGAAATTCCATGTTAAAGTTTCGGTCACCCCAACTATTATCTAGCATAAGTTAGCTCGTAGACATATCGTTATTTACTGTTTTATTAGTTAGTTATTAGCGTAGTTTAGTTTAGAGCAACACCGTAGAGGAAGGACGGGTCTTTACCCACTGTATGCCTGATCCACAGTCCGAAGGAGGACGTTTAGTATGTAACTATAAATACCCTCTACCTCCCAAGGTAGAGGGTTGGACCTTTCACTTAATCTAACCTTCTATGTTTTCTTACACTTTCTCTCTCTAGAAAGGCTCCCATCCTACTTTCTCTCTCTAAACTCTATCTCATTCGATCTATATAGTGTTATGTGATGTGTTTATGAAATCCAATATATTTCAAATGGTATCAAGAGTCATGGTTTGATCATATCTCTTACATGTTCTTGGATTTCTAGTGGTTTTATATGGTTTTTGGGTTTGAAAAAGTTTAGTGGTATTTGCATCATTTGGATCATTTCTAGTGTTAAAGTTTGAATTTTGATTGTACTTTCGTGTTTAGAATCATTGTAAGTTCTTGGGTTTTGATTTGAAAATCTTGAATCACTATGGTTGGGTTAGTTTTGGATTTAAAAGTGTTGTGTTTGAACTTTTCTAGCTAGCGACTTGAGTCTCAGAATAGTGTTCTTTGTAGCGACTTGTTTCTGTATTCTTCAGCGACTTGTAGTTGTTGTGGTAGCGACTTGTCTTTTGAGACAAAGAGACAAATAGTACAAAGTAGTGGCTGTACCATTTCGGGTAGTGACTTGTCTTTACAATCTTCAGCGACTTGACTTTATTGTGGGAAGCGACTTGTGCCCTAGCGACTTGTCTTTTGAGACAAAGAGACATATAGTACAAAGTAGTGGTCATACTGTTCAGTCTAGCGAGTTGTTCTTTAGCGACTTGCCCACTTAGCGAGTTGGCTTTCTAGCGACTTGTCACTCTCGCGACTTGTCTTTCTAGCAATTTGTCCCTCTAGCGACTTGGCTTTCTAGCGACTTGTCACTCTCGCGACTTGTCTTACTAGCGATTTGTCTCAAGCGATTTGTCATCAGTGCGTTGTGTTGACTTTTCCCGACAAAACTTCAAACGGCCATAACTTTTGAACCGTAACTTCGTTTTCAGCGTTCCATCCATCAAAACGACCATGAGAACGAGGAGAATGGCACTCCGAATGAACTAGTCAACCTTCGAGGCCTAAATCCGCTCCGAACAGAAGTTATTGAGGTTTTTAAGTTTTTAGACCTAAATTTCTTCGTAAAATCGTGCAACAACCAACCCAAATCTCAACCAAACAACATCTCTGCTAATCCTACAAACAATCATAAGACCTAACACACAATTGTCTATCATTGTGTCGATCCATCAGTCATTTTAACACGTTCTATTGGTCATTGCTTAACAGTTTGGTCTTGATTTTAGTAAAATCCCGCGAGAGATCCTATTTCTCGGTTTAAATCACAGACTTGTAAAATCCCGTGTACACAGCAACATCATGTCTTACACTCCTGATTCTGTGATTTTGGAAGTACTTAAATTGTATGATGTTGTGGGCAACAATGATAATGTATGCTACACTGAACAGTTAAAGATGATTGAATCAATCAATGAGGATGTGAGATCTTCGTGCTCAGAGTCTGAAGAGAGAGAATTGCACCTGTTTAGACTACAAAATGCCATGCAAAAAGAAAGTAGCATTGAACCTTATCAACAACTTCACTCACATCTCATGTTACTCACGATAGGAATGGAACGAACATGCAATGCCCTTTTCCGTCAAGATTTATCCACATTAACGGGAACATTACAATTGAACTTAGAACAATTGGAACAACAACTTGATAAAGAAAAGGTTCAAAAGGATAGTTCCAGTGGTGCACTTCAAGTGATCCACAACCAATTTCAGTCATTCATCAGTGGGGAATTTACATCTGATTATGATCAAGACATGACTGAAATGTCTTTCAAGAGATACACTAGAATGGAAATTAGCGTGTTCATAGAGACCTTATCCATCTCATGGATAATGTGGAGAAGTATATTGAGGAAGTTACTCTGAAAGATGAAAATGTGGATGAGAGTCTGGTGCAGTTGAGAGATAGTTGTGATGAGTCGGGTAATGTATTAGTTGAAAGATCGGGTGTTACTGAATGCAGAACAACAGAGACAACAAAGAATGATGAAACCGGCAGTTCAAGAACTCCTGTCAGACAAGATGTGGATATTAAAATCAGAAGGGTGAATGAATGTCGAGTACAATCAAGAGATTATAGTGTTGAGTTGGGTAAAGCATCAGATGTTGGATCAGTTGACACTGAATACAGAAGCTCAGATCTGAGATAAGCTTGAAATAGCCAGTTGTTCAGTGACTCTAGTTACACATGATGTGGATGCAAATATCAGACCAACAAATGAACATGTGTCATGTGACGAGGTACCCTTAACTGTTCAACATAATACATCTGCTAATGTACCTAAACAAACTGATCTTAATGCCGAACATGACTCTAATAAATGCTTCTTGGTTGAGGCTGAGACTAATAATTTCAAAATATATGATATGGTTGATAAAAAGGCATTTGATGAACTTTCAAACAAATTCTCAAATCTTGAAAAACATTGCATTTCACTTGAAGTTGCGATACAAAGTAAAGAAGAAAGTTTTCAATTTAACAAACCATGTAAAAATCCGAAACTTCCTGAATTTCGTGAACTTTTTGAAATTAACACTTTGAAAGATCAGCTTCAAGACAAAGACTCAACCATTTACAATCTGAAGAAACATATTTCTGGTTTGCATGTGAATAGTAATTTGGTTACAAGTAATTTTGATGTTAATGCTATTGATGATATTCAAATGAAAAATGATGAATTAGCGGTTTGTGTGGCCAAATTACTAAAAGAAAATGAGTCTTTGAGAAAGCATCACATAGAATTAAGTGACTCTGTCAAAGAAGCTAGAACTAAGTCAATGGAACAAACAAACTCTTTGATAGCAAAAATTGATGAACTCAAAGCTCAACTTCAGGAAAAGAGTTTCGCTATGGTTGCCTTAAAAATGAGCTTAGGAAATCTGTAGGGAAAAGTGTGAACACTAAGTTTACAAACCATCAACCTTGGGGAAACCAGTTTCTCATTCCATTAGAATCCGGTTCGTTGTTAGGCAGCCTACTGCGTTTATATCCGAAAGACCAAAATTTTCAAAAACACGGTTTGCCTCCCAAGTGATGAGAAACAAGTTTTGTCAAAACCAGTCACTTCACCTGAGTTTCCTAAGAATTATGCTTCTAGTTCCTCTGAACCTCAACATGCAGCTACTTCTACTCCCAGCACCTCTAGGATTGGTTCGAAAAATGTGTCAAAACCAAGCATTAAGATTCAGAAGTCATATGATATGAATGACTTGCGGAAGAATTATTATATAGAAGAAGCTAGGAAAAAGGCACAGATTCGAAAAGACATAATTTTAGGTTCAAGACCTAGGGTGATGAATTCTACGAGGTTTCAAGGCACTGCTAGCGGTAGTAAATCATTACCTAGGAAAACTCCACAAAAGTCTAGGGATTGGCTTGCATCTAAGAGTAGTTGTGTTTCGATTAAAACAATTCCCGTAGCAGATCACTCTAAGAACTCTAGATCTTTATCTAAATCTAAACAAGTTGTTTGCTCAAATTGTCTGAAATGCATCTTTAAGGCACATCATGATAATTGTTTTTCAAAATCCTTAAAGAAAGTAAATGCTCATGCAAAGGTTCAACCTGTTAAGTATAGGATTTTCACTAAGTCATCTACTGTGCATATGAAGCAAAACAAACCAAAAAATTCACCTAGATGGATACCAACTGCTAAATCTTTGGAGTCTAGGAATAACGATAAGTTTTCCACTATGCATAAGAATATCAACAATCCTAGATCTTGCCATAAGTGGATTCCTTCTGGTAGAATGTTTAAGGATGCTGGACTTAAGTGGATTCCTACCGGAAAGATGTTTACCGATGGAAATCTCAAAGTTAACCTTGAAACCCCAAAGGGTTTGGATACTGATGTCACTAACCAGAATATATGCAATCAAGTTTGTAATATTAGTGCAGGTAGTCTTTACTTAGTTGCAGATACTTCGATCCTTCAATACATGGACTGGCTTAAAGTATGGATAACAAAAGGATTGATATCTCATAACTCACGGGTTCAAGTTACTCAACATTGATATTCAATCAGCTATGACGTCTGTTCACATCAGTTTAGGCCTCGTACTTCATCATTAGGGCGTCTGCAGATAACACTTCAGGCCCCGTTCCTCAAAGAAAGGAAAGGTGTACGCTTCAGTGCGCTTTATCTTCAAAAGAAGAGAAATCTTCATGTGTATGACCATTATCATCGACATTCTTCATCAACAAGCTTCATGTTTTTCCACGCTCTTTCAACCCTCAAGTGGATCTACGTTCATTGGTGTATATTCTTATTCACTTGTTCAAATCAAAAATGGCAACTTCGGATGCAATTTTTGAGGGGGAGAAGAGTGCATATACTACATGTTGATGGATGCTTGAATTATGGTCATATGACTCTCCTTCAACGCCTAATGCTTCACTTACTAAGGATAACTGGGATTCATTGTTCGGGATTCATTGTTTCAAGATATGTTTGATGAGTACTTCCAACCTCCAACGAATGTTGATCATCTAGTTTGTGAAGCTCATGCTCCGGTTCCTACTGACTCAACTGGTTCACCATCTAAGAAGTACTTCTCGGAATCCTCAAGAAATATTACCTCCAGTTAATTCACAAGGCGTTGATAATGACTATCATGATATGGTAGATGCACTATTTAATAATGATCCGCTCTTTGGTATTCCTTTGCCAAATCTTCACGGATTATTGTTCATGAATAATGATCCGCTCTTTGGTATTCCTTTGCCAAATCTTCATGGATTATTGTTCCTCTCATTGTGCACGCTATAAATCAACCACATAAACATTAAGGAAAATGACTACCTCATCCGCTCGAAGACATTATTGGTGAATCTTCCATATCAGTCTCTACATGTATACCTTTAGGAAGAATGCATTGATGTTGAGGAATCATTTGTTTCGGTTCATTCAGTTGGTCAATGTACATCTGATTGTATGTTTATTCACATGCTGGGCATTTAACACAAGTTGATTACTTCGGAGTTAATCATTTATCACTTATTTGAGATTGAAGTTAACTTTCACTAAGGCGTGTTCTTATTTGATAACTTGCTCGGGCTTAAGAAATTAAATTGAAGACTTGGTTTATCTAGTTACTAGCAGTTAGGATGGATGGTTGAATACCTGGTTAACTATCACTATTAGGAGTTACGTTGTTTTACTCAGTGTCACACGCAGATGACGGTGTGGATAATCGCAAGAGGTGTTAATGTCTCATACTTAATTTGAGTAGTGAGTACTTAGAGATTTGCTTGAAGCATAAATTCTCAACACCGTTCTTTCATCATTAAGTGCAAGCTTAAGATACAAATGTGGTGAATTCGAATTCAGATTCAAGTTTGGTATATCGGGTTTGCTTCATCACTGGTCACTTCAATTTGTCCACATATGGGTTGGTAAAGATAGT
The DNA here is from genome assembly GCA_910596185.1 of Chrysanthemum makinoi. Classification (NCBI taxonomy): domain Eukaryota; kingdom Viridiplantae; phylum Streptophyta; class Magnoliopsida; order Asterales; family Asteraceae; genus Chrysanthemum; species Chrysanthemum makinoi. Next base: position 192,799,860 of record OU343220.1, on the reverse strand, counting down.
CAGGGAGTGTTTCCATTACAGTTGATTCTCACAAGATTCATTTGGGCTATTTGAGTTCTTCTCACAAGATTTCGAGTTTATGGGTATATTATGTTTTGCTGATTCTGAGGTATCAAAACCAGCAAGGGGGAAGGAGACATATATCTAAAAGCACAACGAGTACACATGATGAACTTAACACTTCTACCTTATTGAAGTTATCCCGGAAAGACAATGGTCATAACCGTAGAGAAACTCAGTGTTTAACTTGTTGCCTTTGGTGTATTATTCCAACTATTTGGGGGAAGGATATATTATTCCAACTATTTGGGGGAAGGATGTATTATTCCAACTATTTGGGGGAAGTGGTCTCTGGAGACTTTTGGTATGTGTTACTTCAGCGTTCAGTTGGAAGTAATGTGAGAAGAATATTTGGTACGTAAGATGATATTGCTTATCGACATCTTCAATATGACTTATGGTAAAATGCTTCCGGTTAGTGCTTCATGTATACAATGTAATGATGATTCTGATGAGATCGCAACCATCAGGGGAGAGATATGTGTACATCAGGGACACACAACATGTTCACATGATCGAGCTTAATTAGATATTCCGGAGTTGACATCCGCAGAGAAGATCAGTGTTTCAATCAGTTACTATGATGCCGTTGTCTCTACTCTGGTTGGGTACTTGTGTACATTATGGGCTGATTGGTTATATGGAAGATAACTGGAATGCACTTGGTAAAATGAAGATGTTGATATATTGTTCTCCTGAATAGACAACTGGTTAATCTAGAAGAATAATGTGTACATCGGGGACGTACAACAGGTTCATGTGATCGGACTTAATCAGATTTCATTCAATGAGACCGTTTTTATTCATTTCTACTTCTTGGGGAAATGGTATTCATTCTTAGTTTGTCGATTTGGGGGGAAGCTACCAAAGTCACACTTTCAGAAGGCTCAAGGTCTGACGACGATTCAAGAGCCTCGAAAGCTTTGGTGGTGAAAGTTTAAGAGATGATGACTTCTATCTTCTACAAAGTGCTGTACGATATCCTTATCTCGGTACTCGTATCATCGTCCTTCTTAAACTATATCATCCTCTTTGTATATATTTATCGAAAAGCAAAATACAAAAATATAAAACCATAAAAAAAAATAAAAAAAAAATAAAATTCCAAAAATATTGTTTTATCAAGACATGTCTCCTGGTATCGATAACATCTACGGTCTTAGAAATGTCATTCAATAATGGCACGGGACTTTAGATGAAGTTCGAGCAGGAGGTGTAAATATTTCTTTCTAAACATGTCTCAAAATATGGCTTGCAGTTACTTCAGACTGTAACCCGTGCTTAAACCATGGTTTGCTATTATTTCAGATAGCAACCCGTTCTTCAAGAAAGGAAAGTGCTGCGCTAAACAAATTTTCAAATATTTTGTGCACTTATCCTAAAACAAATTGAGGAAAGTATGTCGAAGGACTGCTGTTCCTACTCAAATATTTTTCCTTCTAAAATTCTTCAGAAAATATTTGTTTTAACAAAAAGGTGGTAAATGAGTTGCTTGACAAATCAATCAGAATCAGAGTTTTTATAAAAAATTGAAAACTCAATCAATGACTTCAGCGCTTTTAAACTTTTCAGAAAATAAGTCATTGATTGAGGGGGAGAATGTTTTCAAATCTATATCATCTAACGAGCTTATCTAATTATCGTATATACTTAAATGCAAAACATGTTAACCTACGTTGAATGACTAGGTGCCTAGGATATGATTGTTAGGATTAGATGATTAGAGTTTGATGAACACACTATTCCCATGCTTTATATGAACTGATTGATATGTTGAATTGACTTTTATTAGTCGATTGTTGTTTAGGTGATGTCGACCACCATATATCTGTATGTGTGTTCACTAACGTATGCAGGTATATTGGTATATATGAATGTTCCCTATCCGGATCCCACAATAGAAGATGATTGGATGCCGAAAGAAAGGGGTAACTATATCTTGGGTTGACAAATGAAGAAACGGAGCTTAATTTGACCTCTATGAAGAGTTGGCATGAAAAAATGCAACGTAAGAGGTCTCACTGCATCAGCAGATGGTTTTCTTCATCATCAAATGAAGAAACGGAGCTTAATTTGACCTCTATGAAGAGTTGGCATGAAAAAAATGCAACGTAAGAGGTCTCACTGCATTTGCAGATGGTTTTCTTTCTGCCCTACAACAACAACAACAAAAGCGGCTCAACCACCTAACGTATCTTTGTGCAGGACAAGTAGTGGATGATAACATTTTTAAAACATTCTGAAAATACTGTTTTGAAAATGGAAAAATATTGTGTGAAAATAAATTGGACTAAATTTTGGAAATCACCGGACTTCATTTTATCAAACCTTAAGTCACTCAATCATCGACTACGGTCATCGATTGAGGGGGAGAGTGATTTAAAACAAAATATTTTCAAAAACAATATTTCATCAATCAAGTCCGTTTGAACAAAATAAGTGGTGATCTAAAGATTTAATGTTATGTCATGGTATGAGTTTCTTTAAAACCCAAAGATCTTTCAAAATAAATTTTTTTCTGTTCTTGTTTGATTGTGAAATTGTTTTATTTTACTTAAAGATCTCTTAAAAAAATCATACCTGACACTAACAATCTTTAATGTCGAAAAAAATGATCCTTATCAATCATTTTTAAAAATTAAATCAAGCCACGTCTTTCCCTCAAAATTTTCTAAATGATTTAAATCAATCGGGATCCAAAATCTCAATTGGTTTGAAATTTTTGATCGGGGGAGAGATCGTGATTTAAATCTCAAATCTGTTTTAGTCCTTTAAAGGCACTCCTGCCTCCATGTGCCAAACGATTTCAAATACATGATGCACATGATTGAGGAGGAGCATTTATCCAAAAACAAGATGAGTATTTAAACCAGCCACATTTTCTCTCATGTTTTCTAAACCTGATTAAATCACTTGAGATCCAAAATCTCAAAGGGTTTGATATTTTTTATCGGGGAAGAATTTGTGATTTAATAATGAAATTTGAAAAAAAGGTGATCGTTTTGATTCAAATGTGCATACTGCTCTCCCATATGTGCTAAAAGCTTTCGAATCTCAAAGCACATATTGAGGGGGAGCATTTCAAAAAGAAAATAAACTTTCAAGGTACTAAGATTTCTATGTTTCAACCTAAAAGTACCTTGATTGTTTTTCTAAATGGTTTCTTAATGGTTTGTGTAATCGTGGAAGTACTTTAAAAGAACTCTTGCCTCCATGCGCTAAACAATTTACTAATCATATGAACATGTTGAGGGGGAGCATTTCTAAATGATCAAAACAATTAAGGTACAAAATGCTTTGATTTTATATCACAAGTACCTTGATTGATTTTCCAAATGATTTTTCAATTGGTTTTAAGGAAGAATGAACAGTACCAAAAGACCGACAATTTTACTTTGTGCATGGAGTTATAAGGATGGTGAGGTTAGGTATTAGTTCCCACGATCCGCCAGAACCGGAGGGATCTACCCAGGGACAATCCACTAGATAGTGTAGAGTCCTTAGGTATATTAAAAAAAATAATAAAGGAGAAAAATGAGAAATGTGAAGAATACGGACTGAGACAGAGCTAGTACTGGAATAAACCCAACAAGGTTCTAGTAATGAAGTCTTGGTAAGCACTGAAGGGGTTGAAGAATGAAAAAGAATTGAATGTGAAAAGGGTGAAAAGAAATAGCCCTCCAATAATTCAACCTTAGGGCAGAAACCGGGTTCAATTCATATGCTACTGGTGGTTACTAAGGTAACACTGGTATTGAAGACAAGACGTCATGGACCCAGTGACGCACTGCACTAAACTTCCCAAGCTAATCAAGTTCCTCTTAAAGGAATTGTTTCATTCTCACGGGGAACCTACATAATCTATCGACTTTCTATTAGAGATTGTTGATATTGAAGAAGGAGACCCTCTCCCTAGTCTCCGGCATAGGAACCAAATGTGCACAATTGAGTCTAGAGCCTATAGATCATCCACAAAATCTCATTAGGACACAAAATTAATGAAGACTTGCTATTTCACACAATTTGGAAAGTGAGTATATATTAAGAGTCCTACGCATTATCCTTGTGGTATTGCCAGAACATCCGAGTGATATATTAACTATATTCACGATGAAGATGGAAATCCTTCTAGAGCCAACATCAAACAAGCTCTTGGTGGGTGACATGTGAGATCTTCTCGAAAGATCAAACTTGTGACAACTAGATAGAAACGATGGGGCGATTCACTCGTGAATCAACCTTGGTCCAGGAAATGAATTGACAAATACTTTTGGAAAAACCGTTCGATGTGCAAATCTTCTTTTCTCTAGCACATCGAATGTGTATTCATTTTCAAATTCAAAAAGTATCTCTGATTGAAAAAATACTTTTGGAAAAACCGTTCGATGTGCGAATCTCTTCTTTTCTCTAGCACATTGAATGTGTACTCTTTTCAAAAAGTATCTCTAACTGTTGTTTGCAGGTACATTTGGACGGTTGCAGCTGATCAGAATTGAGAAGTCAATCCTAAGCCGCATGCTCACAGCATCCACACTTAATTGAATAAATCATGACAAGTGCTTATCTACATAACCTGGCTCAGATATTTTTACAATATGCTTCTGCTACGCTGTTGCAACTATCTTGAACCAGTAAAAGCTTCTGCTACTCTGATGAAAAGATGTCATGATCCAGAAAGTGTTAGCATGTCGGTCCGTAAGTCACAACATCACATGAAGGCAACACTACAAAGGGTGATCCATAGATTTACTGTGGCTGATGATCTCAATGAAAGCTCGAAGATCATCAAGATGTGGATCAGTTCAAAGACCTCCACTGAACGTACAAAACTATGCGGACTATGAAGAGTTACTGCTTAAGCACAAAGATTGCGGAAGTGAAGAATTAAATTCTACGAGCTCAAGACTGAAGATATAATAAAATGCTAGGATTCGAAATGTAAAACATGGGGTGACCTCCCTTAGGGGGAGATTGTTAGGAATTGGAAATTCCATGTTAAAGTGTCGGTCACCCCAACTATTATCTAGCATAAGTTAGCTCGTAGACATATCGTTATTTACTGTTTTATTAGTTAGTTATTAGCGTAGTTTAGTTTAGAGCAACACCGTGGAGGAAGGACGGGTCTTTACCCACTATATGCCTGATCCACAGTCCGAAGGAGGACGTTTAGTATGTAACTATAAATACCCTCTACCTCCCAAGGTAGAGGGTTGGACCTTTCACTTAATCTAACCTTCTATGTTTTCTTTCACTTTCTCTCTCTAGAAAGGCTCCCATCCTACTTTCTCTCTCTAAACTCTATCTCGTTCGATCTATATAGTGTTATGTGATGTGATTATGAAATCCAATATATTACAGTCTTCCAAGTAGAAGAGGTAGACTTTTATCAACCGGTATGTCCAAGACTAGAAAGTCGGCCAAGTAAGGTTGGTAGCCAATTTGCACCCTTACATTTTTCACTTTCCCCATCGCCTTTGCTTGGGAATTGTCCGCCATGGTTAGTTTGGAACGATTTGGTTGGGGTTTGCTTAGACCCAACGTCTTGAATAGTGGATAAGGCATAACGTTGACGCTTGATCCCGTATCCGCGAAAGCATACACAGGAGTGGTCCCGTTAACTTTTATAGACAAAACGAAGTTACCCGGGTCACTCTCTTTCCGTGGCATACCCCGAAATAAGATCCTATCCCTATCCTCATCCGATAGATCCTTATTTTCCAACCTCGCTCTTGCTAACATAACCGCGTCTAGCTTTTTGCGGTATAGAACATAATCTTGTAGCACTTCAATTACCAGCTTCTTCTCATTAAGTTCGAGAAATTTTTGTTCAAGGTTTGCTAGGATGGCTTTCTTTTGGTATCGAGTTAAAGGTTTGAAGGTGTTTGGTGAATTGGGTGGTAATCATGGGTCTTGTTGGTGGTAGATGTGGTAGGAGTTAATTTATTTGATGAGGTTTTCTTTCTACTAGCCTTCCCCATCTTCACAATTTCCACATTCTCCTTTTCCATGTTAGCACATAATTCCACAAGCATTTCATTCACTTCCTTCTCCTCTTCCAAGTCGGTAATGTTGATTCTCATCTCACCTAAAGCAAAATCTAATTGACATTTGGTTGTCACAAGAAAATCTCGCCTAAAGCATACGTTCGGCTCATCCGCGTTTCCTTCTTCCAAGACTACAAAATCTGCCTCAAAAATATGACCATGGATATTAATCCAAAGATTCTTAACCATTTTTCTCCCATAAGCTTCATAATCCAAACGAACGTGGCCAATTTGATCAAGAACTTTGTCCACAATATAATTTCCCCCATAAGCCATGTTCAATTGAGCATCCCACGCGCTCACCCCTTCGACACTACAAGGTGTCCCGAACCTCATAAGTGGTGAATCATACCCCGTGAGAGGTGCTTGCGTGAAAATCACGACTCTACTCTTTCTAGGAACTTGAACCTTGTTCTCTCCTATTTCTTCCACAAATTCCGAATCAATAGCCAAATCCTTCTTATTTTCTTCCAAAATATTCTCAATCTTCTCCAACGTGTTTCCGGTGTCCTTAAACATCTCATCCAAGTTACGTAGGTATTCAGAAATTCCGCTTAAACTATCCATAACAAACTATTTAACAAAACAAAACAAAACCAAACACAAACATCCAAATCATTAGCGTTTGAGTTAGTAAAAATCAAAACAAACTACAGATACATATTCTAAACAAGTAAAGACACTATTTAAGACTAAAAACACAAGCTAAAACTTAAAATATAAAAACTAGAAAAAATTTTACCGAGAGCTCCAACCGGATCGGTTGGCCCTCCAACCGATTCGGTTGGTGGTAAGTCTCAGACCCAAAAATACCCAACCGATCCGGTTGCGGGTAGCAACCGAACGGTTGGAATGATTTTTCAAAAAATTTTATTTTATTATTATTATTTTTTTAAACTAAAATTAATTACACTGTTAATTAAAAATTAATTAAAGACAATTAATTATATTTAAACTCTAAATAAATGTTTTTACTCTTTATCCTTATTAATTAAAAACATTATTATGCTAATTAACCAAAAACCACATTAACTAGATAAACTTAACTAATCATTAAAACTAACTAAACACATAAAACTGAAAATTAACTAAATTAAATACTCTAATAAAGACAATATTAATTAAAAAATTAAATAAAACTAAAAATGACTTGTAACAAAAAATCTAAAAATTAATAAAACAAGAATAAACAATCTATAAGACAATCTATAAAAATCAGAAATGACAAGAAATAAGCTATAAACTAAAACACAAAACAATAGATAAACTAAAAACTAGAAAAATCAAAACTAAAAAATTTACCGAGAGCACCAACCGTTTCGGTTGCTCGCCCAGCCGAATCGGTTAGTCCCTAAAACCAAATATTTTTTTATTATCAAAATGAAATCTAATTCTAATATTACCAATTTTACAGAAAAGAAACAAAATAAAAAATACTCAAATCCTCGGCAGCGGCGCCAAAAACTTGATGTGGTCTCCGTGTGCAAGTTTTAAAAATTTATAAACACGAATTATCCGGAAATTACTATAAACACATACGAGCAAGTATACTCGTTCGCGATAGCAAAGGTGGGTAAGTCGAGATCGTCCCAAGAGATTTGCTTTTGAATTTGTTTTAAAATATTGGTAACAAAAAAGCTTGTCAAGGCTCTCTCAAAAATTATGGTTTAGTGAAAATCAATATTAAGAAACATATACTTGTGTGAAGTCTATTGGAAATCATAGAAAGTGTTCATGAAGGCTTGGTGTAAACTCTTGATGTGATGCACAAATCATAAGCAAATGATTTCCAACCCATGGTTTATGTTTTGTAAAATCATTTTAAGAACAATAACATATAGGTAATCCTTTCGGTCATTTGCTTAAAACATGTTTTACCGACAAATCAAACAAGACTAGTAGTTTTCCAACAAACTCATTTAAACAAGATCATTTACATGCATCACATATAAGAACACTAGTATGATTTCCTACATCTTTACACACAAGTATATTCAAGAATTACTCCATGACAATCATAACAAAACACAAGTAGTAACAAGGTAATTCAAATAATTCAAGAGAATAGTAATTCATAATAAGTTCCATAGAATACCTAAACTTTTGGATTACAAGAATTAGAAATTGTGGAATATAGTTTTGCTGATTGTATGTTAGTTTCAAAAAACTTTAGATTCGATGTTATGTGAAATCGTATGGATGAAGATAAAGTATAGATCTAAGAGTAATGCAAGTAAAGAAAGTAAAGTAAGGGATAGAAATGACAAACTGATTTATTGTGGTTCGGCTACAAGGACACCTTCCTTGCCCTACTCCACTCCCCGAGTCACCTACTCGAGAGTTCAAGAACTATGTCAACAAACTCCTTCAACTTGGCCGAGAAGCCTTCACAACGTTTCTTACACCTTTTTCCGGCACAAAGCTAAATACCGAGTCCGTAACACGGAGGACCAAACCAACACGACTATTACACAACAACTATGTGAAATATTAAGTACAAGATCTTTGCTACAGAAATCTTGTGGAGGAACAAATCAATCAAGGACCCCTTGCTTGGATGAAGGACCTTGGATGAAATATTAAGTACAAGATCTTTGCTACAGAAAGCTCGTGATCTCGCCTTAGAGAAGGACCTATATGAGAATCACAGTAGAAGAAAGAAGAACAACTTTCTAGATCAAGTGATCTTTTGTTAGAAGAGTGTAAGAATATATGAGAGAGTTAGTAAGAAGAGTGGTAAAGAGAAATGAAGAAATGGCTCTCTATTTATAGGCAAAAACTTGCCACTGTTCCACGGATCCCTCTCTTAAGGGATCTGTCTAATGTAACCTCAGGGATTCGTGGGACGCTCCTCTTTGCCCATGGGTTTTTTGGTTATGGGTCATGGGTTATGGGTTGGTCTATGGGTATTTCATTAGATACAATATATCTAATAGATGCAATGCATCTAGTCAAATGGATATGGGTCAATACCATGGGTTATGGATATGCTCCATGGGTTGTGGTTTTTACCCATCCTAATAAACTATTACAACAAATGATTTATTACAACAATTTGTATTAAATGACTATATGTAAATGCTTTACAAAAATAACATGTATCCTTATAATTTTACTTATGATAACATTATATTTGTTATCAACAAAACACAAAGAGATTGCTAAATATTAATAAACGTTTTTACGGTTTATTTGTATTAACAAGTTGGATCGAGTCGTGAAGTTAAGTGACAAAGGATATACGACCCCAAGAAGTCAGGTTATGTTTTCAGATTTTGGACAGCTTTGACAAATGTGTGTACTTTTTTTTTCTAAAATAATTGGTGTAGAACCAAGATAATTGGCTTACGTTTTTGGAAAGTAGACTAAAAATTAGAAAACGAGTGAGAGGTAACCAGACGAAGTCAGAAAGTTTCTAAAAAACCTGAACAGCAGGTCCAAGTTTGATTTAGTATAAATCGACACCCAAAACATGTTTTCATGAATCGAGGCCTTGAAATAATGAAAGTATATATAATCACCTACGTTTAGAGATTTTAATGATAAAACAACCTTAAAACAAAGTAGATACGTTCCTTGGAAGTTGAGATTAACTTAATAAATAACACAACTTATTTCTAGGGTTTTAAAATGTTACAAATGCGTTTTGATCATTTTTCTTAAATGTTTAACCTACGTAACTTAATAAAACCTCACTACAAGTATATAAGGGTGAGAAAACTTTATAAAATCCATATGCATATAGTACAAATCACATTTACCTAAAATGACTTAATTTCTTAGGTCGTGGTTAGGTTTTCTTTACACATTAGGCTTTGCTATTATTCCCGATCGTAATACTTTGTTGAGGTGAGTTTTCATAGCTCTTTTTACTTGTTTTTTCCTTGGGAAAATGATAATCAAATGATATTTTAAATGATTTTATGTTGTGTTAAGTTTTCATATTTTGGACAAGATTTGCGTTTTGATTGCAATATGTGCCTTATAGTATGGATATAATTTGTAATTTGAACTTACACAAATTTTAACTCTGTTCTGGAGTTGAATGATGAATTGATAGCACTATTTGGGTTAACACCCCCACCCTTGCATATTGTGAGTTTAACGGAGGGTGAATTTCATCTAGGTCAAGTTATGTGTGTATGCAGTCATGAGGTTCAAATGTTGCTAGCTTGTGATATCGTTAAGTGCTTGTACTTGCATATCTTACTCAAATTTTCCTACAATGGTATGCACAACAAACGTGGTTCACACTCTAAACCTACGAGCTCACCAACTTTATGTTGACCTTTTTAAGTATTCATTTTCAGGTGATAACAATAGCGGTGCTTAAGGAAGATAATGTTTCATGCCTTGCCTAGTGGACCTAAGATGGAACCTTTTTGGGTTATTTATCTTTATTTTGAGTGCATTATCCTTGTTGAATTATTTTCGTTGAACTACTGTTTATTTATCCCGGGTTGTGGGATCTTAAGAATAGTTTTATCTTTGTTGTTGTATTGACATCTTGATGCAAGTATCCGCTTGTGTCCGATGTCGTAGTGACTTTGTACCTTGATTGTTCATTTAGTAATGTCTCTATTTAAGTTATACCAATATTTTTTTGATGGTAACTCTCCATCACGCCTCGTGCTTCCACCTTAAGCGGTGTGTGACATTGCCCTACTTTACTAGTATGTCAAACGGATGCGTAATCATTTGAGGAACTTGAGTGTTCACAGAAGGAACAATTGCAGGGGCACAAAACTAGAAAAGATTAAGGCTTTAGGGTCATGAGCTTAATATAATAGTAATACCTTTTATGATACTATGAGTGAAGCAGTAGTCACTAATACTTTTCGGATGTTGTATTTCTTACAACATATACATGAAAACTTGTGGTCCACGATACTATTTTACTTAACATTAAAGATATGAACTCCCAAACTTTATGTTGACCATTTTAGCATCTATTTCTTATGTCCTTAGACATACTTATATGGATTGCATCTAGAGCATCAATAATAAAGTCACATTTTGCGGTCTCATTTTGAAGATTTATTGCATTACTTTTAACACTCGGTTGTGAACTCTTGAAACTTTGCCCTTTTTGGAAAATTTTATTGATGTATCAAACGTGTATTTTCAAACGACTCATGTAGAGTTCATTCAATGTAACTGCGACTTTGTGTTATGAAATCATGCCCTGGTTATCTTCCATTGCAATATTTTGGGGGTGTGACACCTTACTTGCATCATAAATAACCTACACAAAAGCATCAACAACTAAAAGGGTAAGCTTGCGCTTAGTAAGTAACCGAGTTAGAACATGAATAATACATCTATTACTCATACTTGAAGCATGAACATACACCATTAAACACCATGACTATTACCATTCAATCTTGCATCTAAAACACTATAACACCCATCAGATCAATAACCACATAATACTATAACATACTATAACATAATATCAATCATATAACAATTCTAAACACGTACCTTGTTTAATCTACAACCAAGGACCAACACTCATCATCCAACTAATTAAGCATCTAATCATACCACACTTTCTAAGCCAAGACTTTCAATTCATAATGCCTTCATTCATAATCACAATAAGATAACATCAATATTAGACATATCATAACTAAAGTTACTTACATTGGCTTCTATGACAATGTTACCAAGAACATCACCAACATCACTTGAATCATATCTACCGATCATCATCAAGACCTATTATCATATTAATACAACATTAATAACAAGGGTTTTACACAACCCATAATCACACCCAAGTTCCAATGTTAATAATCATATGATCATATCTTGGTCATATGATCAAATCCCCAAATCCTCTACAAAAACCCTAACTTTTCAATTCATAATAGCTCAACAATTAAGTTACTTACTTGTGGGATTATTTCTTATGAAATTAATCCTTGAATTAAAGACATAATTTCTTTTACACTAGATCATTAAGTTAGTCTTTCCCTCCTTTTTTATTTCTATTAAACTGACACACAAACACACTCCAGGAGAATAAAGAAATGTGTAGAAACTTATGGAATTTCTTCTAAGTTAAGCTAGTCACATCTTTGGACAACTAGAAATAGTGCACCCTTAAGTCATTTCCTCTTATAATTGTGGCGCATTAATCTTTCGGAAACCATTTACAATATATATTTACTTATAGTTTGCCTATCGGGTTTGACTAACCAATTACGTAAAGCATTCATTCTTATAAAAGTCACAGTCAAACTTACCCGATGACATTCTCATAATTTAATACTTAACAATAGTTTTGACGTGTTACATCAAGTTCATTTTGTTTCCTGGTGATGTTCGATTTCATGCACCTTTTGTTGTTGTCAACGAGAACAGTGTGGATAATGTCCTCATAAGTCGTTGTAGCCTTAATGAAGTTGGCTAATGTGTCGTTGTTTTGATAGCTGGATATTCCCAGGGGAAGAATGTCCCTTTCCTAGAATCTGGACCTTCCGTCCTAGTTGATGTTTTTGTATAACTCTGATGGTGTTCCGATGAATATTTCAAAACTTGTAGTATGAATTTGACAAAGTTCATGTTTTACCAGGGGCAGGAGATGCTTGCTTATGATGACTGTCTGTTTATCTTTTTCTGCTGGATGTATTTCCCTTTGTCCCATGCATGATTTATTCCTGGACTTTCTGCCTGATGATCTGTTATATAATGCTACTAGTTTTCCACTTTTCCGTGGGGGATCACTCCTGATTGTTGTTATCCCTACTTTTATTGGAAACTGAATTTGAGAACGGATAGTAGAAACTTCTGCTTGCAAATTTTTATCGCTTTTCTTCCCAGTAAGACATTTTACGTCGTTTGCCTTAACGACATGAAACTCCATGATTGTTGTTCTTTTCAACGGATGCTTTCATATGATTATTTCCAGGTATATCGTTCCTTCAGGCATATGCCCTTCGCATAAGAAACCGAGTAGAGGATTTATTGCAGGAAGTAACTTGTTCTTTAGATGTCCAGGTAATTGTTCAATGCAGTTAGCAAACATAATGTTGACTGAACTCCCCCCATCTGGGTATATCCTACTTACTAAGTATGAGGCAATTATTGTTGTGATGACTACTGGATCAGCTGAGGATGTGAGTTCTTTATCTTGAGAGTATGCTTTTCCCCTTATTGTCCCTGATTGTTGTTCATGGAAGGAGTTCCGAATGTTTATCATATGGGTATGAGGTTGCTCGGCTTCTTTGCTATTCATCCTTTCCTAGTTGTTTGGCATAAATTTTCAAGATCTCTAGCCTGGATTGCTTTCTCAATTTCTTTCTTGAGTTCTCTGTATTTATTTGTTTTGTGGTTATGGTTGACATGGAACTTGAAAAATTATCTTGTGTTCCTTTTGCTTCTTCCCTTATGGTGGAGGTTGTTGCCATTTTTTCACGACTTCTTTTTCTTTAGCTAGGATCTCAGTGGGTGTCTTTGTCAATGTTCTTAGGAGAGCTTCTCACGCCTCGATCCTGGTATCAGTACGACATTCTTCCGCGCCTGATGTACTTGTCTGGTATCTCTCTTGGACTGGTAACTTGGCACAAGTTGTCTACCACTGTTGTTGTTGCTTTTAGCTTCAGTCTTTGCAATATTCCTTTTACTTGTCTTTGTGAACTCCCTGGAATGATTCAGCAGTTCTTGCCATGTTTTTGGTGTTTTACGAGTAAGCTTAATATAGAATTGTCACTTGAAATGTATCCAATGAATGTTGAAATGTTTTGGACGTCACAGACTCTTGGTATTTTGCTTGCTTTGTCATGAACATTTCCCTGAGATCTTCCTATCCCTTGATACTACTTTTCTCTAGGCTTTTGAACCAAACTACTGCTCGTCCTGTTAAGGTGCGATGAAATAGGCGACAAGCCATTGGGCTATTCTATGCGTTTGTTTTTGCCACATATTCGAATTTCCAGATGTGCTAATCAGGGTCTGTCACTCCATCATACATGTGTAGGTTAGCTAAAAGCTCCAAGCCTACTTGTAGTTGATAGTCCGTAATCCATTTCACGAAATTACTCAGGCACGTCATCGAAAACTATTTTGTAGTTGTGATGTTCATTTCTGTCTAGAACCTTGGTCATTAGTATGTTAAGCATGTATATGGATGAGGCTTATTCTTGTGAGCTTTGTACCTGGGTGGGTATTTATGATATCGCTTCTTGAGTGTGTTGAAATCTAGGCATATGATGTGTAGGCGCTCCTGGGTATATGTATTGGGAATTGCAGATTTGAAGATTACAAAACCACGAGCAAGAATGAAGAAAGAAGAAATAATGAGGGCCTAATATGTAATAGTTAGCTTAGCTTTTCTAGTAAGCTAAGATTAAGGTTTTTGTAACCTCCCTCTAGTATATAAAGAGGGTAGGCGTCTAGGTTACAGGCATCCTTTCATTTTTCATTTCATAGTATTTATCTCTAGTGATAGTCTAGACACACGATTATAGCGTGTGTATATTATTAGTTGCAAGAGTTTTTTTTTCAATAAAGAAAACCTTATTAGTGATGTTGATTGTGTTATCATTATTCCAATGTTTTCGTTCAATCAATTTATATCACTCATACCCTAGTTGAGTCCGGATCTTGGATTCTACAAGTGGTATCAGAGCCTGGTGAGGATCTCTAAAAGAAGATTTCCTTTTTCTCTCAAAACCCTAAACACTCTCTAACAATGTCAACTTTAGGCTCAGACAATGAGAAGGAAAAGCCTGAGTCATCCAACAATTCTGCAACTCAGTCTCAAACAATTCAGCAGGTTGTTACCACCATGTCAAACAACAATGCAAAGTTTCCCTATTTGAAGAAGGACGAATACGACATCTGGGCAATGAAGATGGAGAATTATATCCCCAACAACGACCACCATCTCTGGAACATTGTTCTGAAGGGCAACAGTAAAAGAAGACTGGAAGAGATACTGATGGTAATGTGATAATTCTTCCAGCAGCAACTACTAAAGAACATATTGCTCTTCAGAGGGAAACAAAGGCTAGGACTACCTTGCTCCAAGCTTTACCAGATGAACATATGAGTGACTTCCATCATCTTGATGATGCAAAAGAGATCTGGAGAGCAATCAAGGCAAGGTTTGGAGGTAACGAAGAATCCAAGAAGATGAGGAAGACTATGCTCAAGCAAAGCTTTAAGGAATTCTCAATTTCTGAAGAAGAAGGCATACACAATGGGTATGACAGGTTTCGGAAAATCTTGAGCCAGCTTAATCAGATGAAGGCAAAACCTGACAATGAGGAATGCAACACCAAGTTTCTGCGTGCTCTACCTTCTTCCTGGAGGCAGGTTGCTCTTACTCTCAAGGCAAAGGGTGGCCTTGATTACTTAAGATTTGATGATTTATACAACAAGCTTAGAACTCTTGAAATTGATATCAAGGGTCATTCCACCTATTCTCTTACTTCAACAAATTCAGCATTTGTAAGTACTACCAGTACTAACACCAAGAAGTCATATGCTGATAGTCCCACCTCATCATCAGCAGCAACCACAGCATACACCTCTATTACTAGAAAATCCAAATCTAGGAATGTGTTAGAGGATGTGCTTTACTCATTTGTCGCTAAGAGTGAACCTCAACAGCAGCTGGCTTATAAGGATTTTGAACAAATAGATAAATGGGACTTGGAGGAGTTGGAAATAAAATGGCAAATGGCTATGCTTGTTGTAAAAGTCAACAGGTTTGAGAAGAAGTCTGGGAGGAAGATCAGTTACCAGGGAAGGGAGGCCGCCAGTTTTGACATAAAGAAGATTAGGTGTTTTGAATGTAATCAAATTGGTCACTTTGCCAGAGAATGCCCAGATAAGAAGGGAAGTGACAGGAGAAGATACTATACATTCAAGCTCAAGGAAAATGAAGAACCTAAACCTGCAGCTCTGGTGTCTGTAGATTCATTGGTTGACTGGACTGACCATGAAACTGAAGGAAATGAGGACAGTTCTCCTCAGACTGGATTGCTTGCTGAGACTAGGGATGCTGCTGAGACTGGAGATACTGAGGAGTTTGCACTGATGGGGATCACATCTCAGGTACATAATTGTATATTTGGTTGTAATGATAGATATGATGCCCTTAAAAGAGAATTTGATGACATTGATGGCCAATATAAAGAAAATTTTATTCAGGTTCAAGCCTATAAGAAAACTGTTAAAACTTTAGAAAAGCAAAAGGTTTGGTACCAACAAAATCAATTGGCCCTTGAAGAGAGAATTAAGGTGTTAGAGAGAGATTTGAAGAACACTACTAACTTGTTAAAATTCTCTGAGAAAGAAAATGTAAAAGTTAATGTTGAAAAAGATGATCTAAAGGCTAAATTAGATAAAGAGGTGGCTAGACATAAAGAGTGGCAAGAACAATCTAAAAATCTAGACAAATTAAAGAGAAGCTCTATGTCTGTAAGAACTAAGATGGGGTTGGGCTTCAAGGATTATATTGATCCAGATGAGGTATATGACCCTAATGACTATAGTGTTTTTAATCTTGTCACTGATGAAGAGGAAGAAAAATATCGAAAACCTTTTAAATTTTTAAAACAAGGTGAAATGCATATTGTTCCTTCCTCAATCAATGGTATTGTTAGACCACCTAACCCAGACTCAGACTTGGATGAATCACATATGACCTATGGCCAAAAGTCTGATGACTTATCTGAAACTGGCAGTGATACTAATGATTTTGTCTCTTGTTCTTCCAGTGATAGGACCTTAGAGACCCATTTTAAAGACTTTTCCAGTTGTGATTCAAGTGAAGAGTCTACAACCCCCAAGTCTGCCTCACCCAAGCCTTTACCAGTTGACCTACCCCCAAGAGTTGCTGTTAATGAATCTTCTTCAAAGACAGCTTATTTCAAAAACATTTCTTGTTCTTTTGATTCTTTTAAAAACAATTATGATTTTGGTTGTGATTTGAATAAGTTTGTTTATGATAAGACTTCTCATTTTGTGAACAAGCCTTTTAAGAGGAAATCGTGTTTTGTTTGTGGTAGTACATTTCATCTTATTAAAGATTGTGATTTTTATGATAAACAAATGGGTGGTTGTACTTATCAACAAAAGCATAGAACAATATGGAATGATGTGACTAATATTCCTCCATTTGTTCCTTCTGGAAAACATGTGAGGACTGGCAGAACCAATCCTGCTGGTAGACCAGTTCCTGCTGGTAGACCAGTTTATGCTGGTAACCCAGTTTCTGCCGATAGACCATTTTCATCATGTTGGAGAAGAAATGTTCCTAGGCCATTAATCAGACCAATAAGTACTTATTTTCAAGATGGATATAGGCCTGTTAATAATGACCCATTGAATAAAAGGGGGCAAGGTGGGATACTGCTGTTAAGACCTCAGCAGGTTGCTCTTGGAGACAAAATAAACCATCTTTCATGAAGGATTCCAAGAACAATGGTGGATCTCATAAATATGCAGGTTTTCCTAATATGATCCACAAGGCAAGCCCAAGTCAGTAATTACTTGTGTCTCCATGTATACTAATGTTGTTGTATATCTTTTAAATTGTAGGATGATCCTCATACAAATAAAAATTTAGGTATTGTTGATAGTGGGTGTTCTAGGAGTATGACAGGGAACAGGGAAAGATTGCATGATTTTGTCCCTATTCATGGAGGCACTATTACTTTTGGAGGAGGAGATGGCAGAATAACAGGGAAAGGAACCATTAGAACTTCCAAGCTGGACTTTGAAAATGTGTACTATATGGAAGAACTTAGAAACTTCAATCTATTTTATGTGTCTCAAATATGTGACAAGAAGAATATTGTTCTTTTCACTGATACTGAATGTCTTGTGCTTTCTAAAGACTTTCAAATACCTAATGAGAGTCAAGTAATGCTGAAGGTACCAAGGAAACATAATCTATATACATTCAATCTTAATGATGTCCAGACTGAAGGAGAGTTGGCTTGTTTGGTGGCTAAAGCATCCTTGGATGAATCTAACAAATGGCATAGAAGGATGGCTCATGTTAATTTCAAAAGTATCAACAAGCTGGAAAAACATGGTTTAGTTCATGGTCTTACTTCCAAAGTCTTCACTAATGAGCATAATTGTGCGGCTTGCAACAAGGGAAAACAGCACAAAGCTTCTTACAAATACATTACTGTTGTTAGCACAATTTCAAAACCTTTGCAGCTTCTCACATGGACCTCTTTGGTCCCACATCTATCAGAAGCATTGATCACAAATACTATTGTCTGGTGGTTACTGATGACTAAAGCAGGTTTTGCTGGGTATTCTTTTTGGGAACTAAGGATGAAACATTTCAGGTTCTTCAAAACTTTATTGCCTTAGTTGAGAACCAGCTGAATAAAAAGGTTAAAGCCATAAGGTGTGACAATGGGACAGAGTTCAAGAATGCCAAATTAATTGAACCTGTGGAACTAAGGGGATAAAAAGGGACTACAGTAATGCCAGGACTCCACAACAAAATGGAGTTGCTAAAGGGAAGAATAGAACCCTCATTGAAGCAGCAAGATCTATGCTTGCTGATTCTAAGTTACCTACCATGTTCTGGACTGAAGCAGTCAGTTATGCCTGTTATGTCTTGAACAGGGTTTTGATAACTCATCCTCACAATAAGACACCTTATGCACTTCTGACTGGGAAGATTCCTACCATTAGTTACTTTAAGCCTTTTGGTTGTCATGTGACTATCTTAAACACCAGTGATCATTTGGGAAAATTTGAAGGGAAAGCTGATGAAGGTTTTGTAGTTGGATACTCTGCTCATAGTAAGGCTTACAGGGTGTACAATATATCTGCCAAGAGGATAGAAGAAATACTGAATCTAAGATTTCTTGAGGATAAACCTAATGTTCAGGGTGCTGGTCAGGAATGGTACTTTGATCTTGACTATTTAACTTATCACTTAGGTTATACTCGTTTCAAATCTAATCATTTTGCAGGTCCCCAAGTTCCATCAACTAACATTGCAAGTTCCTCAGATGATGATTCAGATTCAGATTGTGATGAACAACTTATAGTTGTTCCTTCCTTCCTACTAACCACTTTTTCAGGTACTGGGGACAAGGATTCTTCTAGTGAAAAACAAAGTGATTTAGGGTATGCAGAAGAACTAGTGAAGCTTCAACGCCAAGAGCATGCAGCTAAGGATGATGCTGAAAATAATGGTTATGAATTCTCTAAAGACACTGAGGAACTCTTAAGGCAGGCAACTATTGAAGCCTGCAGGAACCTGGAAGCTGGTGATAATGCATCTGTTCCTGCTGGTAATGTTATTGATCCTGCTGGTCAGAATGCTGCTGATAAAGTTGTTTCTGCTAGTAATGGGTCAATTTCTGTTGAACGTAATTCTGCTAGTAGTGTTCCTGTTCCTCCTGCTAGTGATATTGTTCCTGCGGTTTTCTCCAGTACTCCATCTTTTGATACTCTGGGTTTAGATGATTCTCCTGCTAGATTTCCAAGTCCATCTGATCTGGCCAATTCCCAATATTCAAGCTCTTAATTGGATGGTGTTAATACAAATAAGCCGTAAAAACGTTTATTTATATTTTACGATCTTCTATTATTTTGTCGATAACAAACGTAAAATCATATTAACGAAACAAATAAAATACGTAAATGGTTTGAACTAATAGTTTCTAACATATTCACATTTTCACATAAAACACTAAAACAAGTATAAGTGATTTTATGATTTAGTGATACATATGTACAATAACTAGTGTTTACATATTTAGATAAAATATACACATAACTAGTATGTAGTATATTGGGTAATATAAATGGGTAGAAACTTAAGTATCACAACCCATTGGGCAAATACATTGAATGTAGTTGGGTACAACCCAAAGCCCATAACCCATGGATCTTGACCCATAACCCATTGCATGACATCATGCTTATATCACATATGGATAATACCCATAACCCATGGATCAACCCATACCCAAGTGACTAAGTGCATTGCACTCAAAGATACATTGTATCTAGCCAAAGATCCATGGTTCAACCCATGACCCATGACCCATAACTAAAATACCCATGGGTAAAGAGGAGCGTTACACGGATCCCTAGCTTTGTGCTAGCCGGATCCCAAGTGGAAGGGATCCGTGGGATCCGGGGAACAGTAGGATTTTTCCTCTATAAATAGTGAGCCATTTGTTCATTATTGATCACCCCTTTCTAACACACTTTCTCCCTGAGTTAAAAACTCACTAACCTCAGATCCAAGAGATCTATGTTTGTAGTTTTGTTTTTGTGTGATCTTCTAGGTTCTTCTTAAAGGCAACATCACCACCTTTGAAGTCGAGCACGCTCAAGTCCAAGAGTTGCCATGCTTCCTCATCATCAAGGCTACTGAAGTCTTCTTGTTGATGATTCTTTTGTTTCTTCTAAGAAGTGTAGTGTTGAAGACATTAGTGAAAGATGTCTCAAGGGTCAAGACAAAGACATTAGTGAAAGGTGTCGATCGTCCATATTGTAGGCATTAGTGAAGGGTGCCTAGAAGTCAAGTTATAAGACATTAGTGAAAGTTGTCTTGAAGATCTAGCCACAAGACATTAGTGAAAGGTGTCTTTAAGATCTAGCTAAAGTCATTAGTGAAAGGTGCCTTAGATGTACATTCGATATGATGTGTTTCGATGTACAAGATAGTTTAGTACTAGATCCAAGGATGGTGATATCCTTGATGGTATTGTAATAAGGAGTGGATCTCCTTGGGATTAGGTGTTGTGTTGTGAAGGGTAGTAGTTCCTCTATTGTAATGGAACTAGGTGCTTAGCCTAGTACCTAATAAAGGGTAGGCGACGTTGTGATAGGATTAGTTCTCCTTGGTGTGAAAGAACTCGGTGGTTAGCCTAGCACCGTATAAAGGGTAGGCGACGTTGTGTTAGGTGTGGTTCGCCTTGGTGTGAAAGAACTCGGTATTTAGATTTGTACCGGAAAAAGGTTAAGCGACGTTGTGAAGGCTTCTCCGCCATAAGGAGATTGGTGTAGTGCTTACGAACTCTCGAGTAGGTGACTCGGGGAGTGGAGTAGGGCAAGGAAGGTGTCCTTGTAGCCGAACCACTATAAATAACTTGTGTTGTGGTGATGTGCTTCTTACTCTTTATCTTTCATTACACGTTTATATATCTATCTATCAACGTCCAACATAAACAACCAAATAGATTGACATAAGTCGATCTAAATATTTAAAAGGAAGTTTTAAATTGGTAAAACTATTCAACCCCCCCTTCTAGTTTTCCACAATTGGTACCAGAGCTTCGTTAACAAGCTTCTTAGAGTATGTTGTACTTTAAAAACTTGATACGATCCGTGTATGTTTGAAAACTACAAAGAAGGATTTTTCAAAGTCATGTTTTAAAAATCATTATAATGTTTATTGTTGGACAATGACAGAATGGTCTAACATTTTCATTGTTAAGGATTCTCCATTCTTGAATTTGGGCATCCTAAGAAGATCATGAAGAATTTCTCTAAATATATCTTTCCCTAAAAAGAATATTTAGCAAAGGATCGGGGTATCTTAGAAAATCATGAAGTATTTCGCGTCTATGGTTTCTAAAACCATAAAAAGGGAATATAGCAAAGGTATGTTTTCTTAGTTACAATTTTTGGTAAAAAACGTGCTAAATTGCTTGTGGAGAAAATGGTGAGATATGCTACTATCTTATAATAAGCATAAAATGAAAAGTGTTTTTGTTGATCTTTTTCTCTTTGAAGTTTTGTTGTTAGATATCTTGTTAATCAAGCTTGAATAAAGGTAAAAATGGTTAATATAACTTCACTTAAAAGTCTACAAAGGTTAAACCTTTTCGTCGGGTCAAAACTTTTTAACCATAAGTCGTTAGAAGTCGTGCCACCTATCATTTTAAAGGTATTTGAGTCTACTTTCATTTAAAAATGATTTCATAAACTGATTCAAAACAAAAATTTACAGAATCATTATTTTACAATAGAAAGTCATTTTTTGGTCATAACTTTTGCACAACTTTTGATCTAATTGGAGACGGATGTTTTCATCTTTGAATAACAATGTGTCCTCTTTTGAAATTAAGGTTTTGATCATATTTATAAACATAAAAGAAACTAATCAAGCTTGGTATACATGTTTATATTTAACACAAAGCGATGAAAAGAACTTTTGTATGCTATGCTAAATGATTAAATGTCTTATCTTGCATCACTTGATTATTTGCTTATCTCAAATAGTTTTTGTGCGTGTTTGTTTGAATAACATATGTGGTTTCATTACCTTGCTATTCATCCTCTTGTTTGTCGTTTTAGCAATATTTTATTAATCAATGTGCTATTTGAAGGAGTGTTTGGGATAACATCTAGGTGTGTCGAAAATGTTAGTTTAGATACTTAGATAAGTCATATAAGTTCAAAAATGTTTGAAACATGTAATATACTAAAAGGCTTCTTGTTAAGTTTTTCATATGTGCAACATAAATGTTTTATGTGCTTATATGATTTCTTGATTTCATATTTCTTGTGTCAATTTTCTAAAAACCACAAGAATGTACATCAGATCATAACCTACACTTGTGTTGATGATGTACTCTCCCGTTTTCCGTTTCATGATCGCTTTCCAAGCTTCATAGTAAGATTTTCAACTTGATTATTTCATCCGATATACTCAAGTAAATTATTTTGCAACGCAAATATAATTGGTCATATCCGAAAATCCAAACTCGAGCTTTCCAACAACATATGTTGAAGTAGTTCACACAACCATTTTTGTTCACCTAATGGACAACTTTAGATTTTTATTTTTAAACATGAGACCATCATCACCTTAGTTATTTCAAGAATAATATTAAAAAAAACGAAGCAAAGTATCATCATTGTTACTCTTCGATAGGCCATTGTAGGAATATAAATTTTCCTAACTTGAGAATGAATACTTGAGAACTTATTGCACTAGAAACTCAATTTGACCTAACGGTTGAATTGCTTCCTTGATGGAAGTTGGGTATGTGGAATCACCCGTAAAAATGGTCGTGTTTAGCCGTAATTGAGCACCACTAGTAGTAGTCTCATATTCATTCTCTCACTTAAGAAATCTATACTCCTATGTTTTTCTAAAGTAAGTTTACAATGGAAATACTTTGTATTGTCTTAGGATTACTAATCAAACAACCTGTAAAATTAATTTTTCCTATAGTTAATCACAACCACTTTCCTCATCAAGAAATTATCTTGCCTTGATCGAGAAGAGCTACATGACTTTACGGATGAAGTTCATTGTATGCTAATCACCATCCGTAATGACTATACATAGCTCATTACTTCCGTTGACCAAAACAACAACTCCGGATGAAGTATAGGATTTTCTTGAACTACCACCTCACAAATCTATTGTCGTGAATACTATCAATTACTCTTTTCTTTCTTGACATATACCTTGCACGCCATTGTTAATACAAACGATTTACTAATCTAGATCGTAAATATGTTTTGAGTTTCTTGAATAGTGCTTTTTAAGCTTGATAAACCTCTTTGTTATTTGTGAGCTCGATCTCATTTGATATCTTAGTGTTAGAACCTCTTAAACTTGAAATATGATTCATTTTCAAGATCATTGCATACCTTTAGTAAAGGTTCTGCTGAGTAGATGGACGGATCCCAAAGTTTGTGCTAGATGGATCCCTACATCTAGGGAACCGTGGGATCCGACAAACAGAAAATGCAATTGCAAGCATTATATCTCAAACATATCCTTAGAACACCTCACACCAAGCTAAACATAGTGCCTTAAGGCAAATTAAGCCCTTATCAAGATAGGTAGATCCTTCCTACTCACACATAACTCACCTAGATCACACTCTAAGACGCTTGTAGATCTATCGTCTCATTTTTAAACCATTACTCTTCCACTATCAAACTCACACTTCATTTTTCACTTGATCCCTCACACTTAGCCTTAGAAATCTTTCTATTATGGCAAAATTGATCATAAATCATCCTTACCTCAAAATTGATCAAATTCGATCAAACTCTAGTTTTTCCCGTCTCAAAGCTTCTAGGATATTTTCCAAAATACTATCCTAAGTCACAACCTGATCTCTAGGATCATTTAGCTTCAATTGACACTCTCATCTTTAGTGTCATCCTTGCTCACCCATTGGTACTCTTGAAAGTTCCAAATCCTTCCATAAAAGATAATCATCAGCTACATCACTCATTACCTTCAAGTAATTAAGCACCCCTTCATTTAAGACACTTAGGAGGACTGAAACGCTCAAGATATTATAGATCTTAGATCTTAGAAACATCATTTCTACTCTTTCATAGCTGCTGAGAGCCGGATCCCTAGGATTAGCCTAGACGGATCCCTCTGAGGAGGGAACCGTGGGATCCGGATGACAGTTTATGTCAAACCTTGTTAAAACAATTCTTTCAACTCATTTTCCTAACTCAAACACTCCATCTCATCTTAAATGAGTTCCTAGATCAGTGCAAACTTTGAAGTTGACTCTTGTGCATGTTAGTCATCACATTCCAATGAATCCTAGTGGCTTAAGGCTTAAATGCAATTGCCAAATCTCTTGGTTTATAAACCACTTTGTTAGGACCTCCATAGTCATTACTCTCATTATAAATTTCAGCACTTTAGAAACCCTTACAATCATCTCATCATGAGGAAAACCCCAAGTAGTAACTTATCCATCAAAGAACCACCCATGAAAAAGGCGCGTGTTATACACGAAATCTCTTCAACCGAATCATCTCCGGTCAAGCCAACAAATGATAGGATCCTTCATCATGCAATCAAACCAATTCCTAAAAGGATAGTACCCACGAAACTACCTATGCCAAACACCACCATACCTCCTAAGCCAAACAATATCATCTCCACTAAACCATCACCATTGGTTCCTAGAGCTATTTCCTTTACATCCCCACTATCATCACCTCACCTCTACAATTTAGAGGACTTGCCTCCTAGGCCGTCTCATCCGCTTTCGCCGACAACATTTTCCTCACAAGGAGGAATAATGGTACAAAATCAAGGTGTTGAGTCAACACTTGCTCCGGCTTCCTTTTCTCCGTTTCCATCGTATAATCCCATTTGGATTATGAGAAATCATCAAAGCCAACCACCCGACCATATGGAAGTTGACAGTTCTCTACCACCACCATCATTTTTGGTTGAGTCATTCTCAAATGCACCTCCACCAATCCCTCCATCATTTGAAGCTCCACAAGCCGCTTCACTTGATCCTTCGCATCAATCCATTTCACTTCTTCCACCACCACTACCTAGCCATGACAAAGATTGCTATCATTGTCAACATGTTGAAAGTTTGATACATGAAGTACTAGAAGACCAACGTTTCATGTTCTATCATCTCCTCGAACGTTTTGACGAGATCAAACCTAAACAAAACTTGAGCTAGAAGATTTTAGTGGTGTCCTAGCATCAAGCGATAGTTGGTTTAGAAATTCCTAGTCATGTATTTTCTTTTTTTCTTAGTTTTTAGAGTCATGTATATCAGAACTCTAGTTTTATTAAATCGAATTACATGCTACTTGTTATTTTGTTGAGCATATGATTTTTGTGATAACATTACTTGTTATATCACCTTGGCTGTAATTGAACAGCTAATACGGATCCCTCAGAATTGCCTAGACGAATCCCTACTAGGAGGGAACCGTGGGATCCGTAAGACATAAAGCTTTCTTTCTACTAACTTGAATCACATTTGCAGGAAATTGTGAATTGTACTTGCTTTCTAACCCTTGTTTTGTAGTTATTCAATTTACATATGAAGACTTTGACATCCTAAAGCTAGGGGGAGCTTTATGTCAAAGCAGTACATTGCAAATTACTTGCAATACTAGGTTTACATTTCGTGACATCCCCTTGCAAAATTGCAATCATCAAGGGGGAGCACATTCGTCTCTTAGACGATATCTTTGGCAAACTTATTTGCACATAAACTAGATTAGTATCACTTACTTGACGCCCTTACATAGGGATGGACTCGTCAAGGGGAGTAAAGACGAGATCCTTTCCCGTTATTTGCTCTCTATTTCTTTTTACTTATTTTTTCTTTCACATGTTTTTCTTAAAAACGATGTGTTGCCTTCCTTCAAACACTTTTTGTTTCGACAAAAGGGGGAGAAGAAAGTAAAAACTACAAATTCAAACTTTTACTAATTTTAGCTTTTCCTTAAAATAATTTTATGTTTTGTCATCAACAAAAGGGGAGATTGTTAATACAAATAAGCCGTAAAAACGTTTATTTATATTTTACGATCTTCTATTGTTTTGTCGATAACAAACGTAAAATCATATTAACGAAACAAATAAAATACGTAAATGGTTTGAACTAATAGTTTCTAACATATTCACATTTTCACATAAAACACTAAAACAAGTATAAGTGATTTTATGATTTAGTAATACATATGTACAACAACTAGTGTTTACATATTTAGATAAAATACACACATAACTAGTATGTAGTATATTGGGTAATATAAATGGGTAGAAACTTAAGTATCACAACCCATTGGGCAAATACATTAAATGTAGTTGGGTACAACCCAAAGCCCATAACCCATGGATCTTGACCCATAACCCATTGCATGACATCATGCTTATATCACATATGGATAATACCCATAACCCATGGATCAACCCATACCCAAGTGACTAAGTGCATTGCACTCAAAGATACATTGTATCTAGCCAAAGATCCATGGTTCAACCCATGACCCAAGACCCATAACCAAAATACCCATGGGTAAAGAGGAGCGTTCCACGGATCCCTAGCTTTGTGCTAGCCGGATCCCAAGTGGAAGGGATCCGTGGGATCCGGGGAACAGTAGGATTTTTCCTCTATAAATAGTAAGCCATTTCTTCATTATTGATCACCCCTTTCTAACACACTTTCTCCCTGAGTTAAAAACTCACTAACCTCATATCCAAGAGATCTATGTTTGTAGTTTTGTTTTTGTGTGATCTTCTAGGTTCTTCTTAAAGGCAAGATCACCGCCTTTGAAGTCGAGCAAGCTCAAGTCCAAGAGTTGCCATGCTTCCTCATCATCAAGGCTAATGAAGTCTTCTTGTTGATGATTCTTTTGTTTCTTCTAAGAAGTGTAGTGTTAAAGACATTAGTGAAAGATGTCTCAAGGGTCAAGACGAAGACATTAGTGAAAGGTGTCGATCGTCCATATTGTAGGCA
This sequence comes from Chrysanthemum makinoi, assembly GCA_910596185.1. NCBI lineage: Eukaryota > Viridiplantae > Streptophyta > Magnoliopsida > Asterales > Asteraceae > Chrysanthemum > Chrysanthemum makinoi. The sequence goes on along the minus strand of OU343220.1, from coordinate 192,772,538 downwards.
TTAGTGAAGGGTGCCTAGAAGTCAAGTTACAAGATATTAGTGAAAGGTGTCTTGAAGATCTAGCCACAAGAAATTAGTGAAAGGTGTCTTGAAGATCTAGCTAAAGGAATTAGTGAAAGGTGCCTTAGATGTACATTCGATATGGTATGTTTCGATGTACAATATAGTTTAGTACTAGATCCAAGGATGGTGATATCCTTGATGGTATTGTAATAAGGAGTGGATCTCCTTTCGATTAGGTGTTGTGTTGTGAAGGGTAGTAGTTCCTCCATTGTAATGGAACTAGGTGCTTAGCCAAGTACCTAATAAAGGGTAGGCGACGTTGTGATAGGATTAGTTCTCCTTGGTGTGAAAGAACTCGGTGGTTAGCCTAGCACCGTATAAAGGGTAGGCGACGTTGTGTTAGGTGTGGTTCGCCTTGGTGTGAAAGAACTCGGTATTTAGCTTTGTACCGGAAAAAGGTTAAGCGACGTTGTGAAGGCTTCTCCGCCATAAGGAGATTGGTGTAGTGCTTACGAACTATCGAGTAGGTGACTCGGGGAGTGGAGTAGGGCAAGGAAGGTGTCCTTGTAGCCGAACCACTATAAATAACTTGTGTTGTGGTGATGTGCTTATTACTCTTTATCTTTCATTACACGTTTATATATCTATCTATCAACGTCCAACATAAACAACCAAATAGATTGACATAAGTCGATCTAAATATTTAAAAGGAAGTTTTAAATTGGTAAAACTATTCAACCCCCCATTCTAGTTTTCCACAGATGGCATTCATCATTTGTCAAGAACAGGCATATTTGATTCTTCTTCATATGATGATGACTTTGGCCCTACACTGAATAACTTGTCCACCTCATTTGATGTTAGTCCTATTGTTACAAAAAGGGTTAACAATGTTCATCTGCAATCTCTGATTATTGGTGATCCTACTTCATCTGTTCAAACTAGAAGTAAGGTGAAGCAGACAAAATTTGGAGAGACAACATTTCTTAGCTACATTTAGGATCAACATAGGAACAATCACATAGACTATCAGCATTGTCTATTTTCTTGTTTTCTCTCTCAAGTTGAACCTACCAGTGTTTCATAGGCTTTAGCAGATGAAGACTGGGTGGCTGCTATGCAAGAGGAGATGCAACCGTTTTTGAATCAAAATTTTTGGGAGCTTGTTCAGTTGCCTGCAGGGAAGTATGCAATTGGCACAAAATGGATTCTGAAATGTAAAAGAGATGCTAGGGGGATTGTGGTGAGGAATAAGGCTAGGTTGGTTGCTCAAGGTCACAGGCAAGAAGAGGGCATTGATTCTGATGAAGTGTTTGCTCCTGTAGCAAGAGTTGAAGCTATCAGACTCTTCTTGGCTTTTGCTTGCTACATGGGCTTCATGGTTTATCAGATGGATGTTAAAAGTTCCTTCCTATATGGTGAAAATGATGAAATGTGACTCAGCCCAAAGTCTTTGTGGACCCTTATAATCTAGATATGGTTTACAAAGTGGTTAAAGCACTCTATGGACTTCATCAGGCACCTAGAGCATGGTATGCTAGGCTCTCCTCATTCCTGCTAAAGCATGGTTACAGGAGAGGTGCTATTGATAAGACTCTCTTTATCAAGAAGAACTCCAGGGATATCATCCTTGTCCAAGTCTATGTGGATGACATTATCTTTGGTTCCACCAAAGAATCTTGGTGCAGGGAATTTGAGGAGCTAATGAAGAGTGAGTTTCAAATGAGTACTATGGGTGAGCTTACCTTCTTTTTGGGTCTTCAGGTTAAGCAACAGTCAGATGGTATTTTCATCAGTCAAGAGAAATAGGTACATGACATCCTCAAGAAGTTTGATTTGGAAAATGTGAGGACTGCAACTACTCCTTATGAAGCCCCAAATCCTAAGTCAAACACTGAACCAGATGTTGCTATTAATGTACATCTGTACAGATCTATGATTGGTTCCTTAATGTATTTGACAACTTCAAGGCCAAATATCATGTTTGCAGTTAGTGCTTGTTCCATACAACATGTCACTCCTTTGATTTCCCATTTGAATGCAGTCAAGAAAATCTTCAAGTATCTCAAAGTTCAACCTAAGTTGGGTATTTAGTATCTTAGAAAGTCTCCACTTGTGTTAGAAGCTTATAGTGATAGTGACTATGCTGGTGCAAACTTTGATCGAAAATCTACTATTAGGGGTTGTCAGTTTCTGGGAAGGAGATTAATCTTCTGGCAATGCAAGAAGCAGACCATTGTGGCTACATCTTCTACTGAAGCAGAGTATGTTGCTGCTGCTAGTTGTTGTGGTCAGGTACTTTGGATACAAAATCAGTTATTGGATTATGGGTTCAATTTTATGAACACTAAAATCTTTATAGACAATCAAAGTACTAAACATATTGAAATCAGACACCATTTTATAAGGGATGCTAATGAAAAACATCTTATTCAAGTGGTTAAAATTCACACTGATGATAATGTAGTTGATTTGTTGACTAAATCTTTTGATGGTCCAAGGTTTCAGTTTTTGGTTGTCCATATTGGCATGATCAACCCCTGATTGTTGTGTTTGAGGGGAGGATTATGCCTAAGGGGAGGTTTTTTGACTAAGGGGAGGATTTTATGGTGTATATTTTGCATATATTTGTATATATTTGTTTTGTATATTCTATGTACCACTAACCATTTTGCAGATCTAATTTCAAACACACAATCAGTAGAAAAGATTAAACTACAAGCATAAAAGTCTTTTATTCTTAGATAAAACACTGCATTCTACGATGCAGTGTAAAATTACAAGACTTTATCATTACTACTGATGATTACATCAAGAATCCATCATAACAAGCTTCACAAAAGACTCTTCCAGACTCCAGCTTTCATCTCCCAGGCACCTACTCTGGCCTCCTCTTTGCCCACTCTGGCATCCTCTGATGCTCCTTTCCCCACCTACTGATGAAGTCCCACACTCTGGGAGCAGCAAGACCAACCACTTGAGCCCTCTTCTCAGGATTTGGGTTGGAGGGTCCTGGTCTTGGATCAGTAGGGACTGCAACTAGAACTGAAGAAGGTGGCACAATAGCAAGAGGAGCTACATTCATAGGCTTGGAAGACCCATCATATTCATCATCTGTATCAGAATAAGCTGAGACAAAGCTCGGCATGGAATTCAGCTCAGAACCAGAGTCTTCTGTTAGGTCACCATGTTAGTAACACAAGCATCAATATAAGAGATAGATAGGAAGTGATCGGATGAACGAACACACACACACACACACGTATGAATATTGAAGAGTTATGCGTAAAGAGTAAATGTGTGAATTGAACAACCAACCCTCAAGTCAGGGTTTACAAGGATTATTTATAGGGCAAGGAGCTAGGGCAACACTACTAGCATCCTTCCCTTCTTATGGGCTTGGGCCTAGGCTTATGGGCCTTCTACATAAGCCTAAGCTTAATAACAAACATAAAGGCCATAATTAAGCAACTATTACATATTAATTACTAACACTTTAATTCTAGTTTAGGAGTGATTCCAACAATCTCCCCCTAAGTGTTAGTGATTGATAATATAAACGTTGTAGGTGCTGATGTAATAGTAGCTTTGACGTCTTATGACATTCTTCTTTCTTGTGAGAGGAAATGTCTTAATTCGAACAATCTCCCAGAGTGGAGAAATTGTTTCCTTTGAAGTATTCTGCTTTGACGTCATGATTTACTTTGTTCTTTGTGATGGTAGTGATAGTATGTTGTGGTTGTCTGCATCAGGTCTGCTTCGTTGCTCCAGTGTCTCCGCGTCTTTCTCCAACATGCTCACACGCTCTTTAACGTTGTATTTCAGTACGGATGTTGTTCTCTTAGTCTTTAAACTTTGTAGATTCGTTGACTTTGACGAAGAATCATTCTGACTTTGTGTTGCCTTTTGAGAGAAATTCCATTATTTATGTTGGTGGTATGAGTATGTGGAGAATCTGCACGATCAGTCCGCTCCAGAGCTTCCATAAGAAGAAAACATAAGAGTGGTTAGTGATAAACGGATTCTAGCACTTACAAGTTTGAACTTCGAGAGTGTTAACATCATAGTGTGAAAACACAACTCTAATTCTTACAAAGGCGGTTCCTGAACTGGTGTCCCACAAGTAAGATAACCTGATGTAGCGAAGTACACCTACAGTTCAGATGAGTCGCTGAGGTACACCGAAGCATCACCTCACGACTGTAGACCATTTGAGACACACTAAGCGTAATCCACGGGGAGTTACCGAAGTGACTTGCTGTCAGGGCTATTTGATGTTGACCCTGGCAGGAGTTTCCATTCAATCACTGAGAATCACAAATGTGAACCTCTCATTAATGTTCTCGACAGATTACTAAGATCTGTGAAGGATACGATAACGTATCACTTGCGTGCTTATTGTTGAACGACAAGAGACAAATTGTCAAGTGTACCTAAGAGATCTTTTGATGAATCTCGTGGCTCTAGACTCAATAGTGCGCTTTGGTTTTCCTGAGCGGAGACTAGGGAGAGGGTCTCCTTCTTCAATACCAGCAATCTCTAAGAGAAAGCCGATATTTTATGTAGGGTTCCCTGTGAGAATGAAACAAGCTTCTGTTGAGAGAAACTTGAGTGGCTAAGAGGGTTTAATGCATGCGTCACTAGGTCTATGACGACTTTGATCTTCAATACCGGTGTCATCAAGTGACAACCAGTAGCATATGAATTGAACCCGGTGTCTGCCCTAAGTTGAATGATCTGGAGGGCTATTTCTTTTCACCCTTTTCTTTGCATTTCTTTTTAATTCTTCAACTCCTTCTTTCTCCGATTCTCATTTTCTCCTTTTTATAATCATACCTAAGGACTTCTAATTATAACTATTGGTGGTGTCCTTGGGTAGATCCCTCCGGCTCTGGCGGATCATAGGACGGTTATTCCTAACCTTAGTCACCTTATAACTCCATGACTAACCTATGTTGCCACAAAACCATTTTCATTGAAAATCTCTCAAAGTATTTATAAGTAGTAAACAGTTTGTGATACTGCGAGAGTTTAAGATTTTGCAGAAATACTCCCCCTCCACATGTGCTTAAGTGTTTTGACAGAAATCTGCACGGTGAGAGAAGAGCGCGCACTTTTTGAATTGATCAACTCATAATAGACAATCCCCCGCGAGACACGGTTACGTTGCATAGTTAAAGAGATACATTGTCAGCTTTTAGGTGACAACTAGCTCTAATAACTACCTTGAAGGTGTGGACAACCTCGAAAGGTTGTCAAACCCGTCAAAGTTCATATCTACCAAGAGTTTCTCGAATGGTACATTCTACTCGGACAAGTCCTTTGCGAGACACGTTTACATCACTAGCGAACTAGCTTGAAATTATTACCCGTCCCGGACAAGTCTTTTCGAGTTACTAACATTTCAGAGTTCGTCAATTCATTGGTTAAGTCTTTTAGCACAGCGATTCATTTACAATTCACAACATATTTCTTATCACATAATTTTTCTCCCCCTCAAAAATGGCATATCAAATGTTATTTTTGATGAAATTTTGATATCGAATATGACCATTTTGAGTTTTTGTAGAAAGATTACCACAAAGAACAATTTTGTGAACAAAGTTTTTAACCAAATACTCCCCCTCAACAAGTGATATTAACTTTTGAGGTTTTGAAAATTATAAGGGGAAGTACTTGTCCTTTTGAGCAAAACCTTTTAAAAGGAAAGGTTTGATAAGTTTTACTCAAAAGTAAGAAGCTTTCGCTCCTTTAATAAGGATTGTGGCACTGAAGCGTACCACAGGGTCCTTTCATTACAAGAACGGGTTGTACACTGTTATGTGTGCACAAGCCATATTAATTAATTAATCACATATCCAAATCAATATAGAAAATGAAACAGTTTAAGGGGTACCAGGAGATTCAGGTAGTCCAGGAATAACTCCAGGAATGCGAACTGGGCGTTGATAGCTTGAGAGAGAAATCCTGGGATGACCACCTACGAAGCTCTCCAAAGTTCTGAACTGGTCCCTTCTAAACAACCTTTCATCAATCCGCGTGATGATTCTCTTCACAGCCCGTCTCTCCTGAGAATTCCATCTCTTTTGTGACCCAATGCCTTGTTGTATCGCCTTTAACCGATAAGCTAAGCCATCCCTGACTTTCTTCAGTGTGTGATCTCCAAACTTATGAAGATCTCTACACGCCATCAAGCAGTTACGATGTAGTACACGACGGTAAACTACTCCAAATGGTTTGCTGATGAGAGTGTATTGAGGAAGATGATTGATGTCGGGGAGGTCGAGCTGAGGTTTGGTGAGGTTGACACGTGTCTGATACGATTCAACGACAAGTTGCAAGTCTTCTACACGTTCCTGGATCACCATGCTTCTGATGAAGATTAGCAAGGACTTGATGTATTCACGTTGGATTTCTATTGAGAATTATCTCATTCGTCCCTGTACCTTGGCAAGATACAGATCTTCAATGTCGTTGAGAGATAAATTTTGAAAGTCCGCTTCACAGAAATCATAGTCCCTTTCATCTTGTCTTTTGACCTCGATTTTATTGAGGAAAGTGTAATCCCATATAGACAAGAGAGCTACATGCTTAACAGCAACGATCCCTTTATCACTGTACACTTCATGTTTAGACTTTCGAACCTGGTAGCTTTTGTAGTAGATTCTTCGGCGTTCCGGCCAATGGTGAATCCCATACATTGCATTGATGTCATACTGTTCCACGCTGTTGGCAAACATGTGGGTAGCTTTTTCCTCGATGGCTATACAGTTGGAGTATATGGCTGCCGGGAACGGAAGTGTAAGTGATGTAGAGTATTTCTTTGAACCATCGCTACCGTCTAGAAGAAAGTCTAGGTCATTGTTGAAGAAGTAGCGGAATGAAATCTTAGGTTGATCTGGTTGACCAATCGTTGGTAGGGGTCTGGTCCAGTCGATATAATATGGAGCATTGTCTTTTCGTGTGAAGTCAATGTTAGCTTCAGGGTTGAGCCAATCGATGTTTTTAGACATTGCTCGTGCTATGTTTTCAAGATGGTATTCAACTTCGATAGCACTTTCCGAGCTGTCTTTGAGCAATTGAAAAGCTTCATTCTTGATGCGTTTTAACTCTGACTTGGTCATCTTCTTCACCCGAAGCTTCTCTTGAAGTAACTTAGCATGCTCCAATGTTCGACCTTCTACCATATCTTGATCATCAGTTAGGGAGGGAGTAGCATCAACAAGTGTAGAGAACCATTCATACTCGATGTAATCTTCGTCTAGCCATGAGACGACATCAGCCTTACGCGTCTTCTTCTTCTTCTTTGGCCTAGATGAGGATGCTAGTTTCTTTGCTGAAGCGGGAGAGGTGGGTTGTTGTTGGGGCTCAGGGATCTCTTCATCGTCACTACCAGTCTACTCGAAGTGATCACCGGTTTTCTCTGTCTGAGGTGGTAACTCAGAGTCCTGAGGTTTATCGGCAGCAGCAGAACTTGGTGGAGATCTTCTTTCGGTTGGAGTTCTTTGGGGTGGTGGTTGCATGGAGGATGATTCACCAGTTTTCTACGGACGTTTATTCTCTATATCTTTTTCCTTATCCTTATCATCATCGTCTCTTGGACGCTTAGGCCTTTCAGCTTGCTCCTTGCAAGAAATCTTGAGTTGATATTCCAGTAATGCCTCAAATAGTTTACTTTCGTCAGAGGTGAAATTTGCAGATCGTTGAGGCAATTGTAGCACCAGCTTGGAAATCAACTCTGCATCGGAGAGTACTGCAGGCTCAATTGGATTGATCGTCATTGTAACCGGGGTGGTTTGCATTGTTTGCTTGACCAATTTCATGAGATTTGGATAGAGCTGTCTGGTGAACATCTCCCTTGTAACTCCAGGAACATTGTCGAGAAGAAACTTATGAGTATATTCTCTTGCCGTCTGCTCCATTTCCTTTTGGAAATCTCCTTTGATAAACTTCTGGATATGCTCCCTTTCTTTCAACAACTCGTTTATCCCGTTTTGAAGAAAGTTGATTCTGTCAGCAAGTTGATTCAGCTTTTTGTTGATCACGTCTTTCTTCTTGACTTGCTTGATAGCTTTGACAATCTTTGTCTTAGCTCGGGATATCCAAGAGTCGGTTGGTTTCTTCACTGATTTAGATGTGGATCTGGTTGTTCCTTTGGATGGTGGAGGAGATGAGTGAGAAGACGAGTCTGATGATGAGGAGACGTGAGGTGGCTCTGGGTCCTTTGGTGGCTCAGAAGTTTCCTCCTTGCAGCGTGCGGGACTGTCTAGAAGAAAATTATCATAATCAGTATCTTCATCATTTCCAGACTTAGCCGTTTCATCATCCTTAGTATCTTCATCAGAAGTTTTCTCAGTCTTTTCCGTGTCTGGTTCCTCTTTGTCAAAGTTGATGGAATCCTCAATCTGCCTTTGCTGTTATTCGTAGGTGATGGTGGTACCAGTTCCCTTATCTGGTTGATTAACCGCATCGGAAACTGGTGTGGCTTGAGTTCCACCACTTGACCCTCCGGGGCCACGAGTTTGTTCTTTTACGAATTCATCGGCAAGGTATTTGAGTCTGAGGTTTTTCAACTTCTTTTGATATTCTCTTTCCTCATTAAATGGTTCTTCTTCAGAACTTTTCTTATCATGCTCAAGCACAGGAGTTTTTCCTTTGCCTTTTTCAGCTATTGGACTGAGAGATTTAGCTACTGTTTGAGTGTCATCGATTGCAGTTTCAGAGTAGGTGACCTCTTCGTCTGATTCAGTTTCCTCAGAGCTTTCATCCAGTAGCTTTCGTTGCGGTTCAGGCTTGGGAATAGGAATAGGAATAACTTCCTTAGATGGAACTTTCCTTTTGAGAGTATGTGATCTCTTAGGAAACTTTCGCTGACTCTCAGTGCTTGTAACACTTCCTGCCCTGCCTCTCCTGCTTTTCCTAGTAGGTATACCGGAGGAATTTTCATCAAGAAAACCTACTTTTCCTTCATTAACCGCTACCATATACCTTTTGTATGAATAGAGTTGTTTGACTGCATCAGTTAGAAGGTGATCTGGCAACACTGCACCCTGTTTCTTTGTTGTAGATTCCTTAAATCTGACTGTGAGTGTAGGCTCATACAACATGGAGTGATTGTTGGGGTCATTGAGTCTCAAGGGGATATCAGGATTATATCCTAGAGCTCTTTGGATCAACAATTTGGTATATCTGATATATGGGATCTTGGAGCCAAGCTTTTTGAGGAAAGACATCATGTCGTCCCATATCAGACCTTCAACTTCAATGTGTTTCATGTTGACCAAAGCCCAAAATATCTGTAGTTCCATGAGCTTGGGATGCTCATAACCACTATCACGTCCAGAAACGGATTTGGTAATGATGATGTAGAGGGTTCTCCATGGCTGAGGAATATTCTTAAGATCCACGTATGAATGCTTCGTGATTACTCCTGTAGCTTCGTCATAACCAATGTCGATCATGAATTGCAGAACGGCCTCTTTAGTTGGTGTGGCATTGTATTCAGTTGGCTCGATGATGGGAATGAGAAGAATAGCCCTTAAGTCTGCTGGTGTGATGGTGACTTGTTTGTGGTTGAGTGTCACTGTCACAACATTTTGACCATTGATCTTTTGCATTGTATGCCAAAATTGGTGAATGTAGATCTCCGACACTGTAGCAGAATTGGTGAGCATGTTCCGATAAGGATGATTCTTCAGAATGTCCACAGCAATCAGACAAAAAGACTCTGAGCAGGTGAGACTATCAAAATCAACACGAAGGTTATTCTTTCCGATCTTGTAGGATATTGGATTTCACTTACACATCAAACCATAACACAAAGTGGGCGTATAAGTGGAATTCTAGAGAGAGAAAGTTAGAGGTTTAGGGAACTTAGTGAGAGAAAGTGAAAGATATTATTATGAGCTCCAACTCTCTACCTTGGGAGGTAGAGAGTATTTATAGTCTTACATAAAACGCCACACTACGGGCTGTGGATCAGGCATACAGTGGGTAAAGACCCGTCCGTCCTCCACGGTGTTACTAAACTAAATACTACTTAACATAAAAGTACTATGACTACGAGCTTTCTAACGATTACATATACTTGAGGTGACCGACTCTTTAATACCTGGAATTTCTAATTCCTAACAATCTCCCCCTAAGGGAGGTCACCTCAAACATATACTAAAATGACATTGAATATAATCAGATATTACATTAACAATTGATCTTGCATTCTTGATGTAGTACTTTTCTCCGAAGCTCGTAGTCATTGATTCCACTCATTGCATGTTTGGTTAATCCAAGTGGAGGTCTTTTACTGATCCACGTGATAATAATGTTGAGCCATCTTTTGAGATCATCAGCTAATAGAAAATCTCTGATACATCCATTGTGGTGTTGGTATTATGTGATGTTGTGACTTTCGGACCGACATGCTCACATTCTGGATCATGATATCTTCTCATCGGAGTAGCGGAAGCATTCGTTGATTCATGATATTGGCAGCAGCGTAGCAGAAGCATGGAGTTAGAATATCGGAGTCATTGATGCACCAATCATGATATCTTTTGATATGAATGTGTTGTGTGAGCATGCGGCTATGGATTGACCGCTCCATTCTCGATCACCGCAAACGCGGGTGTACCTGCATATAACTGTTAGCAATAAAGCGCACGAAAGTGTCTTTGATCACTTTCGTTGAATTGAGGTACACGCCCACGGTTCCCCGTTGATCAGTACAAGTACGCCTGTGATCAGGTATAATTCGAAGAATTTCCTTGACAGGGTTTCGCAGCTGCTCTAGCTGTTCTCAAACCGAACGTCTCAAAGAAGACAACACGGAGTGAGTGAACCAGCGAATTTATGTCCACTGATTGATGAAAAGAGATTTGAAAAACAATCGTGTATTGCTCAATAGAAATTGTTTTTGCAATATAAGGAAGGTTTTAATGAAAATCAATTATCAATCATAAAACACCTTTTGATTTGAAAAATTAGTACACGGTCGACGTGCTAATAAAAAGAGTTTTAAAGCACAAAGACCGGTTTTTCAAAGGTATCCGTCAATCCATAACCTGAACCAGTATTGATTCAAAAGATTGAATCGCCCCATTGTTTCTGTTCAGTTGTCACATGGTTGATCTGTATAATAGATCTCACATGCCACCTACCAGGAGCTTGTTAGATGTTGGCTCGAGAAGGCTTTCCATCTTCACAGTGAATATGTAAACACATCACTCGGATGTTCTGGCAATACCACAAGGATAATGCGTAGGACTCAAGATATAATCTCTCTTTCCACATTGTGTGAAACAGAGAGTCTTCATTGAAAGTGTCCTAATGAGATTTATTGATGATCTCGTGGCACTAGACTCAATTTGTGCATATTTGGATCCTATATCGGAGACTAGGGAGAGGGTCTCCTCCTTCAATATCAACAATCTCTAAGAGAAAGTTGATAGATAATGTCGGTTCCCTGTGAGAATGAAACAAGTCCTTTTAAGAAGAACTTGAGTGGTTTGGAAAGTTGAAGTGCAGTGCGTCACTGGGTCCATGACGTCTTGTCTTCAATACCGATGTTACCATCAGTAGCATTTGAATTGAACCCGGTTTCTGCCCTAAGGTTGAATTATTGGAGGGCTATTTGTTTTCACCCTTTTCTCATTCAATTCTTTTTCATTCTTCAACCCCTTCTGTGCTTACCGAGACTTCATAGCAAGAACCTTGTTGGGTTTATTCCAAAGACTAGCTCAGTCTTATTCCGCACTCTTCCCATATCTCATTTTTCTCCTTTTATCATCATACCTAAGAACTCTACACTAACTAGTGGATAGTCCCTGGTAGATCCCTCCGGTTCTGGCGGATCATGGGAACACATACCTAACCTTATCGTCCTTATATCACCATACATAATGTAAAGTTGGTCGGTCTTTTGGTATTGTTCATCTGCCATAGGACCCAATTGAAAACCATTTGAAAATCAATCCAGATACTTATGATATTTTATCAAAGCATTTTGTACCTGAATTGTTTTTGATATTTTTAGAAGAAGAACTCCCCTCAACATGTGAATCAAGTATTTGAAATAGTTTTCCACACGGAGGCAAGAGAAAGAATTAACTTCTTTGATTACCATTTTCAAAAAATATCAACATCACTTCCCTAATCGAATCAAGTAGATAAAGCATTTTGGGGAAGGATGAGGTTTTCATGATTTTGCTCCCCCTCAATATGTGCCTCGAGATTTGAAAAGAGTTTTGCACATACTAGAGGGAACCTGCACCTTGAGATAAGTTATCACGTTTCAAATCATAGGTTTAAGATAGATGCTCCCCCTCAACATGTGCATGGAAAATTTGAAATCGTTTGTCATATGTGGGAAGGAGAGCTTGTACATCCTTATAAAACCATTTACCGAATTATCAGTTTAAATCCAATTTAAATCACACATTCTCCCCCGATCACAATTATCAAATCATTTGAGATTTGTGATCTCTTATAGATTTAAATTGATTTTGAAAGCTTTTAAGGAGAATTGTGACTTGATTATGAAAGCGTTTTAACTGATAATGATTGGATTTTAAGACTTTAAACTCCATTGATAAAACATGCTTGAATATCTTTTGAAAACAATTGAATGCCAAATAACTTTTTAATTTAATTGAAATCATTCTCCCTCAATCAATGACATAGGTTGTTGATTGAGAGATTGATATTTTGACAAATAAGTCCAGATGATTATCAAAAATAGAGATTGAGTTATTTTTCAAAGCAGTTAGTTTTCAGCAGATAAATGTTTAAAGAATCAGAGCATGGAATTTTGAAAACATGATAAAGTATGGCTCTGTTCTTTCCTTGAAAAAGCGGGTTATTGCCTGAAATGACAATAAACCATTGTTTCTCCTTCTCCCAAAAATATTTTTTTTTTGATTTTTTTTTAAATTCGAACAACATCTAAAGTCCCGTGTCATTCTTTGAATGACAGCACAAAGACCGTAGATATAATCGAACTGAGAAAAACATGACAAATTGACAATATTTTTTGAAGATTTTTCGATTTTTTCAGATTTTTATGGATTTTTGAAAGTTTTATAATTTTGTATTTTGATTTTCGAATAGATATATACAAGAGATAGATGAAGATAGACCTTTACTCCTCGTCTTCCTCCTGAAGACGTTTGAGTGTTTCTGGTTGAAGACTTTTCAAGCCAAGACGTGGAAGAATAAACTCAAAACGTTCTCTTGGAAGAGCTTTGGTGAAGATGTCTGCTAACTGATATTCAGACCTCACAAAATAGAGTTCCACCACACCTTTTTCCACTTGTTCCCTGATGAAATGATGTCGAATGTCGATATGCTTTGCTCTTGAGTGTTGAACGTTGTTGCAAGAGAGAGCAATAGCACTTTTATTATCACAATACAGAGGGATTTTGTTGAATTCAAAGCCATAGTCAGATAATTGAGATCTCATCCATAAGACTTGAGCACAACAAGATGACATGGCTATGTATTCAGCCTCTGTAGAGGAAATAGAAGTACTCATTTGCTTCTTTGAAGACCACCTCACAAGCTTATCACCCAAAAACTGAGCACCTCGGATGTACTTCGACGAGTATCTTGACACCTGCATGATCAAGCATCTGCATAGGTCTTAGTAACATACCGGTGTCCTTCGGGTACAAAAGTCCCATATTGATGGTTCCTTGGAGATACCGAAAACCCGTTTAACCGCTTCAAGGTGCTTTTTAGTAGGCTTAGCCTGATATCTAGCACACATGCAAACAAATAACAAGATGTTTGGTGTACTAGCTGTGAGGTACATCAGGGATCCAATCATACTACGATATTTTGTTTGGTCAATCATGATCCTGAGTGGTCCTCATCTAGTTTGGTTCGATCAATCATGGGAGTGTCAACAGGGTCACTTGAATCAAATCCAAATTTCTTTAAGATCTCAGTTGCATATTTAGATTGATTTATGAAAATGCCTCCGGACTTTGCGAAATTTGTAATCCCAAGAAAATGACATTTGTCCCATCATTGACATTTGAAATTTTGAACTCATTTCATTAGAAAACGATCACATTCCATTGGGTCTGTCGAGGCAAAAATAATATCATCAACATAAATTTGAACATGAATTAAATGTTTGCCGGACTTCCTGGTGAACAATGTTGGATCAACTGCTCCTTTGCTAAATCCGGTTGATAGAAGAAACTTTGACAGGGTATCATACCATGCCCTTGGAGCTTGCTTTAAACCGTAAAGGGCCTTCTTCAAACGATAAACGTGAGTAGGATGCTCTTGATTTACAAATCCTTCAGGTTGGCTGACGAGACGACTTCTTTAATATCTTCGTTCAGGAATGCCGTCTTTACGTCCATTTGATAGACTACCATGTTCTTACTTGCAGCATTAGCCAAAAAGATTCTAATTGCCTCGATTCGAGCCACAGGAGCAAAAGATTCTTCAAAGTCTATACCCTCCTCTTGACGGTATCCTTTAGCAAATAATCGAGCCTTGTTCTTCAACACATCACCATGCTCATCAAGTTTCACTTTGAAGATCCATTTTAGAGCAATAATCATAGCACAATCTGGAGCAGGTACTAACTCCCATACATCTAGTCGATCAAACTCATGAATTTCATCTTGCATAGCATTGAACCAGCTATCTTCATTCATGGCGGTTTTAGCATCTTTTGGTTCGATCTTAGAGAGTACGGAGTTGAAGAAGCACCATAAGGCATCGGTTGCAAGTTGTTTCCGTGTGGATACTGGACGAGAGGGATTTCCAATGATGTTGTCTAATGGATGATCGTGAGTCCATTTTCTGAGGTGTTCATGTGGTAGTTGTTGAGGAATTGAAGTAGCAGAGTCGATGTCTCCTGACGAAGATGGTTCTGATGAAGATTCAGGAGAAAATATGTTTTCAAATGGAGCATCTTCGGGAGTAGCAAAGGGATTAACTTCATCATTGATGCTAGAAACAGTTCCATGATGTATATTTGAAGAATGATGATTTGTTGATGAGACTGAAGGATCAGTAGCAGGTGCTTCTTGACTTAAAAATATTGAGACTGAGGGATTGACTTCATTCACTGGAATATGAGCAGCCTCTGTTGTAGGGATCAACACCTCATTAGTACTCGGATCATAAAGTTCATCAAACATAGGATCAAACAATTTCTTTAAATCATCTTCAGATGGAGGTACATATGGAGTTTCTTGAGAAGAGTTTGGAACAAGGGATGAACCAATTGGACTTATTTGAAGTGCGGGTCCAGAACTGGATTGTCCAGGAGCCATACATTATACGCAACAAATCAGCTCAAATGAATCTTGTGAGAATCAACTGCAATAGAAACTCTCTCTGACTATCTTTATCAACCCATATGTAGACAACTTGAAGTAACCACTAAAGAATAAAAAAAAACCCCGATATACCAAACTTGAAACTGAAGTCGAATTCCCCACATATGTATCTTAATCTTGCACTAATTTTGGAAGAACGGTGTCGAGAATTTATGCACCAAGCAAATCTCTTAAGTACTCAATACTCAATTAAAGTATGAGACATTAACACCTCTTGCGATTATCCACAACGTAATATACGCGTGACATTGAGTAAAACAACGTAACTCCTAATAGTGATAGTTAACCAGGTCTTCAACCATCCACCTCGACGGCTGGTAACTAGATAACCCAAGACTTCAACTCTAATTCTTAAGCTCGAGCAAGTTATCAAATAAGAACACGCCTTTGTGAACGTCAACTTCAACCTCAAATAAGTGATAAAAGAGTAACTTCGAAGTAATTAACTTGTGTCAAATGCCCAACATGTGAATAAACATACAACCGTTGTACATTCACCCACTGAATGAACCGGAACAAATGATGCCTCAACATCAATGTATTCTTCCTAAAAGTATTCATGTAGAGACTGATATGGAGGATACACCAATAACTTCGAGCGGATGAGGTAGACATTTTCCTTGAAGTTCATGTGGTTGATTTATAGCATGCACGATGAGAGGAATAATAATCCATGAAGATTTGGCAAAGGAATACCAAAGAGTGGATCATTATTCATGAACAATAATCCGTGAATATTTGGCAAAGGAATACCAAAGAGCGGATCATTATTCATGAGTGCAACCGCAATATTATGATAATCATTATCAACGCCTTGAGGAATAACTTGAGATTGGGCTTTTTGAGTAGTCTGAGTTGTACTTATTTGATGATCATCAAACATATCTTGAACTCATGAATCACATATTCTTTGATGATCATCAAATATTCGCTAGCGGTTGTAAATACTCATCAAACATATCTTGAACCAATGAATCCCAAACAATAAATCCCATTTATCCTTAGTGAGTGAAACATTAGGCGTTGGAGGAGAGTCATCAAACTTTAAGTCGTATAACCATTATTCAAACATCCATTATCATTTAGTATATTCACTCTTCTCCCCCTCAAAAATTGCATCCGAAGTTGCCATTTTTGATTTAGCAAGTGAATAAGAATATACATTAATGAATGTAGATCCACTTGATGACCGAATGAGCATGGGAGAAACATGAAGCTTGTTGATGAAGAATGTCGATGAGAATGGTCATAAACATGAAGATTTCTCTTCTTCAAAAGATAAAGCGCACTGAAGCGTACACTTTTCTTTTCTTTGAGGAACGGGGCCTGAAGTGTTATCTGCAGACGCCATAATGATGAAGTACGAGGCCTGAACTGATGTGAACAGACGTCCATTGTTTAAAGCCCAGTTATATGTTTAGAGCTGCCCGAATCCAAATACCAAGGGACGACTTGTACGACCTGCTTTGGACAATGTGACGAAGATAGAGAATTGGAACATTGGATCCCCACGTGCTCATGGGGTCCTTTTGGTTAGCACAAACAATCTTTGAATCACCAGAAACCCTAGGTGCAATGTCATTGTCATTGTCACTAGGAGCTAAACTAGTAGAAGCATCAGACTTAGTCGAGGGACATTTTGTGCTTAATGGGATTATTCTACCAGTTGGCTTCCAAACCTTAATAGGCACTACTCTAGGCATAGTGGATCTAGTTAAGGGGCAAGGTTTGCCATTCGTGAATATTCGACCTGTTGGCTTCCAATGAAATCCTACATTGGTAAAAACCTTCCCTGTAGGTTTCCGTGATTGCTTAACTGCTTTCGCTCTCCAAACTTTCTTAACTGGGTTATGAATCTTAGACCTTAGAAATAACACATCACATTTATCATGATTACCAGAAATTAAACATTTTTGCATGTTTTGCAGACAAAGATAAGGCCTCGAATTAATTTTAGTGAGCTTAGAGCTAATACTAGAACTAACACGATTCTTTTGTTCAAATCAAACTTCTTGTCCCTATGGTGTTCTTTCACTTCCTTATCATGATCACTTTTAGTTTGCGTAATCCTATCCTTCTTTGCATAGCTTCTAGGTTTTGACCCGCTAACTTTAGTGTCAATCTTAACATCTGTAGAAGTAACGATGGGAACATTACATGGCTTCACTACTTTCGCATTCCTGTCTAGAAGTGCTGGGATCTGAAATTCTAGGAGGCACATCACAAGTTGTTTGCTTGAATTTTGACATGGAACAAGGCATATCAAGGGTCACATGCTTGGCTTTAGGCATAGAACAAGGCACTACTATTCTATCTCGCCTATTGCTAGATGTCGGACTTGTGACAATTACATACTCTAAGAGTTCTTGAGATCGTTTGGCATCCATGCAAGCATAGGCTATAGTACTATCAAAAGGTTTTTCTAATCTTTCATCTTCAACCATCTCACGGAGACATTCAAACTTTCCTTAAGGCATGAGAGATATGCTTTATGTGCGAGTTCATTATTCCTAATGGGCGGGGGAATATATAACATATCGATAGCATACTTATCACAATCAAACCTTAGGAACATAATATTTGCAATTTGGGATTGGCAACTTTCCTTTCACCTCACGCTTCAGATTCTCAATCTCGTTAAGTAAAGAAGTTATCTTTTCAATTTGTTTATCATGATTAACTTTAAATGAATCACATAACTCTTTGTGTTGATCATTAACCTTTGAAATTTCAACTTTAAAACAATTATTTTCTTTTTGCAAGTTATCAATAATGTTTTGAAGTTGGAAATTCTGAGAATCTAAAGGAGGAGGCATATGGGAACCAGTCACATCCTTCTTTTCACCTTTCAGTTGTGAGACTTGGGTTCTCAATCTTTTGATCGTGTTACAATGAGCTCGAATCTGTTCATCACGTTTGCTAATTTCAAAATCGCATCAAATTCAGGATCACCCAAGGATGTCTTGATATTTGAGGTTTTAACATTTTCTTTTAGATGTTGATATTTTAATTGCAAAGCAAGATGCTCAACTTCCAATTTAGAAAACTGTTTCACCAAATTATCATGATCATCCTGTTCAATTTTCTCATGCAATTTAGAATTAGTTTTTCCAAGCTCAATGACACGATCATTGGAGACTTTCAGAGCAACAGATAATTCATGAAATTGAGAAGCATTAATGGAACAATTCGTAGCAATGTAAAACACATCTTGAGTAATACATTCAGAAATAAGATTCTCATTCAAGGTATGCAAGTTCTTCCTCTCAATCTCATTATATTTTAATTCTCGCTCATAGTCACTAACCTCAACTATCATTGCATCAAATTCCTTTTCCATTTCTTTAATATCTGATTTTATCCCCTTTTTAAGACTCTCAAAATGATCTTTTAGTTGTTTAAAGAAAGGCATGACCTCAGTTAGATAGCATTCTTTTGTTTGCTCAAAACCCCTTTCCCCTTCAGTTATCCCAGTGGGTGTGATCCTTTTCTTACAAGTTTTCTCAAAATCGACAAATAGTTGAAGAATAACATATTGACTGATTAAGGTCTTGCTCTTAGTGGCAATAGTTCTAGGAACTAAATGCATTGGTGTATTTGGAGGATACACAAACGCTTTAGGGAATTTCCTACAAGGGGGATTCTTTTCAACAAGATTTTCAGCTTTTTACAAGTCCCTATCCTTTTTCCAGAACACTTGTTCAGGGGTCAATAGAGTCCGAGGCTTAAACATGTTTAAGGATATCCAATTTTCCTTAGTGTAATCATGGGGTTTTATCGTTATCTTGTTCTTTTTACACTCGGGATCTTCTAGCTTCTTATTCATTTTCTCCCTAGTGACTTCATCTGATTTCTTATCTTCCTCATGCACTCAAATAAACTAGGTTTTTGTCTTGGCTTAAGGATCTCATTACCATCATACAGTACCTTATGAGCTTCTCTAGCCTTTTACAAGCCTCAGGGTTTGGTTCATCAACTAAGGCAACACTATGTTTGTCACTTAGAACTCTATGCTTAGTGATCATGTGAGCAGTCAATGGTATTTCCTTGTACGTACAACTTATTTTCAAGCTTGTTTTTCAAAGTTTTTAGATTAGAAAAATCATTCAAAAGTTTTGATTCCTTAGCACTAAATTCTTGCTTAAGCATTTTAACATTTTCTTGAAGTTCTTGTTTTTGCTTAGCGGTTTTAGAAAGCTTTTCATGTAAGGAGTTTAACTCTTGTTTTAACACTTCTTCTCTAAAATTACTTTTTCTAATAATTGTACGCATTTGGTTATCCAACTCCTCGCCACGAGTAGTTAACTCAAACTTAGCACTTGTTCATAGATAGCAACCTCGATCCTTATATATGTTAAGCTCAGTGGTAAGGGAATCATCGTGCACAAATGCAAAATAAGACTCATGCAGTTCATAATCATCATTTTGAGTAGAAGATGCACAACTAGGTACAGCAGAAACTTCCATGCAACTTACCTCAAGCATTGACATGCACAAGTTGTGACGGGTGCATCTCTATCTTGGGTACATCCGAAGCTTCCATGGAGTGTTCCTTTGCATTAACTTGCATAGGTTGTGTCTGGTGCACCTCTCTCTCTTGTGAATTTGAGCACGAAGATTCCATATTTGCATTATCCGACTCATCAATTTTTGTTGTCACTGACATTCGTGATTCAAAGAACACCCGATACTTCAACAGAAACATTACCCAACTTATCACAACAATCTTTCAATCTGCACGACACTCATTCACGTTTACATTCTTTTGAGCAGATTCTTCAATGTACTTTTTCACATTATCCATGAGTTGGATAAATGTCTCAATGAATTCTCAATTTCCATTCCAAAGATGTTTTTGAAGGAAATTCCAGTCAAATGTTGATCGTAATCAATATTCCCCATCGATGAATGGTGAAATTGTTTGTAGATTACTTGAAGAGCTGACCGAACCATCCTTTTGAACCTCTTCATTGGTAAGTTGCAGCTTTAAATGTTCTAAGTTCAACAGCAAGCTTCTTGTCAATGTAGGTAAGTCCTGGCGAAAAAGAGCACTACATGTTCGATCCCCGCCTATGGATAACAGTGTATGAGGTGCGATGAAGTAGTCGATATGGCTCAATGTTGCATTCCATTTGCTTGGCATTCTGTAGCAGGTGCAATTCATTCTCATTGTACTCAGAACATGAAGATCTCACATCCTCATTGTTTAATTCAAACATCTTTAATCGTTCAGTGTAGCAATCATTAACATTATTGTCCACAAAGATCATACAATTTAAGCACTTATGAAATCACTGGGTCAGTAGAGTAAGACATGATGTGGTGGAATGCACGGGATTTTACAAGTCTATGATTTAAACCGAGAAATAGAATCTTTTGCGGGATTTTACTAAAATCAAGACCAAAACCGTTAAGCAATGACCAATGGAATGTGTTAAGATGACTGATGGATCGACACAATGATAGACAATTGTGTGTTAGGTCTTATGATTGTTTGTGGGATAAGCAGAGATGTTGTTTGGTTGTGATTTGGGTTGGTTGTTGCACGATTTTATGGAGAAATTTAGATCTAAAATCTTAAAAGCTCAATAACTTCCTTTCGGAGAAGGATTTGGGCCTCAAAAATTCATTTCACGACATTGTTGTGAAACCTCACAATATTCAGGCCGTTCCGGTCGCTTTGACAGTATTTCACAAAACGGTTACTGATCAAAAGTTATGGCCGTTGAAGTTTTGACGAAAAGTCAACTTTGGCCAAACCTCTTCTTCGTAAAAATCAACCAAGTCGCTATAACCCTTGAACCAAGTCGCTAAGCACCAAGTCGCTAAGTAGCAACTCGCTAAATCACCAAATCGCTAAGCACCAAGTCGCTACACACCAAGTCGCTAAGTAGCAACTCGCTAAATCACCAAATCGCTAAGCACCAAGTCGCTACACAAATAAGTCGCTAAACAAAGAACTCGCTAAGGTCCAAGTCGCTAAGAATACTAAGTCGCTAACAATTTGCAATCGCAACTCGCTAACACATTCTGAAGCAAGTCGCTAACCTCACCAAGTCGCTAGTCGTAGTGGAGAATCCACTAACTTGTACTATTTGTCGGCTTGTCTCAAAAGACAAGTCGCTAGGACCAAGTCGCTACCACTTAAACTGCAACTCACTACCAACTTACAAAGCAAGTCGCTACCAAGAATAACAATCCGTGGCTCAAGTCGCTAGCAAGAAAATCTAAAAAACACCACTTTTCAATCCAAAAACAACCCAACCACGATGATTCAAGCTTACCAAATCAAAACCTAAACACTTTTGATGATTCTAAACACAAAAGTACTATCAAAATCCAAACTTTAACACTAGAAATCAACCAAATGATGCAAAAACCACTAAACTTTTTCAAACTCAAAAACCACATAAAAACCACTAGAAATCCAAAGATATGTAAGAGATGATCTAACCATGGCTCTTGATACCAATTGTAGGATATTGGATTTCACATACACATCAAACCATAACACAAAGTGGGCGTATAAGTGGAATTCTAGAGAGAGAAAGTTAGAGGTTTAGGGAACTTAGTGAGAGAAAGTGAAAGATATTATTATGAGCTCCAACTCTCTACCTTGGGAGGTAGAGAGTATTTATAGTCTTACATAAAACGCCACACTATGGGCTGTGGATCAGGCATACAATGGGTAAAGACCCATCCGTCCTCCACGGTGTTACTAAACTAAATACTACTTAACATAAAAGTACTATGACTACGAGCTTTCTAACGATTACATATACTTGAGGTGACCGACTCTTTAATACCTGGAATTTCTAATTCCTAACAGATCTTCATTGGATAACCATGAGGGAAGATATCTTCAACAGTGAGAACGTTTGGTGCTTCTACATTTTGCATTTGAGCGTCCATGTCGTGATCTGAAAGATATTTAGCCATAAGAACCAACATATCGAAAGAAATTACGTTAGTCAACATTTGATTTTATTGACTATTATTTGAATGTGATATGTCGATGATTGTTACGAGTCCAATGTCACTTGTTAGTCCAATAGTCCAAAGACGTCGTGATAAGTTTCATGAGTAGGTTAACTTTGAGTTTTAAAGTCCAAGTTTTCACTTATTTTTCACAACTTATTAAACGTTTAAGCTTATTAATGACATTATTGGTTTCGTGGCGTTATGATTTATTTATTTACAAGTTTTCACGCGTAACAATTCATAATTTTGGTTAATACTAGGTTTAGCGTAGATATTGCAAGCTTATGCGTAAATGGAGTGATTATACGCTGTAAATGTAAGCTTATGCGTAGGTTTGACTTACGCCGTAAGAAATATTACGCGTAGGAAAAGGGGCCTTGCGTAGAGATTATGCGCGTAAGCGATATAGAACCTTACGCGTAAGGCTTACTCAGAGTGAACCTTAGGCGTAGAGGTTATCACATATCCTTCACAGGATACGCGTAGTCCCCATTGTAGAACCTTACGCGTAAAGGTTACACGTAAGATTTCTCTTATCGATAACATCTCTACGTAAGGTGATCCTTATGCGTAGATGTTCAAGTAACCTTGATTCTGAATTTTCAAGCGTAAAAAACGTGAAAGAAGTCTATCATAACACCAATATTAACACATACATTCAATCTTTATCAGTTCAAACCATGAATACTCATTAAACAGTTATGCGTAGAAAATGGTTTACGCGTAAACCTTAAAACCCTAAAGCTTAATTTCTATGAGTAACCGTTTTAGCCATAGGAATTGCACAAAACTTGTTCTGGTAAGTCTAAGAAGCCTAATGAGTTGTTCTATCCAAGTTTAAACATCAAAATCTCAACAAATCAAGAATACCCAAATATCAAGAACATAAACCCTAACTTTCAATTTATATGCAATTACTGTTTCTGGGTAAGTTCTGAGCCTAGATATGATCAATTCAACATAAAAACAACATCAAACAACTATCTTTTTAACTAGAAACATTCACATGTGAAAATACCCAAACTTATGCATAAACCCTAATTCTCAAAATCAATCAATTCATGTATCTGGGTGAGTTTTAATGATAAAAATGTTTTCAATGTGATTATATAAACATTTTGACTCTATCATTTTAACCAAAAACACTCACACTTGATTATGTGTTCATACGCTTATGCGTAGAACACAAAATCACTTCTAGATAAAAAATCTAGCCGTTGGATTTCAAAACGATTTAAAACCTATGCTTAGAAAGTTACAAAGAATGATTTTCCACTTACAAATTGATGATCAAACAGACGGATTTGAGGGTTGATTTTTATGCTTAGGATATGAGTTGGTGGATATTAAATGTAGTGAAGTTAATGTTTTTGAAAAGTTAGGTGAAGTATTTTGATAAAAAAAATACTTTGAGCATTTGACACTTTCAGTCCCTCCACCTTTATCATTTACATCAAATGTCCATAACTTCCATTTTGGTTATCAAACAAATGATATTTTGAAAAGAAATTTGACGACACTCCCTCTCGACTTAAGTAATAATGAAATTTTAAAGATTTTAGTCTGAGGAGTGTTAGTAAACCAGAAATGTAACCACCATTATTAAAGAAACAACCGGGATGAGGTAACATGCAAGTACAAGGTTTTATGAAACCGAAAAATATTTGCTTTCTCCCCCTCAACACTTGATCGAAAAAAATACTGGATTTTGAAAGATTAGAGTGTTGATGGAAGATTTGTACTTGCCATCTTAAAAGAAATATAGATAGAAGAATATTTTTGTTGTTTTATCAGATTTTATATTTTTGTATTTTGTTTTTGAAAAGTATTTACAAAAGAGGTTTTGGTGTTTGACTGGTTTCAAGAATGTTTTAAAAGTTCATCCAGTTCCTCCGTAGTCAAACACCTCATACAAATCGTGGACCAACTCATTAAACCTAGCGTGAGCTAAGGCTTTGGTGAGAAGATCCGCCAGCTTGGTATTTAGTACCCACAAAGTATAATTCAACAAGATCCTGCTCCACGTGATCCTTGATGAAATGATATCAAGATCGAAGTGCTTTGATTTCTAATGTTGAACAGTTGCACGAGATCGCAATAGCACTGATTGTCGCAAAGTATAATCGGGATTCACAAATACATAACCATAGTCTTGAGTTGTGTTCTCATCCAAATGACTTCAAAGACAACACGACATGGCTACATATTCTCTCGCTTCTCGTTGAGGACCGATGTACAATCTCGCTTTGATTGCCATGACACCGTTTATCACCAAGAAATTGTAATGCTCCCTCAAGTACTTTTCCGTGAATCTAAGCATCCTGCTGATCGGCATCCTAAAAGCTATTAGTTCAAAAACCAGAATCCTTCGGATACCAGATCCCCAAATTAATGGTTCTCTGGATGTATCGGAGGATTCTTTTAGCCTCATAGAGGTGGGTTTCAGTTGGTCTCGACTGATAACGAGAGCAAAGATATTCGGCAAAAACAATGTCAAGCCTGCTAGTTGTTAGATACATGAGAGACCCAATAATACTACGGTATTTGGTAAGGTCCACCAATTTCCCATGTAAATCAGCGTCTAGCTTCTTGGTATGAGCCATTGGTGTGGCATAGGTGTCACAGTTTTGCATTCCAAATTTGTTAAGAAGTTCAAGGGCATATTTGGACTGACTTAGGAAAATAACACGGGGTGATTGATGAACTTGCAGTCCTAACAAGAACGTAAGTTCACCCATCATGGACATTTCAAAATGTTTTTTCATTAGTTTTGCAAAAGCGATTGAGTACTTTTTATGTGTTGACCCAAAAATGATGTCATCCACGAAAATTTGAACAATTAAGATGTGTGCCCCGTGATATTGTATGAAAAGAGTTGGGTCGACCAAACCTTTGGTAAAATTATTGGCAATGAGGAAGGATGATAACTTATCGCACTACCTCGCAGGAGCTTGTTTGAGTCCATATAGAGCTTTGTTCGGTTTGTAGACATGGTTCGTGATCTCTAATCAACGAATCCTTATGGTCGGCCGACATAAACCGCTTTCTTTCAGTTGACCATTCGAAAAGCGCTTTGACGCCCATCCGAAAGACCGTTATATTCATATGAGCTACTTAACGTAGAAAGATCCGAACAACTTCAAGACGAGCAACCGGAGCGAATGATTCTTCAAAGTCAATACCCTCTTCTTGTCTATAACCCTTAGCCACCAGACATGACTTATTTCTAATTACGCCTTCAAAGATCCAATTTGTTCTTCCAAATCCATTTGAGACCAATGACGAGACCCCTCGTTGGTCTTTCAACCGGTTCCTTACTTCTCAAGACGCTTGAATTGATTGAGTTCTTCTTGCATGGATTCAATCCGCTTGTCTTTTGTCATTGCCTTTTTAACGTGTTTAGGTTCGTGATTGTGCTGAGTGCATAAATGCAATGTTCACCATCTGTGTGAAGACGTTGTCTCGCATTTAATCGGGTTGATTCGGGTTACCAATAATGTTGTCTAGAGGATGGTCTTTTGTCCAACGATGTGTAGAGGGTTGATGTTGGTATACATTGTGTAGATTTTGAGGATTCAAATGTCTTGTAGATGATTCCGCAACATCGTGCGCAGCGAGTTTCATTAGCAAACGGATTAAAGAACGCATTTGGATCAAAATCAGCAGGTGGGGGTACTTCATTGTTTAGAACATCATCACCTGGTTCGTCGTTGGAAGCGCTTTGTTCAACTGTTGTTGTAGAGTCAACTAGTGGTGCTTCTTCAACAAGACTTGTTGTAGCAGTGTATCGTGGATTGGAATATGATCGGGTTGAGCAAATGGGCCGGATACACTCGAGCACGCTCATCAATGTCATCACTAAACAATGAGCAAATAGCTTTTCCATTTGTTGACGAGTAAGTCAGGGGCTTGGTTCACCGATGATGGGGTTCGAGGGAAGTTTAAACGTTATGACCGGTTCCAAGTCATGCTCAAGCCATTTCAAGAAGCTCATCGAAATTTGCATGAATCGCTTCCATAACCTCGCTTTGTTTACGACGATTCCAATCCGAAACCTTTAGAATTATCACAAAGATCCAATAAAGACTCTAATGTCATCTTTGGCTTTGAGCTTTCCAAAGTCATCACGATCATTATTCGGGTAGCAAAGGGATCCAAATACATGAAAGTGTTTGAGATTCGGTTTTCGGTTGTGGATAAGCTCAAATGGTGTTTTGTTGTGATGTTTATTAATCATTGAGCGATTCTGAGTGTAACATGCGCTTGATACGCTTTCACCACAACTAACT
>OU343220.1:192640260-192745806 GCA_910596185.1 Chrysanthemum makinoi | reverse complement strand
GAAGTTTAACATTGATTAACATCGTTCTAGCAGCTTCCACTAACGTACGGTTTCGTCTTTCAACAACTCCGTTTTGTTTTGGTGTTCGTGCAATAGATGTTTGATGCTCAATTCCCACTTTCTCATAAAATTCTTAAAGAGTTTGATTCACAAATTCAGTTTCTTTGTCTGTTCTGATTTGTCGGACTGTGTTCCGGAGCTGAACTTGAATTTTTGTGAGAGAGGTGATGATCATCTATGGAGCTTGATATTTACTTTGAAGAAAATAAACACAAGTCCATCTGGAGTAGTCATCTACAATTACCAAGATGTAGCATTTGCCATTAATCATCTGCACGCGCATCGGGCCACACAAATCCATGTGAAGAAGATGAAGCACATGCACGAGTGCTTTTCCCTTGTTCACAAGCTGAGCAAAGGTGATTTTTATAATACCAGAATCTCGGGAGACCTTCAACAAGTTTGTATCGAGCAAGGTTGGTTATGGTTTGAAAGTTTAAATGTGAGAGACGTCGGTGCCATAGCCAAGATTTTGTAGATGTTGCCTTTGAAAGAAGACAGATGGGCGATGAAGCAATCATGTCTTGCATAGAGATAGTGTAGAGACTTGAATTGCGAAAAGTGCCGCATATAAGATCATTTCCTTGTAGATCACTTAATGAAAGAAGTTTTCTCCCTAAAAGCAACTTCCAAATTCCATCACAGTAACCCACCTATTGAGAAAAGATTGTGACCGAGGCCTTCCACATAATAAACCCAGCTAATTTCGATGTGTCCATTGATGTAATCTTCGTAGCCCATGATAGTTGCTTGAAGTGATCATTCCGAATCCGACAAATAGCAATGAACTTTTGCAACAAAGTTTGATAACAGTTTAAGATTGCCTGTCATGTGTCCGAACGTCGCTATCAAAACCAAAGGATGATCTCAGACACCGTGATACATTACACAATGCATCTACAATGATGGAATAGAAGTAGATGTGGAACCCGAAGAGTTAGAGGGTTCCGATACAGTTATAGTCGAAATACACACATCAATGATTTTAGGCATCCATTTAAATCCTAGTGTATTATGAATCCATTTCTCCCATCTCCAACTAGTCTTAGCTTTAGTCTTAGTGAATGCACTAGGTGGTACTACATTCCTTGGAGGTGATACCGAACTACATGGACATCATGCGCTTAGAATCTAAAGAGTATGGCGTTTACTGCCACGCATTGAAGCATTAGTGGGCCTAGAGGTATTCCGCTATTCATAGGATTCCGTAAACTTGACAAAATAGTTTTAGTAACACATTTATCATGACAATCGAAGCATACTTTTTACTTCTATATAACACAAGAAGCTTCAGACTTAACATCAAAAGTACTTAAAGGTTCAACATTTGTTACAACACTTTTTCCATTACATTTATCGATCTAATATCTAAAGTGGGTACAACATGGGTCTTATTCAAAGTCCTAGGTGTTCTTCTTCTACTTCAAAGATTCTTTATTGTTCTTT
The DNA here is from genome assembly GCA_910596185.1 of Chrysanthemum makinoi. NCBI lineage: Eukaryota > Viridiplantae > Streptophyta > Magnoliopsida > Asterales > Asteraceae > Chrysanthemum > Chrysanthemum makinoi. The sequence goes on along the minus strand of OU343220.1, from coordinate 192,744,300 downwards.
TCTTACGTTGCAACTTCCTATTCTTCCTTGTATTGATCCTAGGTCGTGTGCAAGTGCTTGGGGAAAAGAGGCAACTATTCCTGCTTCAAAGAGAGGGAAGCACATTAGTTTCTTGTGGTTTGTCGATAAGAGATGTTCTAGAGTAATTTTGAATCATTGTGCTTGGGTGTAATTACTACTATAAAGTTGCTATCCTGTATTTTTCTTAAGTTTCACCACCTCTGCCTTGATCAATGTATAGTGTGTAACAAATTAAGATTTTCAAGACAAAGTGAGACCATCTTGTCATAAAACATCTTTTGGTATAGCAAGATGATCATCAAGATCTTTTGATGCTTTAGCACGAAGTCTTTTAGTGAATCGATATGACACTATGCATTTTAATTTTGAAAGTTCTTTTTCATATTTTAAGATTTGACACTTCAAAGACGTGTTTTCATCATCCAATTTCTCAGGTTTTGAATGAAAGGTTTTTGCTTGCAACTGAGTGATTTTGTTTTGCCAAGCGAGTTCACGAGTATGAATCTTTTTGACACCATTGAAGACGACGTTTTTCATTTGAAAGCTCATTTGTCACTCGCTCATTTTCAACTTTAAAGACTTGATTTGTGACACAAGATCAAGATTCTCAACATTTGCAAATGTAATCAATAGAATCTAAGAGATATAATCAAATGCATGTGCAAAAGAATGAAGTAACACAATATTATGGATATCAAAGATGATAACATCTTCCAAGATTCGATCAACATCTTTTCGTAACATTTTCTTTTACGCTTTGTATTCGAAATAGATGTTTTCGCTTTTTAAAACGATTTTCATCAATCCAAGTTCCTTATGAAATTCCCTTTCCCAATACAATACATAAATTTTCAAATTTTTAACATGGGGTAAAATTCTTTTCTGAAAAATATCTCTTTGTTCTCGCACCTGAGGCGATTGAAAATGTTCAACTTTTATTTCAGAATGAAAGTCAATCTCACGTTCTAAAAGTTTGGGATCAGAAGTGAAAATGTCAAAATATCTAAGAATTTGACGATTTTCAGGTTTTGAATTTACTTCACTGAGTGAAGGTAAATGACCATAAATTTGTGCATAATTTGGTTGGGGAGCAACATTAGAAGACTTAGACGTATTTGTGATAATCTTGGGTGTGTTAGAAGAATCCTTTTGTGTGACGAAAGTGACAGCTTTTGAATAGTTAAATGGTTTGTTATAAACAGCATTTTCTAATTTTGATCGACACTCGTCTTCTGCATCTAATTCCTCTTGACGATGATATTCAAGAACACTCATAAATGTAATCATCAATTTTGTATTCTGATGAAACTTCGATTTGGTTTGAATGCTTTGTTTGAAAGCTTTGGTTTGTAATCAGCAAGATTCGGTCCATGTCCATTTGGATTGGGTTTAAAGTAAACTTTGAATAGTTTTGATTGACTCACCATGTTTATAAAAACATTTCAAACTCTTTGAGTTTGTTTTGTAAGCCTACAATTTCTTCAAGATGGTCATCTATTCGTTTCGTTGAATGCTTTTTGTATGCAGAGAACTGCTTTTTGACAAGTTAACAACTCAGCCTTGGCCTTTTGAGTTTCCAAAGTAAGAGCGTTAAGTTGTTTTTTATGTTCATGTTTTAGTTGTTCTATTTGAGACAACAAAGCATTCTTCGATGCGGCTAGATCACGAATCTGTCATTCTAAAGATTTTTCGTTTTGGTGTGATTTAGCAAAAGCGACTTCAAAACCTTTTTCACGTTTTTCTTGAGTTTTGAAAAAATTGAGTTGCCGTTTTAAGCATTCAATATCCCTGGTTAATAGTGCATTTTTACTGTGTAATTGCTGATTTAACGAATGACATTCATCCATTCGGGATTGTTGGTCTTTAAGTAAGAGATCAACATCTGGATTAGGCAAAGGTTCAATGTGTTCAACGTGAGTCTCGACATGATCACTATTTAGATCCTCAAGTATGACCACGGAGTCAATTTGAGTATCAAAGGTAACCATAAGGTCATCTTGATCATCAAATGTAATGACGGGGTCTAGTTGAGAATCGCCGAATGATATGTGGATGGCTCATGTTGAACATTCGAGCCTCGCCGATTCGTGTTGGTCGAGATATTAGATCGATGAATATGGTTTGTTCGGTACTTGAGACAAGCCATCGCTGTCATTGGGCTCGTGTCACTTATGTATGAGCTTGCATTTATGCCATCAACATCACCGCTGCATTAGCTCGCAAGTCCTCCATATCATCATCCGAAATCCGTGATCCGCCATAAAGCTCGTTTGTTTGTGAGGGTTCCACCAACTTCATCCTTAAGAGCCAAAAGTAAAGCCTCCATGCGATATGCACTGCCTCTAGTCCTCGGCTTTGGGCATGCATTATCCAGTGCACCTTCTCATTACAGTTGTAGCAACGAAGACCATTTATCCCATTCTCAACATTCCCCGTCAACCACTTGAGCTCTCTCTTGTTGTGGAGCACCCATGTTATTCCTTCCTGAGCATTAAACCCTTGACCACCTCCCATCCGACGACCATAACCACGATTCTCAACCTCAACATGTCCATTGTTCACAATGTACCTGATTCCTTGTGTTTGATGAGGAACGAATGCCATTGTTGGATTTGTTTGTATATCGGCCGAAGGCTTTAGCAATCATAACAAATCCTTGTTGCAATGCATCGAAAGCTTCGGAGTCCTCATTAGCTTCACTGTAAAGTGCTTGATCATTGTTGTTGTTGTATGGAACCAATTGATTTTGTTGAGATTGTTGTAGTGACGGATCATATGGTGTAATTGTTGCAGTTGTCGAGGAGCGGTTGAGGAGGATAACTAGTTTGAGCCCACAAAGCAATTTGTCGATTGTCCGGAAGTGACGTTGGAGTCGGGAGTCCACGGATAGCCCTTTCTTTGTCAACTTCTTTTTGATGAGGTTTCAAATAGTCGTACAACAATCCATATGTAGCATGATGAAGATTTTTAGCTTGACGGATGAAAATGACATATTTCTCCCAATCAGTACCAAGACTACTTAGGAACTTAGTATTGACTACAATTCTTGGCATGATGATGTTGTGTTTATCCAAATCATTGATGATGTCTGAGAATCAATGATGATAAGATTCTAATGTATCTCCAGGTTCAATCATGAAGTGTTCATAAGCCAAGTAAATTTTGGATTCCATGTCTTCTTGATTGTTCAAGTCTGCCTTCCATAAGAAGATGAATGTGTTCCCACATTGCTTTTGCAGGCTTTTGAGCATCAACACTTCGAAGGATTGGATTGGGTAATCCTAAAAGGATATATTGCATTGCTAGCTCATCGCCTTCAAATGTAGAAGTTCGTCACCGTGAAAGTTCCAAGAACAATTGCAATGTTTGTAAGATCATCTCTTGGTGGAATAGCATTTGGATCTCCTGTGTAACGACAATAGGCATCCTAAATGGACCTTCCATAAAGACCTTCTTTAAGAACTTTCCATGTGGCTTCTTTAGATTACAAAACCTAAAGAACCTAATCACCCATTGATCATAGTTTCCGGGAGTGAGCATTGGAGGTCTATCAAGTGATCCTGCCTCATGAATGGATTGTTGGTTACTTAAAGCTTCACACATCTTTGCAAACCAAGTCGTTTCCTTCATAGTATTCCTTGATGGATGTTGATTGTAAACGTTTGTGTAAGGTTGTACTTGAAGACTAGGTGGTGGTTGAACCATTTATGGTTAAATTGCTCCTTGTTGTGGATAATGTTGTTGATTAAATTGTTGTTGATAAATTTGTTGTTGTTGATTGAATTGTTGATGTTGTGGACTAAGTTGTTGTTGTGGTTGTTGTTGATTATACGTGTAAGGAAAGTAGTTAGAGTATGGTGGTTGAGACATGTTGAAAACTTGTGTTGTAAAATGGATCTTTGTAGTCGAATGAAATGTTGTTGATGAAGTGTCCTTAGGCGTAGAAACCACGTTAAGGCAAAGTAATGCTTATGCGTAAAAACACCAAACGTAGGCAGAAGATGATATTTACGCCAGAGGATTAGCTTACGCTGTAAGAAATGAGAAACACTAAGATTAGGCGTAAACTGAAAGTTAGGCATAGAAAGAGTATGCGTAGGATTAGCTTATGCGTAAGACAAGGCTTAGGCGTAAGAAAAATCTTATGCGTAAAGAGTTCTACGCATAAGTTTGAGCTTATGCGTAAAATTAGGGTTTTGCCAAAAATCCTTTACACTATCACAAGGTAAATGATATCCAAAGTCGAAGTGTTTTCGTGCTTATCCAAGCAAGAAAACACCGAGTAAACCACTAAATCAAGATCAAGTCACGGATGAGTTACGCGTAAGATTAGGGTTTTCTTACGCGTAGAAATTAACCAAAATTGATTATTGCCAAAGATGTTTCTAAACCATATTTTTGTGATGAAACAACTTCAATATCACCAAAATAACACAAAAGTGTGAAACTTGATGATCCAAAACTTGTAAACACGCTACACGAAGAAGTAGCCACACGCTTAAAACCAAGCTTAAAATCAATGAAATACACGCGAAAGTTCAAACTTTTGCCAAAACGATATTTTAACACCTAAAGACGTTGAAAGTATAAGAATCTTGGATTGAAAAGTGTAAAAAATAAGTTTTTAAGTGTGAGAAAGTTTGTGAACCATGAGTTATGCGTAAGACCAAAACTAACTTCAAAAACAAAACCTTTTCACCCAACTATTTGGCGATTGATAGCACTGTTAGGTCACCATGTTAGTAACACAAGCATCAATATAAGAGATAGATAAGAAGTGATTGGATGAACGAACACACACACACACACACGTATGAATATTGAAGAGTTATGCGTAGAGAGTAAATGTGTGAATTGAACAACCAACCCTCAAGTGAGGGTTTACAAGGATTATTTATAAGGCAAGGAGCTAGGGCAACACTACTAGCATCCTTCCCTTCTTATGGGCTTGGGCCTAGGCTTATGGGCCTTCTACATAAGCCTAAGCTTAATAACAAACATAAAGGCCATAATTAAGCTAACTATTACATATTAATTACTAACACTTTAATTCTAGTTTAGGAGTGATTCCAACATCTTCAGCTTTGGAAGGTGCAGAAGGTTGATCTTCATATGAACTTCCAAAAGGTGCTGGTGATGGTGGAGGGTTTGTTGACATGAACCTCAGGTTGGTGTTGTAAGGAGAAAAGTAGTATAACCAGCCATCATTGGATGATGTCTCCTCAGATGAGTCTGAAGATATTTAAATCGGATGGTTGGGAGAGTTGTTCATGGTGGTTAGGTTGGTAATTGATTGGCGTGTTAGGGTTATTTGATGTGTATGTGAGTTATGAGGCAAGGGGTTGGTTATATAGGGAAAGTCGAGGTGCAATCTTTGGTTGTTAGAATTTATGGAAGTAATGACTTGGTTGGTGTTTGAATTAATAAGGGTTAAGACTGAAGACTTTTAATGCGCAGTTAAGTACATCAAGGTTTGACTTTTCTCCATTCCTGCTGGTTTCATGGGCGTTTCTGCTGATAAGGGATGGTTTCTGCTTGAAGAATCAGATTGATAACAGTGGTCAAACTTGAAGTTGTTTCACGATTGACTAAATGGTTTCTCACTGATTTGACTTCGACTTCATTGGTTGTGTATAATTGGGAATTAAATTTGGGATTTAATTATAGTCAAAATTGGTCAAAGATTCGTTGCGAGTGTTTTGCAGATTTAAAAGGTTATTTTAAGTAACTTACTTAAATAAACAATTACTGGTATCCCACGACCTAATTGCACAATTCCCTCTCATTTTGAAACATCACCCATCTTCAACCTTCTCGGATCATTCAATGGCGTCACTGGCTTTCAAAGGCGATCACAATAAAGTTGCATTCTTGGAAAAAGCCAAAGGGAGTGATTTATATGATCCTATGATAGAGTTCTTGTTGCGTTCCAAACTCAGGTATGCTCTAACCTTTTGTCCGTCTATTGTTTATGACTTTTTAGTCAAGCAATTTTGGGCCACAACTCATGAGCAATCTCTTGAGGGTCAACCCAAGGAGATTGTGGCCACTATAGATGGACAAGAGTATGTCAACACTGAGTCTCTCATAAGGGCTCAGTTAAAATTGGATGATGAAGGAGGTGTCTTTGACAATTATAGAGAAGAAATCTTCACTGGTTTGGCCAGCCTAGGGTATCCCACTGATGGGAAGTTCATATGGTATAAAAACAAATTTTGCTCTAAATGGAGATTTCTTGTTCATACCCTCCTTCAGTGTTTAAGTCCTAAGTCTGGGGGTTGGGATCAGTTCTCTAGCTCAATTGCTACTGCTATAATTTTTTTAGCTCAGGGGAGAGATTATAATTTTTCAAAATATATCTTTAAGGAAATGCTTAAAAACATAAAGGATACCAAACATAAATTCTTAATGTATCCTAGATTTCTTCAAATAATTTTAGGCATTGAAACCTCAGATCAATCCCCTAGAGTAATTAGAAAATTAATTGCTAAATTGTTTGCTACCATGAACACCAATTTTGCTGGAGAACATAGACCCATGTTACCTTCTATGTTGCCCTCTAGCAATGAAGGCTTTCTTAATCTCTTTTGAGGAATCTTTGCTACTTCTTCATAGGTTTAGTAGAAAGAGATTGAAATCCTTGGTTTTAGAAGTGTGAGTTGATTGCATTGCGTGGGGACACGACAATGGTCTCGTCTGGGGTATTTTGATATGTGCTTAAACACATACCTTTTCATTATCAAAACTGACCCAAAATAACCAAGAAAGAGCCGTTTATTGTTAACATTTGCGTGTTTCTTGAGTTTTTGCTTCAGGTGTGTACTGATACGATAAAACACTAAAAAAGAAGCCAAATCAGACGAAAATCCGAGCACGAGAGATTAAGAGAGCTAAAGCTGAGCCGAAAGGTCTAAATTATGAATTTGTAAAGATTTGATCAAAGTTTGAAGAAATGTCGAAACAGTCCCCTAACTTTCAACAAATGACGAAAAACCCCTCAAGTTTCAAAAGTTGCAAAATCAACCCTTGGATTATTTGAGAATGACAAGAAAGACCCTTGGAAGACATTTTCAGATTTACATGTCTAGTCCCTGAAATTTCAAATTATACACTCTTGGTCCCTAAGTTAATTTATGGATCACATTACTAGTCCTAGTCCAATCCATCCTTGGCCCAAATAATAAACCCATGGCCCAACCGTATAACCCAACCCGGTTTAATAATTCTAACCCGTTTCCCATATTTACCCGATCAACCCACTAACCCGGTCAACAATACCAATTGAAATATATTAAAAAAAGTTGGCTTCAATTTCCCAAATGTGTGAACCCTAAAACACCCTTCACTTCAATTGGCCACTTACACTAAAATCAAGGGTAATTCCGTACTTTCGCCCGACACCTTATGACACCGACACATGGGTTGCCGTGTCATCAACCGTGATATACCCTCTTCTCATTGGTCGATTTGACACATGCACGTGATCCAAGGGTCCAAAATGATTGGATGATGCTGGGAATTAATCCAAGGGTTGTGAGATGCTCAGAAGAAGCACAAGTGCCAGTTTCGGATCCTTCCATGACCTTTAGCGTGGCTATATATACCTCTTCATTTTTCATTGTAATCTATCTAGTTTTTTTAGTAGCTTGTAGTAGTTTTAATTTACCTTTCAAATGTTTTTAGTATTTCTCTGATAATTTCAATCGTATACTCTTTAGTTGTAATCAAATTTTCAATTTAATGAAATTTTACTTTTAAGCTTAATTCTCTTATTAGCTCATTACTGTTTTTAATTGCTTGTTAGTACTATTGTATTTCATTTTAGCTTTATTAAAACTTACCTCAGCTTATTTCTCTCCTAAAAATCAAATATTGCAAAAATATAAAAAAAAATCAGAAAATATTTGAAAAATAAAAAAAATACTTTCAATTTACTTATAAGCTTATCAAAAGCTTCAGCCATCAAGTTTCAATAAGTTCATTTAAGCTTTGTATAGCTTATTGTGAGCTTTCTCTTGTTTCAATTTCATAATTTACTCAAATCTCAAAAACTCAGTCAAACTAAGTCAAAGAGAGAAGGAGGAATCGATATGGATGGATTGTGGTTTGATTCAGAATGGGTGTTGCAGAGTTTGGATTGGGTTAAAATAGACTAGTTTAGTATAGTTATGGTCCTGGTTAAGCTTCTCAAAAGTTGGATTTCAAGTTAGTTATCATTCTCTTCTCATTTAATTGTATTCATTTCTGCATAATTGCTTAAATTGTTAGTGGTTAGTTATTATTGTTAGAAGTTGAATTTATTTAGCTTATAAGTTAGTTATTGATCACTGTTAAATTTTGGTAGTGAAATTAGGTGGAATTTCTAGTTAAAGTTAGCAAAACAGTTTTGAAAGAGTGTTTGGGATTAGCAGTTAAGTTAGTGTTAGAGGTTAGAAGTTGGTTAAGTCCTGACACGCATTATAAGTTAGGCTAGTTTTATTCAACTTAGTCATCAATTTGCAATTTAGTACTCAAAAAGTCAAAATCATCTTAAATCTATTTTAGATTCTTAACAGTTAGGAATTTAGAGATCATAAGTTGCAATCAGGTTTAGATTAGGTTAATATAGCTTGCATCAGTTGTATTTCATTATTTTATATCATTATCAGTTCATCATTTGGATTCAAAACTCATTTTAGTCAAACTTTGCAAAAACTTTCAAAAGTCAAAAGTTGCTAAAACTCAGTTTTCACAAAACTTTGTGAATTTTTCATAGATTCAATTTTGATTCATATCAAGTGAAATTTTGGATTAAACAACTTCAGTTGGTGGTGATTTTCAAGATATTTTTAGGTTATTTTTATAAATTTTCTAAAATAGCTTTTGAAGTGCTTAAACTTGGTCTCATTTTCTGAAAGTGCCCTGTGCACCTTAATCAGTTTCAACTCGCCTTCTTTAAAAGCTTCTCAAGAGCTTATTATCGTTCCATATAGTCTCAAACTTGGGTTATCAGTAGTCTGGTTGGTAGTTTTGAGAATCCAACTTCTGCATCTTTGTTTGGGAATCTTAATAAGCTTGTGAATAAGCCGCAGTAGTGTCTCAGGCCTGTTTAGCAATTAAGCTCAATTCACATCATATTAGTATATCTAGCTCATTATAGGTGTAGAGTAGTTGCAATAATTTGCCTTAGAGTAGTTTTAGTATAAATTAGCTTATGTGTTCATCTTGTACTTCCTATCAGCTTTTAGCTTATTCTTCAAAGCTTATTCATAAGCAGTTACACATCAGCTTCTATATTTCTCATATAAGCCATAGTTTTGATATTTTTCCTAGGTTTAGAATAATATTTTAGACTTTCCCTGAATTTTTCATAATTTTTAGACTTTGTTTGCTATTTTTCTTGATTTAAAGTAGTTTTTAATCTTTTTTAATTAGCATTTAATACAGAAAAATCATAAAAGTATCTAAAAAATAATTTTTCAATTTTCCTAGATTAAGAAAATTATAAAAAGCAAAAAAATAATTTTTCTAGATTTTTCTTACTTTAATTTGTAATTTTTACCATTTAAATTAGTTTAAATTAGTTTTTAATTCAAATAAATTCCAGAAAAATCATAAAAATTAGTTTTAATTCTTAGTTAATTTTCTAATATCATTTTTAGTTAGAAAGTAATTTTAGATTATATTTAGGACTTAGAATAGACGTAGTTGCATTTTATTTACGTTTCTTTTAATACGTTTTAGAATAAATCGTATTTAGGATTTCCAGAGTGTAATTTTTAATTGTTTTTCCATTCCCCGTAGTTTTAATATAATCAAAAATCCAAAATATCGAGCATTTTAATAACAAACCAATAACGACGCGTTCATTCACACCTTGTTAGGAAACGACTGGATTTCCGATCCGTATCACTATCACTCACAGGTTTTGATTCATTATCCTTTTTCCTAAAGGGATTTTAAATCATTATTTGTGGTTATTTTTGATATCGATATTGTGGTTTTATCCATACACACACACCCCTAAACCTCAACGAATCAATTTTTGGCCACGCCGGGAGGTTGTGTCGCGACAATATCGATAAAGGTTTGACGATTAGTGACTCGAGATCCTTCCTTTGTGAAGTTACTATTTTTATAAAAATCAAAAAATAAAAAATATTTTCCTTTTTCTTTTGTATATATATATATCATATTAAAAATACAAAAAGATTTTCTTTTTTGTTTTTGAGTTAAATAGAATACGTCAATTATATAACATTCTCAACGGAGGTGTTATCATTAGTAAGTTCCCGAACCAAAGATCAAAAACTTGCCTTTGTGTCGCTTGTGAGTCGATTTATTTCTATTTGATAAACACACTGTGTGGTGGGTATAAGGACGGCCCGACATTAAATTGCGGCTGAAAAGAAGCGGGTTTTTAACAAGCTCGCTGACGTACGACCTAAAAGCTTCTCCGCCTTGCGCTTTGTCTTATAGAGGTGATTTATTCACTTGGGATTATTGGTTAAGTTCATTGTGTTTTCAAATACCGTTCGTTTTAATTGCCTTGGTTTTGAAAGTGCATGCGACTGTTCCAACAACTACGACCCATACGTGAAGCGCTACAATTCCGAGAAGGCGAAATACGTGCTCCATTAGTCGAACCCAGATTCGAACTAATCCGACCCATTATCGAAATGGCGGAGGACAACCGATCTATGTTAGAACAACTCCAAGCACCCACCGAGGGTTATGGAGAAGCCATCGTCGTTCCGGCAATCGTTGCCGATAACTTTGAGCTTAAACACGGATTGATAAATTTGGTTTCACAAGCCAATTTACGAATTTGAGAGGACGATCCTCACTCTCATATCCCACGATTCAACAAGCTCACGCCACGATCAAGTACCGTAATGTTCCGGAAGAGGCTATCAAGCTACTACTCTTCCCGTTTTCACTTGAGGGGCCGCCCGGATTTGGCTCGAAAAACTACCCCTCGATCGATAACCACATGGGAGAATTTAGTGTCAAAATTCGTGAACGAATTCTTCCCACCGTCTAAAACAACAAGCTTAAAAATGAAATAACAAAATTCACACAAAGATTTGATGAATCATTTAGTGAGGCATGGGACCGATTCAAAGATTTGCTTAGGCAATGTCCCCATCATGGTTTTACGGAATTACACCAACTTGATACGTTCTATAACGGTTTGAATGAGACCGTCAAGACTCTCTCAATGCCGCTGCGGGTGGTAATCTGTTGACCCGATCAACGAGAGATGCCTTGTTGATTATTGAGAACAAATCTAAAGTTCGTACCACGAAGCAATCGGTTGTCTGCCCGAGTGAGTGTTACACCATCGCCCTCGTCTTACGAAAATACGTCTAGCACCGATGCTAAGATTGATAAGCTTACGGATATGATTCGGGCTTTGGTTAAGATTAAGACCGCTAAGGTTAATTTTTCTCCACCCGCCAAGTCAAAGCTGGAATCGACTTGTACGACTTGTGGTGGCCCGCATGCCTACTACAATTGTACCGCCACCGATAGTAATCCTTTCGATGTTAATGTCGTGAACCGGAGGTAACCAATACCGTCCTCAAGTTGAACCAACCCCTCATGTTAGTAATCAAATGGTACCTCCGGGATTTTCTCAATCGAACAATCAGACTCGTTTTAATCAGAATCAAGTTCGTGGACCAAATGTTCAAAACCAATTCAAAGCCCTACCAAATCAATACCCGAATCAAGGGGTAAATTACAATCAAGGATATCAAGCTTCAAGCTATCAAGCTCCACCTTTGCCCTCTAATGAATTCTCGAATTACGTTCAGCACAATAATGCTACCATCCAAACCATGAAAACCCAGATTTCAAGTTTGAAAAATGAATTCCAATCTTCATTAACTAGACAAAGCAATGAGTTTAGGAACGAAATTCGACTTCAGAACAACAAGATGGATGCTTCAGAATAAACTTGAGAGTATGTTGAATGCTGTTTTGTGCCAAATGAGTCAACCCTCGGGTTCCGGTTCTCTTCCGAGCAATACGATTCCAAACCCGAGAGGTGACATGAAAGCGATCACTACCAAGTGGTGTAGCTACGATGGACCCATGGTTCCTACCACTTCTTCTCCGTTCGTGTGTAGACCGTGAGACCGGGTGACAAAGGACCCGTAAGCTTCCTACTAATAAGGAGTACTGTGAATGTCCAACCCATGGTTGTCCAAGATTCTGAGCCCAAGATGCTCCTTAATGTGAAGAAAGCTAATCCGAAACCGTCTATCCCATATCCGTCTCGCTTAAAAATCAAACGCTTCGAGAAAAGTCTAATCATCAAATGGAAACGGTTTTCCAAATCTTCAAAGACTTGAATGTGGAGATCAGTTTTATGGATGCCCTTCTCTTGATGCCTAAACTTGCTTCTACGATTAAGGGATTGCTTATGAACAAGGAGAAACTATATGAGCTTGCTACGACATCTCTGAATGAGAATTGTTCGCGGTTATCCTCAAGAAACTTCCCGAAAATTAGGTGACCCCTAAGTTCCTCATTCCGTGCGATTTTCAAAAATTATATTCCGCCGCCGATCTTGGCGCGAGTATTAATTTGATGCCGAAATCAATCTACGAAGCTTTCATTACCCCACTTACCCCAACATGTATGACCTCGAGCTAATCGACCGTACTACTGAAACCAAAGGGTATAGCCGAGGATGTCTTTGTCAAAGTGGGGGAGTTCGATTTCCCTGCTGATTTTGTTGTAGTCGATTTCGATGCCGATCCTCGAGTACCCTTAATTCTCGGAAGGAGTTTCTTAAGGACAGGCCATGCGTTGATTGATGTATATGAAGGAGAGATCACTTCAGTAGGAAATGAAGCCGTCATGTTCAATGTTAACCATACTTCTAAATCTCTAACCAACCAAAATGATGTGGCCAAAATTAATGACACCGAAGGACAAAGGACCCGGAATTCCTACTAATAACGGAAACACCAAAATGTCCAACCTCCGGTGGTTCAAAAGTTGAGCCTAAAACATCGAGAATTGATCTTCTTCAATTTCACGGTTAAGAGTTTGTCTACGATACGTGCTGAGCAAAAGAAGAAACTAGAAAAGGATACTACAACGGTAGTGGTGGAAAATACTAGCTCTAAGAGCACATCACTTGTCCCACCTCGTTTCTTTGTAGTGTTGAACTTAAGAACGTCGAGTTTTCTTTGAGTGGCAATCCCATTCCTTCCTCTAAACTCATGGAACCTTCGTTTGAGACATCTTTCGATCCAGAATCTTTCAAAACGACATTCACGAATCCCTTGTTTGAATTCGATTCTGAATATACTCAAATTTTTGAAAATCAACTCTTTGACGAAGAAAGTGAGGAGTTCACCGATGAACTTACTCCTACCGACTCGATTCTTTCTGAGGAGGATGATTCTATCATGAAAGAAATCGAGGCTTATTTGAAAAGTGATTGTTTCACCGAAATTGATAATGCCGACATCGACATCGAGGAGATATTCGTTTGATTGAAAAATGCTTTGGGATTCTTATATCCCTCCGAAGAAAAAGTTATTAAAGAAGTCAAGCCGTCCTACTAACCCTGAGCCCGAGCTCAAGAATTCTTCCATTGATTTACTTCTCGAGGAGTTCGCCGATGAACTCGCTCGCATGGATCCTTTTCCACCGGGAAGTGAGGATGACGTCTTTGATTTTAGAGCCGACTTACGTGAAATTGAATATTTGTTATATCAAGATCTGTCGATTTACTTCGAAAAGTTTACCGATGAACTTGCTTTTACCGACTCGATTTTCTCTGAGGATGAAGAAGAATACGATGATCCGTTTTACCCAAAGAAAGATAAAGAAGTAAAGATTTCGACAGATGAACTTGTTGATCCTGAGGTCCAATATTATTTTTAGCCGAGAGTGATTCTTCCCTCGGAGGATTTTCACGTAGATGATACCTTGATTTCCTTCCTCTCCGAAGACAAGATTTTCAACCCCGGGATATGCGTTGATGAGTTTTATGCTAAAAATGTCATTCGAGATAAGGATCCTCTCTTGGATGCCTTCGTTGATGAGCCTTTGAGTAACACCTTTCTATACCATGAGCTCCCAACTTCTTTGGAGTATATCGATCCTTCATTCCTTCGTCCGCCTGCAAAACCGCCGGATGATGGATCGATCTTTCATATACCTTATGTGAGTTTGGGAGGAGTTATTTTTTATGTGCTTGAGCCCGACATTTTCTTTCCCTCCCCACCCACCCAGTTTCTTCCTTCGGAATGAGGACACCGTTTTTGACCCAGGTATCTCTACCATTTTCTTCCCCAAGGACAAATGAATTCGGGGACGAGTCGGGCTAGCGACTCGGTGAAGAAAAATAGTAGCGGAGGTACCCCATGCTTATCTCTATCTTCTTTCTATTTTCTAATAAGTGACGTGAAGGGGTTAGCCTCTTCTATTTCTCGTGTTTGGTTATTTGTGATGTTGTGTTCGGATTTTCCGATATGAAGACTCTCGCTTCGAAGTTTGTTTTTTTTCTCCACTCGAGTTTCATGTTCGATGCTGATGGAAATCCGATATCCTAAATCTTATCGACTAACGTTTATCTTTGAGCATAATTAATAAATGACTTTTAGATTTTCGTTGATACCCTTGCCTTTAAACATTGAGGACAATGTTTCGTTCTAGTCTGGGTAATCTTCGATTTGATTTAATCGCACTTGCTTATTTTTGTCGTGTTCTCTCACAACCCCGTTTTTCCTTAGAAAATGAAAAATTGTGTATATATATGAGAAAATTTAAAAAATTTTTAAGCTTTTGTTTAAGTCTTTTGATTGAAAAGTTTGCTAGTCTCTTAGATAAGAAGCTATAAAATGCGAATTCTAGCTCACAAGGCCAAGATTTTGCAAGTTTCCCTGAGTGACTTTAAATATGCATAACTTGATTTCATTAGACGAAGCATTTGGTAAGTTAATATATGTTTTGACACCTTGTTGACTTGGTGAGAGTAGGAATGGAATTCTGACTTGACCGGGCGTGTTGAGCCCTAGCTTGTTCCCTAACCATAGATAATTTAATTATCGGCTAAGCATCCGCGAATCTCATTATTTGGGATTTTAAATTTGTGGAGATCGAGAAATGATAGAGTTACTTATGAGTTTAGATGCTAAGCGTGGAGTAGTTGGTTCTCTATAGAGCCCATCGAAGGTACTTATGGCTTTTTGTTCCCACGAATTGTTTCACCCATATTTGTCTAATAATAATTAGAGATGTTGAGTTTTTGGTGATAGTTAGTTCTTTGTCTTCTTTAGAAAATCTTTGCCCATGAGAGTTGGGTACACATCGAGGTACTCGCTGTTACGTGTAATAGACAACTGATTCTGATAGTTTGTGCTATTGTTTCTATTGTTATAAAAGCCGTAGGGTTTGGAGTTTGGCACAAAATTAACATGAAATAAAGCCCAAATGTTTTAAAATAAAAAATCCAAAGCTATAAAAGTTGTCATAGACTTCTATAAAAGCAGAGGAAAATCCAAAGTCATAATAAGACTTCTGATAAAGCCGTAATCCCGTTGAGTTAGTAGTTGAAAAGACCAAGGGCCTAAATTGCAAAAATGCAAATGTGCTGAAATAAGTGTTAAGCCAAACTTCGGATCCGGGAGATGTCTAAATAAAGCTTCGTCTCGACTCGTAGATGAGTTGTCTCGGCCGCCATAAAAAGGATATTCTCCCTAAATCGTGTGAAATTAGGACCTTGATGTGGACCTCATTCTTGTGTGCAATGGTTTTCGAGGGAAGGTGGATAACTAATTAGCGACTTAGCTTTATATCTTTATCGAAATAAAAGTTATCGAAACGAGAATTATGAAGAAATTCATTTCTCACAAAAATAAAAAATCTAGAGGAAATAGGAAAATGGGAGCAAAAGGTAATTACACAAGTAACTTCCATGGGTAGTGTTAGCATCTAGAGTCATATTTAACAATGATTTCTATTTTACGCTTAGTTTGGGGACTTGTGAAAAATCAAGGACGATGTATTCTATCCGTATGGTCACTTCACTGTTGTGTTTCTTACTCCGTGATCATAACGTGTCGTTTGAAAAATGTTGGAGTTATTGATCGACATGAAAGTTCAACTAACCGTCACTCATAATCGAATGTGCTTAATCGTAATATCTATATGTGAATTAAAACGAACGGGGCATTTTAGAATTAAGGCTTTCTTAATCTCTTTGAGGAATCTTTGCTACTTCTTCATAGGTTTAGTAGAAAGAGATTGAAATCCTTGGTTTTAGAAGTGTGAGTTGATTGCATTGCGTGGGGACACGACAATGGTCTCGTCTGGGTATTTTGATATGTGCTTAAACACATACCTTTTCATTATCAAAACTGACCCAAAATAACCAAGAAAGAGCCGTTTATTGTTAACATTTGCGTGTTTCTTGAGTTTTTGCTTGTGCAGGTACGGATACGATAAAACACACAAAAAAAGCCAAATCGACGAAAATCCGAGCACGAGATTAAGAGAGCAAAGCTGAGCGGAAGGTCTAAATTATGAATTTGTAAAGATTTGATCAAAGTTTGAAGAAATGTCGAAACCCCTAACTTTCAACAAATGACAGAAAAGACCCCTCAAGTTTCAAAAGTTGCAAAATCAACCATTGGATTATTTGAGAATGACAAGAAAGACCCTTGGAAGACATTTTCAGATTTACATGTCTAGTCCCTGAAATTTCAATATACTCTTGGTCCCTAAGTTAATATATGGATCACATTACTAGTCCTAGTCCAATCCATCCTTGGCCCAAATAATAAACCCATGGCCCAACCGTATAACCCAACCCGGTTTAATAATTCTAACCCGTTTCCCATATTTACCCGATCAACCCACTAACCCGGTCAACAATACCAATTGAAATATATTAAAACCCGTTGGCCCAATTTCCCCTGTGTTATGAACCCAAAACACCCTTCACTTCAATTGGCCACTTACACTAAAATCAAGGGTAATTCCGTACTTTAGTCTGACACCTTATGACACGCCTGACACATGGGGTTGCCGGTCATCAATCCGTGTGATATACCCTCTTCTCATTGGTCGATTTGACACATGCACGTGATCCAAGGGTCCAAAATGATTGGATGATGCCGGAATTAATCCAAGGGTTGTGAGATGCTCGAGAAGCACAAGTGCCAGCTTCCGATCCTTCCATGACCTCTAGCGTGGCTATTTATACCTCTTCATTTTTCGTTGTAATCTATCTAGTTTTTCAGTAGCTTGTAGTAGTTTTAATTTACCTTTCAAATGTTTTTAGTATTTCTCTGATAATTTCAATCGTATACTCTTTAGTTGTAATCAAATTTTCAATTTAATGAAATTTTACTTTTAAGCTTAATTCTCTTATTAGCTCATTACTGTTTTTAATTGCTTGTTAGTACTATTGTATTTCATTTTAGCTTTATTAAAACTTACCTCAGCTTATTTCTCTCCTAAAAATCAAATATTGCAAAAATATAAAAAATCAGAAATTTGAAAAATAAAAAATACTTTCAATTTACTTATAAGCTTATCAAAAGCTTCAGTTTCAATAAGTTCATTTAAGCTTTGTATAGCTTATTGTGAGCTTTCTCTTGTTTCAATTTCATAATTTACTCAAATCTCAAAAACTCAGTCAAACTAAGTCAAAGAGAAGGAGGAATCGAGATATGGATGGATTGTCGGTTTGATTTGGAGAATTGGGTGTTGCAGAGTTTGGATTGGGTTAAAATAGACTAGTTTAGTATAGTTATGGTCCTGGTTAAGCTTCTCAAAAGTTGGATTTCAAGTTAGTTATCATTCTCTTCTCATTTAATTGTATTCATTTCTGCATAATTGCTTAAATTGTTAGTGGTTAGTTATTATTGTTAGAAGTTGAATTTATTTAGCTTATAAGTTAGTTATTGATCACTGTTAAATTTTGGTAGTGAAATTAGGTGGAATTTCTAGTTAAAGTTAGCAAAACAGTTTTGAAAGAGTGTTTGGGATTAGCAGTTAAGTTAGTGTTAGAGGTTAGAAGTTGGTTAAGTCCTCGACACGATAAGTTAGGCTAGTTTTATTCAACTTAGTCATCAATTTGCAATTTAGTACTCAAAAAGTCAAAATCATCTTAAATCTATTTTAGATTCTTAACAGTTAGGAATTTAGAGATCATAAGTTGCAATCAGGTTTAGATTAGGTTAATATAGCTTGCATCAGTTGTATTTCATTATTTTATATCATTATCAGTTCATCATTTGGATTCAAAACTCATTTTAGTCAAACTTTGCAAAAACTTTCAAAAGTCAAAAGTTGCATTAACAGGTTTTTTCAAAACTTTGTAGAATTTTCATGAATTCATTTTTGAGTCATATCAAGTGAAATTTTGGATTAAACAACTTCAGTTGGTGGTGATTTTCAAGATATTTTTAGATTATTTTTATAAATTTTCTAAAATAGCTTTTGAAGTGCTTAAACTTGGTCTCATTTTCTGAAAGTGCCTCGCACCTTAATCAGCCAACTCAGGCTTCTTTAAAAGCTTCTCAAGAGCTTATTATGTTCCATATAGTCTGAAACTTGGGTTATCAAGAGTCGGTTGGTAGTTTTGAGAATCCAACTTCTGCATATTTGTTTGGGAATCTTAATAAGCTTGTGAATAAGCTCGCAAAGTAGTGTTCAAAATCTGTTTAGCAATTAAGCTCAATTCACATCATATTAGTATATCTAGCTCATTATAGGTGTAGAGTAGTTGCAATAATTTGCCTTAGAGTAGTTTTAGTATAAATTAGCTTCTGTGTTCATCTTGTACTTCCTATCAGCTTTTAGCTTATTCTTCAAAGCTTATTCATAAGCAGTTACACATCAGCTTCTATATTTCTCATATAAGCCATAGTTTTGATATTTTTCCTAGGTTTAGAATAATATTTTAGACTTTCCCTGAATTTTTCATAATTTTTAGACTTTGTTTGCTATTTTTCTTGATTTAAATTAGTTTTTAATCTTTTTTAATTAGCATTTAATACAGAAAAATCAGAAAAGTATCTAAAAAATAATTTTTCAATTTTTCCTAGATTAAGAAAATTATAAAAAGCAAAAAAATAATTTTTCTAGATTTTTCCTACTTTAATTTGTAATTTTTACCATTTAAATTAGTTTTTAATTCAAATAAATTCCTGAAAAATCATAAAAATTAGTTTTAATTCTTAGTTAATTTTCTAATATCATTTTTAGTTAGAAAGTAATTTTAGATTATTTTTAGGACTTAGAATAGACGTAGTTGCATTTTATTTACGTTTTTTTAATACGTTTTGAATAAATCGTATTTAGGATTTCCGAGAGTGTAATTTCCTTAATTGTTTTTCCATTCCCCGTAGTTTTAATATAATAATCCAAAAAGCATTTTAATAACAATAACACGTTATTCACATCGTTACCGATTTGATCCGTATCACTATCACTCACGGGTTTTGATTCATTATCCTTTTTCCTAAAGGAATTTTAAATCATTACTTGTGGTTATTTTTGATATCGATATTGTGGTTTTATCCATACACACACACCCCTAAACCTCAACGAATCAATTTTGGGCCACTGCGGGAGGTTGTGTCGCGACAATATCGTTAAAGGTTTGACTCGATTGCTCGAGATCCTTCCTTTGTAAGTTAATATTTTATAAAAATCAAAAAAAAAATATTTTCCTTTTTCTTTTGTATATATATATATATATCATATTAAAAATACAAAAAGATTTTTCTTTGTTTTTACTAAATAGAATACCAATTATATAACATTCTCAGCGGAGTGTTATCATTAGTAAGTTCCCGAACCAAAGATCAAAAACTTGCCTTTGTGTCGCTTGTGCGTCGATTTATTTCTATTTGATAAACACACTCGTGTGTATGGTGGTGCGATTCGCCTGACATTAAATTGCATGCTGAAAAGAAGCGGGTTTTAACAAGCTTCGCAAATACTCCAAAAGCTTCACCGCCAATCGCTTGTTCAGGTGATTTATTCACTTGATTATTGTTAAGTTCATTGTGTTAACACCGTTCGTTTTAATTGCCTTGGTTTTGAAAGTGCATGCGCTTTTCTTCCAACAACTTCGTACCGACACGTGAAGTCACAATTCGAAGGCGAATAGGCGTGCGGTCCATTAGTCGAACCCGAGATTCGGACCGCCCATCTTTATCGAAATGGCGGAGGACAACCGATCTATGTTAGAACAACTCCAAGCACCCACCGAGGGTTATGGAGAAGCCATCGTCGTTCCGCAATCGTGTCATAACTTTGAGCTTAAACACGGATTGATAAATTTGGTTTCGCCAAGCCAATTTTACAATTTGGAGGACGATCCTCACTCACATATCCGACGATTCAACAAGCTCACGCCACGATCAGCAATCAGAACGTTCGAAGAGGCTATCAAGCTACTACTCTTCCCGTTTCCTTGAGGGGGCCCGGATTTGGCTCGAAAAACTACCCCGACGATAACCATACCGGGAGAATTTAGTGTCAAAATTGTGAATTCTTCCCACCGTCTAAAACAACAAGCTTAAAAAATGAAATAACGAAATTCACATAAAGATTTGATGAATCATTTAGTGAGGCATGGGACCGATTCAAATATTTGCTTAGGCAATGTCCCCATCATGGTTTTACGGAATTACACCAACTTGATACGCTCTATAACGGTTGAATGAGAGTGATCAAGACTCTCTCAATGCCGCCGCGGGTGGTAATCTGTTGACCCGATCAACGAGAGATGCCTTGTTGATTATTGAGAACAAATCTAAAGTTCGTGACTCACGAGTGTTCTGTTGCCGCCTCGAGTGAGTGTTACACCATCGTCCTCGCCTTACGAAAAATACGCCTAGCACCGATGCTAAGATTGATAAGCATACGGATATGATTCAGGCTTTGGTTAAGATTAAGACCGCTAAGGTTAATCTTCTCCACCCGCCAAGTCAAAGCGTGGAATCGAACTTGTACTACTTGTGGTGGCCCGCATGCTTACTACAATTGTACCGCCACCGATAGTAATCCTTTCGCTGATGCTAATGTCAGAACGGAGGTAACCAATATCGTTCTCAAGTTGAACCAAATCCTCGTGTTAGTAATCAAATGGTACCTCCGGATTTTCAATCGAACAATCGCACTCGCTTTAATCGGAATCAAGTTCGTGGACCAAATGTTCAAACCAATCAAAGCCCTACCAAATCAATATTCAATCAGCGGTAAATGACAATCAAGGATATCAAGTTTCAAGCTATCAAGCACCTCCTTTGCCCTCTAATGAATTCTCGAATTACTTCAAGACAATAATGCTACCATCCAAACCATGAAAACCCAGATTTCAAGTTTGAAAAATGAATTCCAATCTTCATTAACTAGACAAAGCAATGAGTTTAGGAACGAAATTCACTTCGTGAACAACAAGATGGATGCTTCGCAGAATAAACTTGAGAATATGTTGAAAGCTGTTTTGTGCCAAATGAGTCAACCTCGAGTTCCTTCTCTTCCGAAAGCAATACGATTCCCAACCCGAGAGGTGACATGAAAGCGATCACTACCCGAAGTGGTGTAGCTTACGATGGACCCATGGTTCCTACCACTTCTTCTCCGTCTCGTGTGGTAGACCGTGAGACCGGGGTGACAAAGGACCCGGTGCTTCCTACTAATAAGAGGTATTGTGAATGTCCAACCCATGGTTGTCCAAGATTCGAGCCCAAGATGCCCTAATGTGAAGAAAGCAAATCCAAACCGCCTATCCCATATCCGTCTCATCTTAAAGATCAAACGCTTCGAGAAAAGTCTAATCATCAAATGGAAACGTTTTTCCAAATCTTCAAAAACTTGAATGTGGAGATCAGTTTTATGGATGCCCTTCTCTTGATGCCTAAACTTGCTTCTACGATTAAGGGATTGCTTACGAACAAGGAGAAACTATATGAGCTTGCTACGACATCTCTAATGAGAATTGTTCGGTTATCCTCAAGAAACTTCCCAAAAATTAGGTGACCCCGGCAAGTTCCTCATTCCGCGATTTTCAAAGAATTATTCAAGGTTCGCCTTGGCCGATCTTGGCGAGTATTAATTTGATGCGAAATCAATCTACGAAAAGCTTTCATTACCCCACTTACCCCAACATGTATGACCCCGAGCTAGCCGATCGCATTACTACTGAAAACCAAAGGGTATAGCCGAGGATGTCTTTGTCAAAGTGGGGAGTTCGATTTCCCGATTTTGTTGTAGTCGATTTCGATGCGATCCTCGAAACCCTTAATTCTCTGGAGGAGTTTCTAAGGACGGCCATGCGTTGATTAATGTTTATGAAGGAGAGATCACTTTACGAGTAGGAAATGAAGCCGTCACGTTCAATGTTAACCATACTTCTAAATCTCTAACCAACCAAAATGATGTGGCCAAAATTAATGACACCGAGGTGACAAAGGACCCGGAATTCCTACCATAACGGAAACACCAAAAACGTTCAACCTCCGGTGGTTCAAAAAGTTGAGCCTAAAACATCGAGAATTGATCTGATTCTTTCACGTTTCACGGTTAAGAGTTTGTCTACGATACGTGCTGAGCAAAAGAAGAAACTAGAAAGGAGACTACAAGCGGTAGTGGTGGAAAATGCTAGCTCTAAGAGCACATCACTTGTCCCACCTCGTTTGTAGTGTTGAACTTAAGAACGCCGAAGCTTTTGAGTGGCAATCCCATTCCTTCCTCTGAACTCATGGAACCTTCGTTTGAGACATCTTTCGATCCAGAATCTTTCAAAACGACATTCACGAATCCCTTGTTTGAATTCGATTCTGAATATACTCAAATTTTGAAAATCAACTCTTTGACGAAGAAAGTGAGGAGTTCACCGATGAACTTACTCCTACCGACTCGATTCTTCGAGGAGGATGATTCTATTATGAAAGAAATCGAGGCTTATTTGAAAAGTGATTCAGTTTCACCGGAAATTGATAATGCTGACATCGACATCGAGGAAGATATTCGTTTGATTGAAAAAATGCTTTACGGGGATTCTTATATCCCTCCGGAAGAAAAAGTTATTAAAGAAGTCAAGCCGTCTACTAATCCTTCGGAGCCCGAGCTCAAGGATTCTTCCATTGATTTACTTCTCGAGGAGTTCGCCATGAACCCGCCGCGATCGATCCTTTCCACCGAAGTGAGGATGACGTATTTGATTTTAGAGCCGACTTACGCGAAATTGAATATTTGTTATATCAAGATCCGTCAATTTACTTCGAGAAGTTTACCGATGAACTTGCTTTTACCGACTCGATTTTCTCTGAGGATGAAGAAGAATACGATGATCCGTTTTTCCCAAAGAAAGATAAAGAAGTAAAGATTTCGACAGATGAACTTGTTGATCCTGAGGTCCAATATTTTTTAGCCGAGAGTGATTCTTCTCCTCGTGAGGATTTTCACGTAAATGATACCTTGATTTCCTTCCTCTCCGAAGACAAGATTTTCAACCCGGGATATCGTTGATGAGTTTTATGCTAACAATGTCATTCGAGATAAGGATCCTCTCTTGGATGCCTTCGTTGAGGAGACTTTGAGTAACACCTTTCTATACCATGAGCTCCCGACTTCTTTGGAGTATATCGATCCTTCATTCCTTCATCCTTCCGCAAAAAACCGGATGATGGATCGATCTTTCATATACCTTATGTGAGTTTGGGAGGAGTTATTTTTTATGTGCTTGAGCCCGACATTTTCTTTCCTCCCAACCCACCCGCCTTCCTTCGAATGAGGACACCGTTTTTGACCGTATCTCTACCATTTTCTTCCCAAGGACAAATGAATTGGGACGAGTCGCTAGCGACTCGGTGAAGAAAAATAGTAGCGCTTCGTGGGAGGTACCCCATGCTTATCTCTATCTTCTTTCTATTTTCTAATAAGTGACGTGAAGGGTTAGCCTCTTCGATTTCTCGTGTTTGGTTGTTTGTGATGTTGTGTTCAGAATTTTCCCGATATGAAGACTCGCGTTCGAAGTTTGTTTTTTTTCTCCACTCGAGTTTCATGTTCGATGCTGATGGAAATCCGATATCCTAAATCTTATCGACTAACGTTTATCTTTGAGCATAATTAATAAACGGCTTTTAGATTTTCGTTGATACCCTTGTTTTTAAACATTGAGGACAATGTTTCGTTCTAGTCTGGGGTAGGGTAATCTTCGATTTGATTTGACCGCACTTGCTTATTTTTGTCGTGTTCTCTCACAACCCCGTTTTTCCTTAGAAAATGAAAAAAATTGTGCTATATATGAGAAAATTTAAATTTTTTTTTAAGCTTTTGTTAAGTCTTTTTGATTGAAAAGTTTGCTAGTCTCTTAGATAAGAAGCTATAAAATGCGAATTCTAGCTCACAAGGCCAAGAATTTGCAAGTTTTGTTTGATTTTAAATATGCATGACTTGATTTCATTAGACGAATCATTTGGTAAGTTAATATATGTTTTGACACCTTGTTGACTTTCCGCTGGTGAGAGTAGGAATGGAATTTGACTTGACCATGGTTGAGCCCTAGCTTGTTACCTTAACCATAGATAATTTAATTATCGGCTAAGCATCCGCGGATCTCATTATTTGGGATTTTAAATTTAGGAGATCGAGAAATGATAGAGTTACTTATGAGTTTAGATGCTAAGCGTGAGTAGTTGGTTCTCTATAGAGCCCATCGAAGGTACTTATGGCTTTTTGTTCCTACGAAATTGTTTCACCCCATATTGTGCCTAATAATACTAGAGATGTTGAGTTTTTGGCGATAGTTAGTTCTTTGTCTTCTTTAGAAAATCTTTGCCCATGATAGTTGGGTACACATCGAGGTAATCGGGCTGTTACGGTGTAATAGACAACTGATTCGATAGTTTGTTGCTATTGTTTCTATTGTTATAAAACCGTAGGGTTTGAGTTTGCACACAAAATTAACATGAAATAAAGCCCAAATGTTTAAAAAAAAATCCAAAGCTATAAAAGTTGTCATAGACTTCTATAAAAGCAGAGGAAAATCCAAAGTCATAATAAGACTTCTGATAAAGCCGTAATCCCGTTGAGTTAGTAGTTGAAAAGACCAAGGGCCTAAATTGCAAAAATGCAAATGTGTTGAAATAAGTGTTAAGCCAAACTTGGATCCGAGATGTCTAAATAAAGCTTCGCTCTGACTCGTAGATGAGTTGTCTCGGTCGCCATAAAAGGATATTCTCCCTAAATCGTGTGAAATTAGGACCTTGATGTGGACCTCATTCTTGTGTGCAATGGTTTTCGAGGAAAGGTGGATAACTAATTAGCGACTTAGCTTTATATCTTTATCGGAATAAAAGTTATCGAAACGAGAATTATGAAGAAATTCATTTCTCACAAAAATAAAAAATCTAGAGGAAATAGGAAAATGGGAGCAAAAGGTAATTACACAAGTAACTTCCATGGGTAGTGTTAGCATCTAGAGTCATATTTAACAATGATTTCTATTTTACGCTTAGTTTGGGGACTTGTGAAAATCGGGACGATGTATTCTATCTCAGATGGTCACTCCACTGTGTTGTGTTTTTACTCCGTGATCCTGACGTGTCGTTTGAAAAATGTTGGAGTTATTGATCGACATGAAAGTTCAACTAACCGTCACTCATAATAAGAATGTGCTTAATCGTAATATCTATATGTGAATTAAAAGGTAAACGGGGCATTTTTAGAATTAAGGCTTTCTTAATCTCTTTTGAGGAATCTTTGCTACTTCTTCATAGGTTTAGTAGAAAGAGATTGAAATCCTTGGTTTTAGAAGTGTGAGTTGATTGCATTGCGTGGGGACACGACAATGGTCTCGTCTGGGGTATTTTGATATGTGCTTAAACACATACCTTTTCATTATCAAAACTGACCTAAAATAACCAAGAAAGAGCCGTTTATTGTTAACATTTGCGTGTTTCTTGAGTTTTTGCTTGTCAGGTGACGATACGATAAAACACACAAAAGAAGCCAAATCGACGAAAAACCAGCAACGAGAGATTAAGAGAGAGATAAATGGAAGGTCTAAATTATGCATTTTAAATATTTGATCAAAGTTTGAAGAAATGTCGAAATGTTCCCTGAACTTTCAACAAATGACAGAAAAGACCCCTCAAGTTTCAAAAGTTGCAAAATCAACCCTTGGATTATTTGAGAATGACAAGAAAGACCCTTGGAAGACATTTTCAGATTTACATGTCTAGTCCCTGAAATTTCAGCTTATACACTCTTGGTCCCTAAGTTAATTTATGGATCACATTACTAGTCCTAGTCCAATCCATCCTTGGCCCAAATAATAAACCCATGGCCCAACCGTATAACCCAACCCGGTTTAATAATTCTAACCCGTTTCCCATATTTTACCCGTCAACCCACTAACCCGGTCAACAATACCAATTGAAATATATTAAAAACCCGTTACCAATTTCCAATTTCCCAGGTGCTATGAACCCTAAAACACCCTTCACTTCAATTGGCCACTTACACTAAAATCAAGGGTAATTCCGACTTCGCCCGACACCTTATGACACGCCTGACACATGTGGGTTGCCGTCATCAATCTGTGATATACCCTCTTCTCATTGGTCGATTTGACACATGCACGTGATCCAAGGGTCCAAAATGATTGGATGATGCTGGGAATTAATCCAAGGGTTGTGAGATGCTCAGAAGAAGCACAAGTGCTTCAGATCCTTCCATGACCTCAAGCGTGGCTATATATACCTCTTCATTTTTCATTGTAATCTATCTAGTTTTTTTAGTAGCTTGTAGTAGTTTTAATTTACCTTTCAAATGTTTTTAGTATTTCTCTGATAATTTCAATCGTATACTCTTTAGTTGTAATCAAATTTTCAATTTAATGAAATTTTACTTTTAAGCTTAATTCTCTTATTAGCTCATTACTGTTTTTAATTGCTTGTTAGTACTATTGTATTTCATTTTAGCTTTATTAAAACTTACCTCAGCTTATTTCTCTCCTAAAAATCAAATATTGCAAAAATATAAAAATCGAAAATATTTGAAAAATAAAAAATACTTTCAATTTACTTATAAGCTTATCAAAGCTTCTTACATCAAGCTTCAATAAGTTCATTTAAGCTTTGTATAGCTTATTGTGAGCTTTCTCTTGTTTCAATTTCATAATTTACTCAAATCTCAAAACTCACCAAACTAAGTCAAGAGAGAAGGAGGAATCGATATGGATGGATTGCTTGGTTTGATTTATGAATTGGTGTTTGAAGTTTGGATTGGGTTAAAATAGACTAGTTTAGTATAGTTATGGTCCCGTTAAGCTTCTCAAAAGTTGGATTTCAAGTTAGTTGTCATTCTCTTCTCATTTAATTGTATTCATTTCTGCATAATTGCTTAAATTGTTAGTGGTTAGTTATTATTGTTAGAAGTTGAATTTATTTAGCTTATAAGTTAGTTATTGATCACTGTTAAATTTTGGTAGTGAAATTAGGTGGAATTTCTAGTTAAAGTTAGCAAAACAGTTTTGAAAGAGTGTTTGGGATTAGCGCTTAAGTTAGTGTTAGAGGTTAAGTTGGTTAAGTCCGATACTGCATTATGTTAGGCTAGTTTTATTCAACTTAGTCATCAATTTGCAATTTAGTACTCAAAAGTCAAAATCATCTAAATCTATTTTAGATTCTTACAGTTAGGAATTTAGAGATCATAAGTTGCAATCGTGTTTAGATTAGGTTAATATAGCTTGCATCAGTTGTATTTCATTATTTTATATCATTATCAGTTCATCATTTGGATTCAAAACTCATTTTAGTCAAACTTTGCAAAAACTTTCAAAAGTCAAAAGTTGCTAAAACTCGCCACAAAACTTTGTGAATTTTTCATAGATTCAATTTTGATTCATATCAAGTGAAATTTTGGATTAAACAACTTCAGTTGGTGGTGATTTTCAAGATATTTTTAGGTTATTTTTATAAATTTTCTAAAATAGCTTTTGAAGTGCTTAAACTTGGTCTCATTTCAAAGTGCCCTCACACCTTAATCAGTTTCAACTCAGCCTTCTTTAAAGCTTCTGAGCTTATTACTGTCTTATATAGTCTGAAACTTGGGTTATCAAGAGTCGGTTGGTAGTTTTGAGAATCCAACTTCTGCATATTTGTTTGGGAATCTTAATAAGCTTGTGAATAAGCTGCAAAGTAGTGTCTCAGGCCTGTTTAGCAATTAAGCTCAATTCACATCATATTAGTATATCTAGCTCATTATAGGTGTAGAGTAGTTGCAATAATTTGCCTTAGAGTAGTTTTAGTATAAATTAGCTTCTGTGTTCATCTTGTACTTCCTATCAGCTTTTAGCTTATTCTTCAAAGCTTATTCTTCAAAGCTTATTCATAAGCAGTTACACATCAGCTTCTATATTTCTCATATAAGCCATAGTTTTGATATTTTTCCTAGGTTTAGAATAATATTTTAGACTTTCTCTGAATTTTTCATAATTTTTAGACTTTGTTTGCTATTTTTCTTGATTTAAATTAGTTTTTAATGTTTTTTAATTAGCATTTAATACAGAAAAATCAGAAAAGTATCTAAAAAATAATTTTTCAATTTTCCTAGATTAAGAAAATTATAAAAAGCAAAAAAATAATTTTTCTAGATTTTTCCTACTTTAATTTGTAATTTTTACCATTTAAATTAGTTTTTAATTCAAATAAATTCCAGAAAAATCATAAAAATTAGTTTTAATTCTTAGTTAATTTTCTAATATCATTTTTAGTTAGAAAGTAATTTTAGATTATTTTTAGGACTTAGAATAGACGTAGTTGCATTTTATTTACGTTTCTTTTAATACGTTTTAGAATAAATCGCGTATTTAGGATTTCCAGTAGTGTAATTTCCCTTAATTGTTTTTCCATTCCCCGTAGTTTTAATATAATCAAAAATCCAAAATATCGAGCATTTTAATAACAAACCAATAACGACGTTGCCCATTCACACCTCGTTAGGAAACGACTCGGATTTCCTGATCCGTATCACTATCACTCACGGGTTTTGATTCATCCTTCCTTTCCTAAAGGATTTTAAATCATTACTTGTGGTTATTTTTGATATCGATATTGTGGTTTTATCCATACACACACACCCCTAAACCTCAACGAATCAATTTTTGGCCACGCCGGGAGTGTGTGCGTACAATATCGTTAAAGGATTGACGATTAGTGACTCGAGATCCTTCCTTTGTGAAGTTACTATTTTTTATAAAAATCAAAAAATAAAAAAATATTTTCCTTTTTCTTTTATATATATATCATATTAAAAATACAAAAAGATTTTTTCTTTTGTTTTTGAGCTAAAATAGAATACGTCAATTATATAACATTCTCAACGGAGGTGTTATCATTAGTAAGTTCCCGAACCAAAGATCAAAAACTTGCCTTTGTGTCGCTTTTGAGTCGATTTATTTCTATTTGATAAACACATGCGGTGGTGGTAAGGGACCACGATTAAATTGCGTGAAAAGAAGCGGGTTTTAACAAGCTTCACCTGACCTAAAAGCTTCCGCCGCTGTGCGTTTGTCATAGAGGTGATTTATTCGCTTGGGATTATTGGTTAAGTTCATTGTGTTTTCGAATACCGTTCGTTTTAATTGCCTTGGTTTTGAAAGTGCATGCCACTCGTCCAACAACTACAGACCGATACGTGAAGCCGCTACAATTCCGAGAAGGCGAAATAGACGTGCTCCATTAGGCGAACCCGAGATTCGAACTAATCCGACTCCCATTATCGAAATGGCGGAGGACAATGATCTATGTTAGAACAACTCCAAGCACCCACCGAGGGTTATGGAGAAGCCATCGTCGTTCGGCAATCGTTGCCGATAACTTTGAGCTTAAACACGGATTGATAAATTTGGTTTCGTCAAGCCAATTTACGATTTGAGAGGGACGATCCTCACTCTCATATCCGACGATTCAACAAGCTCACCTACGATCAAGTAATACAGTAACGCCGGAAGAGGCTATCAAGCTACTACTCTTCCCGTTTTCACTTGAGGCCGCCCGGATTTGCTCGAAAAACTACCCCCGATCGATAACCACATGGGAGAATTTAGTGTCAAAATTTAACGATTCTTCCCACCATCTAAAACAACAAGCCTTAAAAATGAAATAACGAAATTCACACAAAGATTTGATGAATCATTTAGTGAGGCATGGGACCGATTCAAAGATTTGCTTAGGCAATGTCCCCATCATGGTTTTACGGAATTACACCAACTTGATACGTTCTATAACGGTTTGAATGAGACTGATCAAGACTCTCTCAATGCCGCCGCGGGTGGTAATCTGTTGACCGATCAACGAGATGCCTTGTTGATTATTGAGAACAAATCTAAAGTTCGTACCTCACGTAGCAAATCGGTTGTCGCCCGGCGAGTGTTACACCATCGTCCTCGTCTTTACGAAAATACGTCTAGCACCGATGCTAAGATTGATAAGCTTACAGATATGATTCAGGCTTTGGTTAAGATTAAGACCGCTAAGGTTAATTCTTCTCCACCCGCTCAAGTCAAAGCGGTGGAATCGACTTATACTACTTGTGGTGGCCCGCATGCCTACTACAATTGTACCGCCACCGATAGTAATCCTTTCGATGCTAATGTCAGAACCGAGGTAACCAATACCTTCCTCAAGTTGAACCAAACCCTCGTGTTAGTAATCAAATGGTACCTCCGGGATTTCTCAATCGAACAATCGGACTCGTTTTAATCAATCAAGTTCGTGGACCAAATGTTCAAAACCAATTCAAAGCCCTACCAAATCAATACCCGAATCAAGGGGTAAATTACAATCAAGGATATCAAGCTTCAAGCTATCAAGCTCCACCTTTGCCCTCTAATGAATTCTCGAATTTCGTTCAGCACAATAATGCTACCATCCAAACCATGAAAACCTGTGATTTCAAGTTTGAAAAATGAATTCCAATCTTCATTAACTAGACAAAGCAATGAGTTTAGGAACGAAATTCGACTTCCGAACAACAAGATGGATGCTTCAGAAACTTGAGAATATGTTGAATACTGTTTTGTGCCAAATGAGTCAACCCTCGAGTTCCGGTTCTCTTCCGAGCAATACGATTCCAAACCCGAGAGGTGACATGAAAGCGATCACTACCCGAAGTGGTGTAGCTTACGATGGACCCATGGTTCCTACCACTTCTTCTCCTCGTGTGTGGTAGACCGTGAGACCGGGTGACAAAGGACCCTAGGTGCTTCCTACTAATAAGGGGAGTATGTGAATGTCCAACCCATGGTTGTCCAAGATTCGAGCCGAAGATGCTCCCGTGAATGTGAAGAAATCTAATCTGAAACCGTCTATCCCATATCCGTCTCGTCTTAAAATCAAACGCCGAGAAAGTCTAATCATCAAATGGAAACGTTTTTCCAAATCTTCAAAGACTTGAATGTGGAGATCAGTTTTGCGGATGCCCTTCTCTTGATGCCTAAACTTGCTTCTACGATTAAGGGATTGCTTACGAACAAGGAGAAACTATATGAGCTTGCTACGACATCTCTGAATGAGAATTGTTCGGCGGTTATCCTCAAGAAACTTCCCAAAAAATTAGGTGACCCCGGCAAGTTCCTCATTCCGTGCGATTTTCAAAGAATTATTCAGTGCTCCGCCTTGGCCGATCTTGGCGCGAGTATTAATTTGATGCCGAAATCAATCTACGAAAAGCTTTCATTACCCCCACTTACCCCAACATGTATGACCCTCGAGCTAGCCGACCGTACTACTACGAAACCAAAGGGTATAGCCGAGGATGTCTTTGTCAAAGTGGGGGAGTTCGATTTCCCCGTTGATTTTGTTGTAGTCGATTTCGATGCCGATCCTCGAGTACCCTTAATTCTCGGAAGGAGTTTCTTAAGGACGGGCCATGCGTTGATTGATGTATATGAAGGAGAGATCACTTTACGAGTAGGAAATGAAGCCGTCACGTTCAATGTTAACCATACTTCTAAATCTCTAACCAACCAAAATGATGTGGCCAAAATTAATGACACCGAGGTGACAAAGGACCCGGGAATTCCTACTAATAACGGAAACACCAAAAACGTCCAACCTCCGGTGGTTCAAAAAGTTGAGCCTAAAACATCGAGAATTGATCTGATTCTTTCACGTTTCACGGTTAAGAGTTTGTCTACGATACGTGCTGAGCAAAAGAAGAAACTAGAAAAGGAGACTACAACGGTAGTGGTGGAAAATGCTAGCTCTAAGAGCACATCACTTGTCCCACCTCAGATTTCTGTTTGTAGTGTTGAACTTAAGAACGTCGAGTTTTCTTTGAGTGGCAATCCCATTCCTTCCTCTGAACTCATGGAACCTTCGTTTGAGACATCTTTCGATCCAGAATCTTTCAAAACGACATTCACGAATCCCTTGTTTGAATTCGATTCTGAATATACTCAAATTTTTGAAAATCAACTCTTTGACGAAGAAAGTGAGGAGTTCACCGATGAACTTACTCCTACCGACTCGATTCTTTCTGAGGAGGATGATTCTATCATGAAAGAAATCGAGGCTTATTTGAAAAGTGATTCAGTTTCACCGGAAATTGATAATGCTGACATCGACATCGAGGGAGATATTCGTTTGATTGAAAAAATGCTTTTCGGGGATTCTTATATCCCTCCGGAAGAAAAAGTTATTAAAGAAGTCAAGCCGTCTACTAATCCTTCGGAGCCCTAGCTCAAGGATTCTTCCATTGATTTACTTCTCGAGGAGTTCGCCGATGAACTCGCTCGCATGGATCCTTTTCCACCGGGAAGTGAGGATGACGTCTTTGATTTTAGAGCCGACTTACGCGAAATTGAATATTTGTTATATCAAGATCTGTCGATTTACTTCGAAAAGTTTACCGATGAACTTGCTTTTACCGACTCAGTTTTCTCTGAGGATGAAGAAGAATACGATGATCCGTTTTTCCCAAAGAAAGATAAAGAAGTAAAGATTTCGACAGATGAACTTGTTGATCCTGAGGTCCAATATTATTTTTTAGCCGAGAGTGATTCTTCTCCTCGTGAGGATTTTCACGTAAATGATACCTTGATTTCCTTCCTCTCCGAAGACAAGATTTTCAACCCCGGGATATGCGTTGATGAGTTTTATGCTAAAAATGTCATTCGAGATAAGGATCCTCTCTTGGATTCCTTCGTTGATGAGCCTTTGAGTAACACCTTTCTATACCATGAGCTCCCGACTTCTTTGGAGTATATCGATCCTTCATTCCTTCATCCGCCTGCAAAACCGCCGGATGATGGATCGATCTTTCATATACCTTATGTGAGTTTGGGAGGAGTTATTTTTTATGTGCTTGAGCCCGACATTTTCTTTCCCTCCCAACCCACCCAGTTTCCTTCCTTCGGGAATGAGGACACCGTTTTTGACCCTGGTATCTCTACCATTTTCTTCCCCAAGGACAAATGAATTCGGGGACGAGTCAGGCTAGCGACTCGGTGAAGAAAAATAGTAGCGCTTCGTGGGAGGTACCCCATGCTTATCTCTATCTTCTTTCTATTTTCTAATAAGTGACGTGAAGGGGTTAGCCTCTTCTATTTCTCGTGTTTGGTTATTTGTGATGTTGTGTTCAGGATTTTCCCGATATGAAGACTCTCGTGCTCGAAGTTTGTTTTTTCTCTACTCGAGTTTCATGTTCGATGCTGATGGAAATCCGATATCCTAAATCTTATCGACTAACGTTTATCTTTGAGCATAATTAATAAACGGCTTTTAGATTTTCGTTGATACCCTTGTTTTTAAACATTGAGGACAATGTTTCGTTCTAGTCTGGGGTAGGGTAATCTTCGATTTGATTTGACCGCACTTGCTTATTTTTGTCGTGTTCTCTCACTACCCCGTTTTTCCTTAGAAAATGAAAAAAATTGTGCTATATATGAGAAAATTTAAAAAAATTTTTAAGCTTTTGTTAAGTCTTTTTGATTGAAAAGTTTGCTAGTCTCTTAGATAAGAAGCTATAAAATGCGAATTCTAGCTCACAAGGCCAAGAATTTGCAAGTTTCCCTGAGTGACTTTAAATATGCATGACTTGATTTCATTAGACGAAGCATTTGGTAAGTTAATATATGTTTTGACACCTTGTTGACTTTTCGCTGGTGAGAGTAGGAATGGAATTCTGACTTGACCGGGCGTGTTGAGCCCTAGCTTGTTCCCTTAACCATAGATAATTTAATTATCGGCTAAGCATCCGCGGATCTCATTATTTGGGATTTTAAATTTGCGGAGATCGAGAAATGATAGAGTTACTTATGAGTTTAGATGCTAAGCGTGGAGTAGTTGGTTCTCTATAGAGCCCATCGAAGGTACTTATGGCTTTTTGTTCCCACGAAATTGTTTCACCCCATATTTGTCTAATAATAATTAGAGATGTTGAGTTTTTGGCGATAGTTAGTTCTTTGTCTTCTTTAGAAAATCTTTGCCCATGATAGTTGGGTACACATCGAGGTACTGCCAGTGTTACGGTGTAATAGACAACTGATTCCTGATAGTTTGCTGCTATTGTTTCTATTGTTATAAAAACCGTAGGGTTTGGAGTTTGGCACAAAAATTAACATGAAATAAAGCCCAAATGTTTTTTAAAAAAAATCTAAAGCTATAAAAGTTGTCATAGACTTCTATAAAAGCAGAGGAAAATTCAAAGTCATAATAAGACTTCTGATAAAGCCGTAATCCCGTTGAGTTAGTAGTTGAAAAGACCAAGGGCCTAAATTGCAAAAATGCAAGTGTGCTGAAATAAGTGTTAAGCCAAACTTCGGATCCGGGAGATGTCTAAATAAAGCTTCTGTCTCTGGACTCGTAGATGAGTTGTCTCGGTCGCCATAAAAAGGATATTCTCCCTAAATCGTGTGAAATTAGGACCTTGATGTGGACCTCATTCTTGTGTGCAATGGTTTTCGAGGGAAGGTGGATAACTAATTAGCGACTTAGCTTTATATCTTTATCAGAATAAAAGTTATCGAAACGAGAATTATGAAGAAATTCATTTCTCACAAAAATAAAAAAATCTAGAGGAAATAGGAAAATGGGAGCAAAAGGTAATTACACAAGTAACTTCCATGGGTAGTGTTAGCATCTAGAGTCATATTTAACAATGATTTCTATTTTACGCTTAGTTTGGGGACTTGTGAAAAATCAGGGATGATGTATTCTATCCGTATGGTCACTTCACGTTGTGTTGTGTTTCTTACTCCGTGATCATAACGTGTCGTTTGAAAAATGTTGGAGTTATTGATCGACATGAAAGTTCAACTAACCGTCACTCATAATCAGAATGTGCTTAATCGTAATATCTATATGTGAATTAAAAGGTAAACGGGGCATTTTTAGAATTAAGGCTTTCTTAATCTCTTTTGAGGAATCTTTGCTACTTCTTCATAGGTTTAGTAGAAAGAGATTGAAATCCTTGGTTTTAGAAGTGTGAGTTGATTGCATTGCGTGGGGACACGACAATGGTCTCGTCTGGGGTATTTTGATATGTGCTTAAACACATACCTTTTCATTATCAAAACTGACCCAAAATAACCAAGAAAGAGCCGTTTATTGTTAACATTTGCGTGTTTCTTGAGTTTTTGCTTTCAGGCAGTACGGATACGATAAAACACACAAAAAAGCCAAATCGCATCGAAAACCGAGCACGAGATTAAGAGAGCTACAGCTGAGCCGGAAGGTCTAAATTATGCATTTTTAAATATTTGATCAAAGTTTGAAGAAATGTCAGAAACAGTCCCTGAACTTTCAACAAATGACAGAAAAGACCCCTCAAGTTTCAAAAGTTGCAAAATCAACCCTTGGATTATTTGAGAATGACAAGAAAGACCCTTGGAAGACATTTTCAGATTTACATGTCTAGTCCCTGAAATTTCAGCTTATACACTCTTGGTCCCTAAGTTAATTTATGGATCACATTACTAGTCCTAGTCCAATCCATCCTTGGACCAAATAATAAACCCATGGCCCAACCGTATAACCCAACCCGGTTTAATAATTCTAACCCGTTTCCCATATTTACCCGGTCAACCCACTAACCCGGTCAACAATACCAATTGAAATATATTAAAAAAACCCGTTGGCGCCCAATTTCCCCCAATTTCCCCAGGTGCTATGAACCCTAAAACACCCTTCACTTCAATTGGCCACTTACACTAAAATCAAGGGTAATTCCGTACTTTCGTCTGACACCTTATGACACGCCTGACACATGTGGGTTGCCAGGTCATCAATCCGTGTGATATACCCTCTTCTCATTGGTCGATTTGACACATGCACGTGATCCAAGGGTCCAAAATGATTGGATGATGCTGGGAATTAATCCAAGGGTTGTGAGATGCTCAGAAGAAGCACAAGTGCCAGTTTCCAGATCCTTCCATGACCTCTAGCGTGGCTATATATACCTCTTCATTTTTCATTGTAATCTATCTAGTTTTTTTAGTAGCTTGTAGTAGTTTTAATTTACCTTTCAAATGTTTTTAGTATTTCTCTGATAATTTCAATCGTATACTCTTTAGTTGTAATCAAATTTTCAATTTAATGAAATTTTACTTTTAAGCTTAATTCTCTTATTAGCTCATTATTGTTTTTAATTGCTTGTTAGTACTATTGTATTTCATTTTAGCTTTATTAAAACTTACCTCAGCTTATTT
Organism: Chrysanthemum makinoi; assembly: GCA_910596185.1. NCBI lineage: Eukaryota > Viridiplantae > Streptophyta > Magnoliopsida > Asterales > Asteraceae > Chrysanthemum > Chrysanthemum makinoi. The sequence continues at coordinate 192,707,591 of OU343220.1, read as the reverse complement.
CTCTCCTAAAAATCAAATATTGCAAAAATATAAAAAAAAATCAGAAAATATTTGAAAAATAAAAAAAATACTTTCAATTTACTTATAAGCTTATCAAAAGCTTCAGCTACTGTTTCAACAAGTTCATTTAAGCTTTGTATAGCTTATTGTGAGCTTTCTCTTGTTTCAATTTCATAATTTACTCAAATCTCAAAAACTCAGTCAAACTAAGTCAAAGAGAGAAGGAGGAATCAGATATGGATGGATTGCTGGTTTGATTTGCAGAATTGGGTGTTGCAGAGTTTGGATTGGGTTAAAATAGACTAGTTTAGCATAGTTATGGTCCTGGTTAAGCTTCTCAAAAGTTGGATTTCAAGTTAGTTATCATTCTCTTCTAATTTAATTGTATTCATTTCTGCATAATTGCTTAAATTGTTAGTGGTTAGTTATTAGTGTTAGAAGTTGAATTTATTTAGCTTATAAGTTAGTTATTGATCACTGTTAAATTTTGGTAGTGAAATTAGGTGGAATTTCTAGTTAAAGTTAGCAAAACAGTTTTGAAAGAGTGTTTGGGATTAGCAGTTAAGTTAGTGTTAGAGGTTAGAAGTTGGTTAAGTCCTGATACTGCATTATAAGTTAGGCTAGTTTTATTCAACTTAGTCATCAATTTGCAATTTAGTACTCAAAAAGTCAAAATCATCTTAAATCTATTTTAGATTCTTAACAGTTAGGAATTTAGAGATCATAAGTTGCAATCAGGTTTAGATTAGGTTAATATAGCTTGCATCAGTTGTATTTCATTATTTTATATCATTATCAGTTCATCATTTGGATTCAAAACTCATTTTAGTCAAACTTTGCAAAAACTTTCAAAAGTCAAAAGTTGCTAAACTCAGTTTCACAAAACTTTGTGAATTTTTCATAGATTCAATTTTGATTCATATCAAGTGAAATTTTGGATTAAACAACTTCAGTTGGTGGTGATTTTCAAGATATTTTTAGGTTATTTTTATAAATTTTCTAAAATAGCTTTTGAAGTGCTTAAACTTGGTCTCATTTCTGAAAGTGCCATGTGCACCTTAATCAGTTTCAACTCAGCTTCTTTAAAAGCTTCTCAAGAGCTTATTACTGGTCCATATAGTCTGAAACTTGGGTTATCAGTAGTGATGAGTGTCTAAATACTCATCATTTTTATACTGTTAGAATGCCAAAAACATCTGAAAACACTCAGAAATGCTTCAAAATGATAAAAATATCACAAACAAGTGTTTTATATGTTTTAAATGCAAAAACATCAAAATCTGATGAAAAACATATCAAGTTTGCATAATTGGCAGTTTTAGTCCCCCAAGTTACAAAAGTTGTCAAAAATAGTCCCTGGTAATTCAAAAACTTGTAAAATATCATTTTAGGTCCATGAGATTCAAAAGTTGTCAAAACAAACCTTTTAAAGTTCAAAAATCACAAAATGACAACTTTAGTCCCTCAAGTTTGAAAAATGTCAAATATAGTCCTTGGTTAATTTAAAAAGTGAAAATTATCAAATTTTAACCTTGTACTATTAATAAATGACAAAATTGGTCCTTATGGTAAACTTTTGGAAAATTACAAGTTTGGTCCCTAGAGTTTCTAAATTGGCAGTTTTAGTCCTTGGACTTATAAAAATGGAATTTTATGCAACATTTGTCCTTGTACTAACCAATAATTGCAGGTTTAATCCTTGTGAGAGCTTTGGAAAATTATCAAGATCAGTCCTTCAGTTTTACCAAATTACATGATTAGTCCTTGTGTTCAATAAGTTACTTAAACCAAATGGACCCTTGGTTAATTATTTAACCCAAACCCAATAAATCCAAAATCCAGCTACTGGCCCAATCCCAACCAAAGCCCAAACCACCCCAGTGTTTAAATAAAACCGCCAGGTACTACTGTTCATCCCCTTTCTCCCTTCCACCTGTTAAACCAGAAACCACCATGGTTTCTCCACCTCAGCCTCCCTCATTTAATGCTTCCCCACTTTTTTCCTCCTCAACACACTATCTATCACCTTTTGTCTCCCTCCTCTTCACCTGGTCCAAAACAATCAAAGATTGCAGAGCTACTGTTCACCTTTTTGGCGTCAAATTGCAAATCAAAGGATAGGATTGCTTTGACTCATCCAATGGTGGTGGGAATAGCTCAGAAGCATGTGGAGAGTCTCAGAGGTCAATAAATATCAAGGAAGAAGGAGAGAAGAAACCAAGTAGAGTAGTGTAGATTGTCGTTTTAGTTTAATTTCATTTTCTAGTGTAATTTTCAGCTTCCAAGTTGTATTATCAAAGTTTTTAATGTAATCTAAACCTATTCCAAGTATTAATTTCAGTTACTAAGTTTGATTTCAATTTTAGCAATTTTGAGTGAATTTGACAAATCCACTTAAAACTGTTAAATGTTGTAAATTCATGTTTCTTCAAGCTTATTTTGATTACTTATAATCTTTTACATGTTTTTAAAGTAGTAAAAACCAGTTTAAGTAAAAATATCAAAAATACAAATATATAGCTCATAAATTCAAAAAAAAGGAAGAAGAAGTATGTCAAGCAGAAATGGAGTTGGGTTGAAGCTGAGCTAGATTCTGGATTGGATTTGGTCTTAAAATGGTTGGTTTGATTCTGAGTTAAGCTCCTTTCAGCTGGACCTCATGTAAGTTTAGCTTAAAAAACAGTCTTAATAAAGGTTGTTTGGTTTCACTGTTTTAACTGAATTAGAGAGTATGTATGTTGTTAGTTGTTGTTGTTGTGTGTTACACTAGTACCTAATAGCTCATAGCAAACAAGTAAAACCAGTCTTTGTTATTTAAAGGTCAAAAGTCTCTTTAATATCACTTAGATTATTAACTGTTAGGATTTCTAGATCAAAACTCATCATATCTGTTTAAAACTTGGTAAGTTAGCTTAATATAGTCTTAATACACCTTAATATAACTTAATCAGTCCATACTATTGATTTAAAGTTCAGTTTAGTCAACTTAGTAGAGTAATTAAAAAGTCAAAATTTTCATTAGCCTGTTTTTGAATAAACTTTAGATTTTCATTGTGTGTTTAATATTAGGATTTAGCTTAATTCCTTTTGGGAAAATAATATTTAGCTGCTAAATAAAAATATAAAAATACTAGCTTTAATAAAATTTGCTCATAGATAGCTTATTTTGTAGCTTCTTTTGGACCCCTTGTCTGCAAAGCTCCCCTGCTCACAGTGTTGCTAGTCCATCTAACAAGCTCACAGAGAGCTTATTAGTGGTCTTTAGCTTTTGCAATTTAGCTTTTTGAATAGCCCACCTAGCTGTCTCTTTAGTCTAGTTCTTGTTTTCACCTTAATAGCTTATTTAATAAGCCTGCTCATGGCTTGTAATTTTGTCCATTTTTGTTTAGTGTGCTAATTAGTTAGTGTTTCTCAGCTTTTTCAAAAGCTCCTTACAAGCTCAATTTTGTAATCCAAACTTTGGGAAATAGCTTTTTAAAGAGTTCAGCTGGTAAACTTGTTATTTCCAAAGTCCTTTTTAAATTTCTAGCTTAATACAGTGCTTAAAAGTAGCTTAAAAGTACCTAGATACTTTAGAAAGTGTCCGTGCAAAATCGTTAAGCTTATGCTTATTGACTAGTGCTTATTCCTAAATACTTGTGTTTTTTCAGTTTTCAATTCAGCTTATTATCTATTGTTTAACTTATTATCAGTTTAGCTTATTGCTTATTCATTAGTTTAATGACAAATTAGGCTTAATCCTTGTGCTTATTTCTCTTTATAGCCCACTGTTGAGAATAATAAGCTTTTTCAGAGCTTATTGGTAGTTTTCATAAAAAGTTCCAGTTAATAAATATGCTTATATTAATGTGCTTATTGAGTTTGTAAAATAAAAAGTCCAAAAATAAATGTTTTACAAAAAGGGTGGAGGCAGGCTCGAACCTGAGACCTCCACCCCTTTGAGAGTGATAGCATGTGTACCTGTACCATTGCGCCCTTGGGTCTTTCTTGGTTATAGTTTACATAATCAAATACATAACCACCTTTTGTCTCTTTAGCTTATACGCAGCTTTTTGCTTATTTCCAGCTTATTCTTTATAGCTTTTTCAGTTTTTGTATTTTTTATAAAAGTGTATTAGTATAAAGTATTTTCTGTAAAAGTTTCAGATTTTTCTCATAAGTTTTAGTATTTTTAATCATTTAATTAGTGTAAAATCTTATTTAAATCATAATAAAAAATATAAAAGTCTAAAAAATATAATTCTTTTTTGTAAAATTTTCTTTTATCATATAGTAAGTAAGAAAATTAGTTTTACACTCGTAGGCCTTTTATTTCATAAATTTTACGTTTTTGCTTGCGCTCCAGCGTAATTTTTAAACGTAACGCTCGTTTCCGTTTTAAATAACGTTTTTTAGTAATTTAAGTTTACGTTTTAGTTAATATAGTTTATTTAAGTTATTTTGTTTTATAAAATAAACGTTCATCGATCTGTAAAAATAGTGATAGCGTTTATTTAATATATTTTAACTTTTTAATTTCTTTTAATTTGCATTTAAGTCGCTGTAATTTGTTAATCTTTTCTTTAGGTAATTTTCCATCAATATCCTTATTGATCACTATCCTTAGTGATCATTCTATCATCTGAAGTTGTTTAAACACCAATTCATCCTCCGTGGGACATAACGACCTGGGGAAACACTATATTCCCCTGATCTTCATTGCATTCGTGCTTGAGCAGTTTTAAGCTGATTACGGTCTGCCATTCACAAGTGGCAGGTTTGAGTGATTTAGCTTGACTGTTTGGCACGAATCAAATTTTGGCGCCGCTGCCGGGGAGGTTGTAAGCGTGTTTTAAGCATTTCCAGACCCGTACTTGCACATATACCATCGTTTGTAAACAGTTTTTTGTAAAGATAATCAAAACCAAAAAGTTCATTAACACTTTTCCTAAAGTGTTAACAACACCAAAAATATTTTCATTCTTTGTTTTTATCATCATGTTTTTCAGAAATGCCAAAAATATTCCTCTTTACCCTCTTACCTTTTTGATTCTTCATTTCTTACCCTCTAGAACCATTTGATTCTTTCAATGTCTTATCCTCACCCTCTTGGTTGTCAATGGTGTGGTGGTCCTTATAATGGTGGCAATTGCCCCAGTTGTAGCATGGTGGAATCAGAAACGGGTCTGTCTATAACCAGGATCCCTATTCCTACCATAACACAACTGATTTATTCCATCACTACCACACCGCGAGACTTCAGCAGTTTTCAGTTGTGAGTATTGTGGTGGTTCACACTCCAGTTCTGATTGTCAATCAGGAAACACGCTTGTCTATGAGCAGGTTCCTGATAACAATTATGACTACAACACATACCACTCACAGCCACATCAGTTTTACTATTGTGAGTATTGTGGAGGTCCTCACCCTAGCTCGGATTGTCAAACAGGGAACCCAATTCCTTGTAACAATTACGAATCTTCGTATCAAGACCAACCTCCACAGCACCAAATGATTCAAGCAACTCCTCATGAAACTACGACAGACCTTCTACTGAAGACTCTGGAGTTATTGAAAGAACTTAAGGAGGAGTCGGCTATGTCGTCCCAAAATAATCCAAAATCCATGGAAGCTTTGTTAGCCGAAGAGCGGGCTGCTAAATTAGATTCTCAGATTTCCATTGAAAACACTATTAGGGAATCAATTAGAATGCAAAAAGCATTCAAATCCAGCTCTCGATTCCGTTTCATTCCTGATGATGATGATGATGATGTTACCCTTGATATTAGTGAATTATGTACAGATTCATCAAGTTCATCAGTTGAAACTCCTTCCATGAAAAACCAGGGAGAAAAGACTATGATGGAATTACTAGCAGAAGAACAAATGGAAAGCATTAAACATATGTATGCTAGTCCTTCTAAACTCCCTCAGTCTGTTGTTATCACACCCGATATTCCCACTCACTCTCTAAACATGGGGGATGAGCTTCTTGGCACTATTCCAGAAATGGAATCGTCTAGTGTTGAGGGCCTTGTCTCAATCCCAAGAGAGTCACAGGGAATTTCTGATCATATGTGTGATTCTTCTTCCCCTCTTGAGTGTTCTTTTGATCATTTTGAGACTTTCTCTGATCTTAGCGAAGATTGTAAATCTTATGGAGACATCGAGTATGTTGAGGCATCACTCCCACAGTCTGATCCTCTTCTTGAGGAGTTCACCGATGAACTCACTCACATCACTCCACTTTCATCGGAAAGTGACGATGATCTCTTTGATTTCGAAACCGATCTTGGAGAAACTAGAAATCTCCTATATAATGATCATCCACTCATTTCTTATCCCATTTCCGACTCTTCCATTCCTTCTCACCCATGAGGAAGATGACAAATTTTGGAAGGAGGTCGATGATTTTCTTAGTGATGAGTCAATTCCAACAGGAATTGACAATACTTACTTTGATTCGGAGGGAGACATCCTTTTTCTTGAAAATCTATTGATTGAAGAACCGTTTCCAGCTCTCCCTCCCGGAAATTTTGTTACCAATCACCATAAAAGCTTCAAGTTTAAGCTTAAAAATGTCAAAAATGGTGATTTGCTTCTTTCTGATGAGGAATGGACATGCATTGTGATGCACATATTTATTCCATTCTTCACAAATGGTGTGGTTGCTCTTTCCCTTTTCTCCTTCGGGAATGAGGACACTATTTTTGATCCCGGCATTTCCATGTACCACTTGTGAGCCGGGTCTGTCTGTCTATATCTCATCGGTGTGGAACTTTCACGTACTTCAATGTTTATCCAAACATCTTGAATGAAAGTCCGATGGAGATTGTCTCTTCCACTTACTTCCCCATGAACAAATTAATTCGGGTTCGAGTCAAGCTAGCGACTCGATAATCAAAAACAGTAGCTTAACATGGGTTTTCACCAAGTGTGTCCACCCTAGTGTGGGGAGATGCCCCACATGTTGAGGTATATAGATTTTAAAAAAAAAAAAAAATGAATGAAAATTGTGAATATTAAAAAAGAGAATAATTGTTGTGTTTCTACACTTAGTTAGTAATGTTATCTTTTTATCGTTCTAAGTTTCTCAAGACATTACAGCCGGTACTTTGAATATTGAGGACAATATTCATTTCTAAGTGTGGGGGAAATTCTGGCGAATTTGATCATAAATGTACCTTTAGTCCCTTTTTCCCCAAAATGGCCAAATTTTAAAATTTTTTATTTAGTGGAAGTACTATGTACTAAACACAACAAATGGTAATCAGTCCACCATGTCTAACACACATAAGGATTGGCTAATCCAGGAGCAAACGGCTCTTGGTAAAGATATCTCAAATCCGTTGACGGCTTGCAATTTGCCCAAAATTGTATGGTATTCAGCTCACCATATCCTAAAAAGTGAAGAGTTGGCTAGCCCGCAAGTTTATGGCTTGTGGTAAAGGCAGTGGAAAAACCATAATTGGTAATCAGCTCACCAAAGATAATATTGATAATTTATCTAAGAGTATAGTCCGAAGCAAACGGCTTCTAGTAAAGACAAATCAAACCCGTTGAAAGCTTATGATTTGCTCAAAATCATTTGGTTATCATTGTACCAAAGTTCTTACTTGAACTAAAACAATTGGCTACTCCAGAAGTAATGGCTTTTGGTAAAGAGTCTTTAAAATCCATTAAAGCTTCAAATCATTGTTTAGGGACTAGCAATATCTTAGTGGGGGATTGATGAGGTGTCTAAATACTCATCATTTTATACTGTTTAGAATGCCAAAAACATCTGAAAACACTCAGAAATGCATCAAAATGATAAAAAATATCACAAACAAGTGTTTTATATGTTTTAAATGCAAAAACATCAAAATCTGATGAAAAACATATCAAGTTTGCATAATTGGCAGTTTTAGTCCCCCAAGTTACAAAAGTTGTCAAAAATAGTCCCTGGTAATTCAAAAACTTGTAAAATATCATTTTAGGTCCATGAGATTCAAAAGTTGTCAAAACAAACCTTTAAAGTTTAAAAATCACAAAATGACAACTTTAGTCCCTCAAGTTTGAAAAATGTCAAATATAGTCCTTGGTTAATTTAAAAGTGAAAATTATCAAATTTTAACCTTGTACTATTAATAAATGACAAAATTGGTCCTTATGGTAAACTTTTGGAAAATTACAAGTTTGGTCCCTAGAGTTTCTAAATTGGCGTTTAGTCCTTGGACTTATAAAAATGGAATTTTATGCAACATTTGTCCTTGTACTAACCAATAATTGCAGGTTTAATCCTTGTGAGAGCTTTGGAAAATTATCAAGATCAGTCCTTCAGTTTTACCAAATTACATGATTAGTCCTTGTGTTCAATAAGTTACTTAAACCAAATGGACCCTTGGTTAACTATTTAACCCAAACCCAATAAATCCAAAATCCAGCTACTGGCCCAATCCCAACCAAAGCCCAAACCACCCCAGTGTTTAAATAAAACCGCTAGGTACTACTGTTCATCCCCTTTCTCCCTTCCACCTGTTAAACGAGAAACCACCATGGTTTCTCCACCTGTAGCCTCCCTCATTTAATGCTTCCCCACTTTTTTCCTCCTCAACACACTATCTATCACCTTTTGTCCCCCCTCCTCTTCACCCTGGTACAAAAACAATCAAAGATTGCAGAGCTACTGTTCACCTTTTTGGCGCCAAATTGCAAATCAAAGGATAGGATTGCTTTGACTCATCCAATGGTGGTGGGAATAGCTCAGAAGCATGTGGAGAGTCTCAGAGGTCAATAAATATCAAGGAAGAAGGAGAGAAGAAACCAAGTAGAGTAGTGTAGATTGTCGTTTTAGTTTAATTTCATTTTCTAGTGTAATTTTCAGCTTCCAAGTTGTATTATCAAAGTTTTTAATGTAATCTAAACCTATTCCAAGTATTAATTTCAGTTACTAAGTTTGATTTCAATTTTAGCAATTTTGAGTGAATTTGACAAATCCACTTAAAACTGTTAAATGTTGTAAATTCATGTTTCTTCAAGCTTATTTTGATTACTTATAATCTTTTACATGTTTTTAAAGTAGTAAAAACCAGTTTAAGTAAAAATATCAAAAATACAAATATATAGCTCATAAATTCAAAAAAAAGGAAGAAGAAGTATGCTGTTGCAGAAATGGAGTTGGGTTGAAGCTGAGCTAGATTCTGGATTGGATTTGGTCTTAAAATGGTTGGTTTGATTCTGAGTTAAGCTCCTTTCAGCTGGACCTCATGTAAGTTTAGCTTAAAAAACAGTCTCAATAAAGGTTGTTTGGTTTCACTGTTTTAACTGAATTAGAGAGTATGTATGTTGTTAGTTGTTGTTGTTATGTGTTACACTAGTACCTGATAGCTCATAGCAAACAAGTAAAACCAGTCTTTGTTATTTAAAGGTCAAAAGTCTCTTTAATATCACTTAGATTATTAACTGTTAGGATTTCTAGATCAAAACTCATCATATCTGTTTAAAACTTGGTAAGTTAGCTTAATATAGTCTTAATACACCTTAATATAACTTAATCAGTCCATACTATTGATTTAAAGTTCAGTTTAGTCAACTTAGTAGAGTAATTAAAAAGTCAAAATTTTCATTAGCCTGTTTTTGAATAAACTTTAGATTTTCATTGTGTGTTTAATATTAGGATTTAGCTTAATTCCTTTTGGGAAAATAATATTTAGCTGCTAAATAAAAATATAAAAATACTAGCTTTAATAAAATTTGCTCATAGATAGCTTATTTTGTAGCTTCTTTTGGACCCCTTGTCTGCAAAGCTCCCCTGCTCACAGTGTTGCTAGTCCATCTAACAAGCTCACAGAGAGCTTATTAGTGGTCTTTAGCTTTTGCAATTTAGCTTTTTGAATAGCCCACCTAGCTGTCTCTTTAGTCTAGTTCTTGTTTTCACCTTAATAGCTTATTTAATAAGCCTGCTCATGGCTTGTAATTTTGTCCATTTTTGTTTAGTGTGCTAATTAGTTAGTGTTTCTCAGCTTTTTCAAAAGCTCCTTACAAGCTCAATTTTGTAATCCAAACTTTGGGAAATAGCTTTTTAAAGAGTTCAGCTGGTAAACTTGTTATTTCCAAAGTCCTTTTTAAATTTCTAGCTTAATACAGTGCTTAAAAGTAGCTTAAAAGTACCTAGATACTTTAGAAAGTGTCCTGTGCAAAATCAGTTAAGCTTATGCTTATTGACTAGTGCTTATTCCTAAATACTTGTGTTTTTTCAGTTTTCAATTAAGCTTATTATCTATTGTTTAACTTATTATCAGTTTAGCTTATTGCTTATTCATTAGTTTAATGACAAATTAGGCTTAATCCTTGTGCTTATTTCTCTTTATAGCCCACTGTTGAGAATAATAAGCTTTTTCAGAGCTTATTGGTAGTTTTCATAAAAAGTTCCAGTTAATAAATATGCTTATATTAATGTGCTTATTGAGTTTGTAAAATAAAAAGTCCGAAAATAAATGTTTTACAAAAAGGGTGGAGGCAGGCTCGAACCTGAGACCTCCACCCCTTTGAGAGTGATAGCATGTGTACCTGTAACCATTGCGCCCTTGGGTCTTTCTTGGTTATAGTTTACATAATCAAATACATAACCACCTTTTGTCTCTTTAGCTTATACGCAGCTTTTTGCTTATTTCCAGCTTATTCTTTATAGCTTTTTCAGTTTTTGTATTTTTTATAAAAGTGTATTAGTATAAAGTATTTTCTGTGAAAGTTTCAGATTTTTCTCATAAGTTTTAGTATTTTTAATCATTTAATTAGTGTAAAATCTTATTTAAATCATAATAAAAAATATAAAAGTCTAAAAATATAATTTTTTTGTAAAATTTTCTTTTATCATATAGTAAGTAAGAAAATTAGTTTTACACTCGTAGGCCTTTTATTTCATAAATTTTACGTTTTGCTTGCGCCCAGCGTAATTTTAAACGTAACGCTTCGTTTTAAATAACGCTTTTTAGTAATTTAAGTTTACGTTTTAGTTAATATAGTTTATTTAAGTTATTTTGTTTTATAAAATAAACGTTCATCGATCTGTAAAAATAGTGATAGCGTTTATTTAATATATTTTAACTTTTTAATTTCTTTTAATTTGCATTTAAGTCGCTGTAATTTGTTAATCTTTTCTTTAGGTAATTTTCCATCAATATCCTTATTGATCACTATCCTTAGTGATCATTCTATCATCTGAAGTTGTTTAAACACCAATTCATCCTCCGTGGGACATAACGACCTGGGGAAACACTATATTCCTCTGATCTTAAATTGCATTCGTGCTTGAGCAGTTTTAAGCTGATTACGGTCGGCCATTCACAAGTGGCAGGTTTGAGTGATTTAGCTTGACTGTTTGGCACGAATCAAGTAGTCTGGTTGGTAGTTTTGAGAATCCAACTTCTGCATCTTTGTTTGGGAATCTTAATAAGCTTGTGAATAAGCTGTAAAGTAGTGTCTCAGGCCTGTTTAGCAATTAAGCTCAATTCACATCATATTAGTATATCTAGCTCATTATAGGTGTAGAGTAGTTGCAATAAGTTGCCTTAGAGTATTTTTAGTATAAATTAGCTTCTGTGTTCATCTTGTACTTCCTATCAGCTTTTAGCTTATTCTTCAAAGCTTATTCATAAGCAGTTACACATCAGCTTCTATATTTCTCATATAAGCCATAGTTTTGATATTTTTCCTAAGTTTAGAATAATATTTTAGACTTTCCCTGAATTTTTCATAATTTTTAGACTTTGTTTGCTATTTTTCTTGATTTAAATTAGTTTTTAATCTTTTTTAATTAGCATTTAATACAGAAAAATCAGAAAAGTATCTAAAAAATAATTTTTCAATTTTCCTAGATTAAGAAAATTATAAAAAGCAAAAAAATAATTTTTCTAGATTTTTCCTACTTTAATTTGTAATTTTTACCATTTAAATTAGTTTAAATTAGTTTTTAATTCAAATAAATTCCAGAAAAATCATAAAAATTAGTTTTAATTCTTAGTTAATTTTCTAATATCATTTTTAGTTAGAAAGTAATTTTAGATTATTTTTAGGACTTCGAATAGACGTAGTTGCATTTTATTTACGTTTCTTTTAATACGTTTTAGAATAAATCGCGTATTTAGGATTTCCAGTGGTGTAATTTCCCTTAATTGTTTTTCCATTCCCCGTAGTTTTAATATAATCAAAAATCCAAAATATCAAGCATTTTAATAACAAACCAATAACGACGTTGCCCATTCACACCTCGTTAGGAAACGACTCGGATTTTCTGATCCGTATCACTATCACTCACGGGTTTTGATTCATTGTCCTTTTTCCTAAAGGGATTTTAAATCATTACTTGTGGTTATTTTTTATATCGATATTGTGGTTTTTATCCATACACACACACCCCTAAACCTCAACGAATCAGTGGAGCTGAGGATCTTGATAATCTGATGAAAATGTCTAGCTTACTTGACAGGTATTCTCAGAAGGTTGATGACTTGGAGGCTCAGTTAAAAGAAACAAGGAATGAGCTTCAGGAGACTAAGAAATCACTTGGTGGAGCTATTGTTAAACTGGTTGGAAGAGTACAAGAGTTGGAAAATAGACTGCATAAGAGAAGGAGTAAGGTTGTTGTCTCTGAGTCAGAGGATGAGGAGGAAATTGACTTAGAAGCATTACATGTCTTGGCTTCTGTTTCCTTGGATGACACTGCAACCAAGAGTGATCATGTGTCTGAGCCTGTTGTTCCTCCAGAGTTTAAGGTCTTTACAAGGAGAAGGACTCACAGGAAAAGAACCAAGAAATCATTTGGACTATCAACATTTAAAAGGTTCAAGTCTGTTGCTGCTGCTGGTCCTATGGATTCTTCTGATGCTCCTATTGCTGCTGATAAGGAGAAGGTTCCCTCTGACACAGTGCCTGATCCTGCTGATACTGTTAGTTTTGATAAGTCTATTCATGCTGATATTTCTTCCAATGCTCCTGAGATACCAGTTTCTGTATCCTCTGATCCCAAGGATCCTACTGATGTTGTACCAGTACCTGTTCCTGCTGTGGATAAGGGCAAGGCTCCTATGGTTGAAGAAGAAATGGATCATGTTGCTTTTAAGGCTAAACAAGAAAGGCTTTTTAGACTTCATGAAATTGAGAAGGGTGATAGGGAGGTGGCAGAAAAGGTTCAAGCTACATATGATGCAGAATTTCAAAGTCAAACTCACACAATTCCTGACATCACACCACAAAGAAAGCAAGAACTTGATGAGGCTGCTTTACATTTCACTGATGCCACATGGCAATCCATTGTGGGTGAAGTCACTACCAACACATCCCTTGCTCAGTCTATCTTGGGGGATGCTTTTGAGTCAGATAATTTTGCTGCTACTCTGATTGCCTTGGCTAATCAGAGAAAGAGGGCAGATGCAGAAAGAAAGGCTAAGGCTAAGAGAGATAAGCCCCCTACTCAAGCTGAGCAAAGGCAACACATGAGGTTGGACTATGAAATATTTAAAGTCAATGAAGGATGAACAGTTGAAGATTGCATATGAGAGAATTCTCAATCAATTGAATATGGATGGCATCAATCTTTATGCAAGGTTGAAGAGACATCATTCTTCCTTGGAAGGGCCTGAACTCAAGAAGTTGAAATCTGCTGATCTTGCTGATGACATTCTGTTCACAACTGAAGATGTTGTTCATCCTGAAGAGACTCCTGAAGCTTCAACTGTGAGGAAACCATCACCAGTTCCCACACCTTTGGAGAAACCAACTGAAACAACTCTTCCTGCTGATGAATCTCAGAATATTCCTCCTGAAGATCCATCAAGGAATCCTTCTGTGGAGTTCCATTTTCTCCTCCTGAAGAGCCTCAATGCATTCCCACTGACAACCTTGGTGGACATCCTTTTGATGTGACTAAGGATGTTTCCACTGATGATGCAAAAATTGTTCCTCCTGATGCTGGAAAGCCTATTTCTACTGAGGATGCTACTCTAGTGATCCCTACTCCAGATGCTCCAAGATCTAGCATTTCTTCTCCTTCTTCCACACCTAGTGGTAGACGAAATAGTCGGGCTAACAAGAGGAGTTCTAGGGTATTTGATCTGAATGCCTCTGAAAGTTCCTTCATCAAGGTTGCTGATCCTGATGATTCTGATGAGGAACCAGCTGTGCGGTCCATTTTAGATAGATGGGAACTTATAGAGTTTATGGGTGGTATGGTGAATACAATTTATAGGAGAGGTGGGTCATTCAAACACTTTACCTTTCTGAATGAAATACTTCATCTAGTGGATAGACAGGATCTTATAAAGTTGTATGGATTGGTTTCTAACTATTTTGACACTCATCCTGCTTCTGGTGCTGGTCTCTTCTTACTGGGTGATCTCCATGTGTTGTTTGACTCTATCTATCAGGATGGAAAAGGCTTTCAGGTTTGGGAAAATCAGGCTAATTGGAAAGTATGGCATTGGGAGTTCTATCCTCTGGCCCATGTGCATGTATTGCAGACTGTTTGTGGTCACTATGTATATATATTCTCGGATTTGCAATACCCTTTGTTTGTGCAGGTTATGACCCAAATGTTAAAGCACAAGCTCGTGCTTTCTGTTGAACCTGTTGGCAATGATATGCTGCATGCAGAGCAATTGGTCAAGCTTATTAAGGACATAATTCATGCTTCCAATGCTGCTGCCACATCTTGAGAATGGTATATTGTTGTAAATTATTTCTTTTTTTTTGTTTTAAAAAAAATTGTATATATTCTTTGTGTGCTAACTTTTCGATTTGAGGATCATGTTGTGCAGTTTTGGTATTGTCCCATCTATGGTTCTTAACTCACCATTTCTTAAGTGACAAAGAGTAACCATGAGGGTACGGCTCGGGTGGGAGTCCTCAAATCCGTTGATAGTTGTTGATTTACTAAAAATCAGAGGGTTATTAATGTACCCTGGTCTCACACACCAAACATTGGCTATTCCATGAGCAAACGACTCTGGTAAAGAGATATCAAATCCGTTGGATGGTTGGCAATTTGCCAGTAAATTGTACGGTGCTCAACTTACCATGTCCTAATAAATGAAGAGTTTACTATCCCACAAGTTCATGGCTTGTGGTAAAGGCAGTGGAACACCATGGCTAGTCCTGAGTTAACGGCTTCAGGTAAAGACAACTCAAATCCGTTGATGGCTGTGATGGTTTGCCAAAAACCATTAGGGTTCTCCAACACACCATTGATTCACGTTCTAAGTGTTGGACTGGTTATTGGTTCACCAGGGTGATGTCATGATTCCATTCAAGAACCAGCTAGCCCAAGAGTGAGTAGCTACTTGGTAAAGGCTTATCAAAGCTACTCAGGTTACTGTTGCTGCTGGATCCTGATTCTGCTGACATAGGGGTTGCTGATGGATTTATGGACTTCATTGCTGGTTCTGGTGGTTCTAGGTGTTGCTGCTCGTTCCTTATATTGCTTCAGTTGCTGAAAGATTTAATCCTTATGCTGCTTAAAGATCTATCTGGAAACTTGAAGTTAACCTAGTCAAATTCAAGTTTAGGGGAGGATTTTTAGGAATTGTTGTAACAGCATGGTTCCTGCTGATCAGGTTCCTGCTGATAGTATTTTTGTTTCTGCTGTTAGTGACAATTACTACTGATAGTGCAGTTATCAAGTTGATAGTTAGTTTTGTTTCTGCGGATAGTAGTATCCGTGTTATTAGTAATTAGTTAGGATATGCATCAGTTATTTTAGGAAGAGATAATGCATATCTTTTACGTGTTTTGTAAGCTGCAGAATTAGGGTTTCTTATAGTATAAAAGAAACCTGCGGCTAGGGTTGATAGACAGGGTTTTGAAAACATTATTAGTAAAATAATATAGATCCATAGAGGATCAAGAGTTTCATGTTCATTGTCTTTTTTAACTCTTGTGTTCATATTCCGCGTGGACATAAGTTAACAGAGATTCTCTATAGGTTGCTTGTGTTTACACAGGTTTACTATTTTTTCATTAAGGCTCGTAAGATCTATCTGGGACTGATCCAACAAGTGAGTTTGGAACGCAGCAAGAACTCAATCATAGGATCATATAAATCACTCCCTTTAGCTTTTTCCAAGAATGCAACTTTATTGTGATCGCCTTTGAAAGCCAGTGACACCATTGAATGATCCGAGAAGGTTGAAGATGGGTGATGTTTCAAAATGATTGGGAATTATGCAATTAGGTCGTGGGATATCAGTAATTGGTTATTTAAGTAAGTTACTTAAAATAACCTTTTAAATCGGCAAAACACTCGCAATGAATCTTTGACCAATTTTGACTTTAATTAAATCCCAAATTTAATTCCCAATTATACACAACCAGCAGCAATTGAACCAAGTCATTACTTCCATAAATTCTAACAACCAAAGATTGCACCTCGACTTTGCCTATATAACCAACCCCTTGCCTCATAACTCACATACACATCAAATAACCCTAACATGCCAATCAATTACCAACCTAACCACCATGAACAACTCTCCCAACCATCTGATTGAGATATCTTTAGACTCATCAGAGGAGACATCATCCAATGATGGCTGGTTATATTACTTTCCTAACAACCTTCTGCACCTTCCAAAGCTGAAGACTCTGGTTCTGAGCTGAATTCCATGCCGAGCTTTATTTCAGCTTATTCTGATACAGATGATGAATATGATGGGTCTTCCAAGCCTGTGAATGTAGCTCCTCTTGCTATTGTGCCACCTTCTTCAGTTCCAGTTGCAGTCCCTGCTGATCCAAGACTAGGACCCCTCCAACCCAACTCCTGAGAAAAGGGCTCAAGTGGTAGGTATTACTGCTCCCAGAGTGTGGGACTTCATCAGTAGATGGGGAAAGAAGCATCAGAGGATGCCAGAGTGGGCAAAGAGGAGGCCAGAGTAAGTTCCTGGGAGATGAAAGCTGGAGTCTGGAGGAGTCTTTTGTGAAGCTTGTTATGATGGAGTCTTGATGTAATCATCAGTAGTAATGATAAAGTCTTGTAATTTTACACTACATCTTAGAATGCAGTGTTTAATCTATGAATAAAAGACTTTTATGCTTGTAGTTTAATCTTTGCTAATGATTGCGTGTTTGAAATTAGATCTGTAAAAAGGTTAGTAGTACACAGAATATACAAAAAAAATATATACAAATATACAAATATAAGCAAAATATACACCATAAAATCCTCCCCTTAGTCCAAAAACCTCCCCTTAGGCACAATCCTCCCCTTAAACACAACAATCAATGGTTGATCATGCTAATATGGACAACCAAAAACTGAAACCTTGGACCATCAAAAGCTTTAGTCAACAAATCAGCTACATTATCATCAGTGTGAATTTTAACCACTTGAATAAGATGTTTTTCATTAGCATCCCTGATAAAATGGTGTCTGATTTCAATATGTTTAGTTCTCTGATGAAAAACAGGATTTTTAACAATGCAAATTGTACTTTGGTTGTCTATAAAGATTTTAGTGTTCATAAAATTGAACCCATAATCCAATAACTGATTTTGTATCCAAAGTATCTGGCCACAACAACTAGCAGCAGCAACATACTCTGCTTCAGTAGAAGATGTAGCCACAATGGTCTGCTTCTTGCATTGTAGGAGATTAATCTCCTTCCCAGAAACTGACAACCCCCAGTGGTAGATTTTCGATCAAAGTTTGCACCAGCATAGTCACTATCACTATAAGCTTCCTTGAAAAAAATGTATTCTTGCTGGTAGGTTCCTGCTGGTAGCTTTCGTTTATGCTATTTGTTCGGTTAATGCTGGTATAGTATTCTAGGCTCAACGACGCCCTTGGATCTTGGACAATGTGATGCTTATGGCTTGGGTACTTTCATTCATTTGGTTTGGTGTTTATAAGTCGTTTAGAACATAACATAATGATGTGATGCGATGGCTAGGACCACATACATTATTATATTTTGATTTGGTCTGAGAGGGATCAATGGGCAGTTATGTTGTGCGATGGTCGGGACCACACATATAACAGAGGTGTACTAAACATGTCTTGTTTGCACCAAATCAGATAAGGATATTGTGAAGACCTTGGATGCATTAGCTTTTGAATCAATTGTGTAACAAGTTCAACCTTTTTGCCTGTATCAATAAGGTTTGAGGTAGATCGCCGAGGTTTTCGATCTAGGTTATATGAGAGAGGATGATGTTCTTGCACTTGGATTTCATGGATACCTTTTATTTCAAGCCAATTAAAGTCCAAGATTCATGAAGATGGTTAGTATAATTTTAAGGGGAATATTATTGTTTATATACTTACCATCTACATGCATCACTTGAGGGGAAGCGTCTACGAGTTGCACAAGACCCCTATTTGAAAAAGGGGAAGAAGATTCATAGTGTGCAGCTTATTATTGTGATGACATGTTTTAGCATTGTTTCTTTATACATGTTGTTTTGTAACATCAAGAAACTGGAACTTAAACCTAGTCAAATTCCAGTTTAGGGGAAGATTGTTGGGAATTGCATATTTGAAGATTACAAAACCACGAGTAAGAATGAAGAAAGAAGAAACAATGAGGGCCTAATATGTAATAGTTAGCTTAGCTTTTCTAGTAATCTAAGTTTAGGGTTTTTGTAACCTCCCTCTAGTATATAAAGAGGGTAGGCGTCTAGGTTACAAGCATCCTTTCATTTTTCATTTCATAGTATTTATCTCTAATGAGAGTCTAGACACACGATTATAGCGTGTGTATATTATTAGTTGCAGTAGTTTTTATTTTCAATAAAGAAAACCTTATTAGTGATGTCGATTGTGTTATCATTATTCCGCTGTTTTCATTCAATCAATTGATATCACTCATATCCTAGTTGAGTCCGGATCTTGGATTCTACAATATGTTGTTGATGGTATTGAGTTTGCATGTTTTGAGCTATCTAAAAGTTGGTTGTGGAACGTTTTGTGATGGAGCAGTGTTGTAACTCGATGGCTGTGTTGTTTGAGGCATCGACTGATTGTTAGGTTGTTGTGAATTTTAGTTTATAGTGTGTGTTTGTGGTCTTTACTTATTCGATTGCTGTTTTTCGCGCATTAGCATATCTAGGAAAACCATGCTCTCCTGGTTTAATTGAGTGTTATTATTTTAGCTTCAGGTACCATCTTTGAAGTCGACCTTACTGTGAGTGATGTGATGAAATTATCGTTTTGTCCTGAAATATTGATGGTGTTTGGTGGTGGACTGTCTGGCAATGATGTTATATTCATCGGAGATGGTTGAGATATGATGTTGTAATGGTTTTGTGCTAAAGTTTCCCGTCCTTCGTCTATGTAAGTTATGTCCTTAGGACCGATTACATCGGGTGGAGGTGACGTCATTTTTATTAAATGAAGTTTGGAGGTAAAGTTTGTTAAAGCCAAATGATAGATTTTGTGTTTTTTGAGATGGATGTGCGTTTTAGATCTGGTGATTTCCGATGACCGAGTGTGAATTTTGTTTTGAGGAGGTTTTTGTGAGTCTTTTGGTCTAGAACTCTATAAGTTTTTGTTGAAATAAGGTTTTTCTGGTGGTTAGAAAAACTTTTCGGTTAATCGGAAAAGTTTTCCGAAAAGTTTTTCGATGAATCGGAGGGGTGGTTTTTTGGCTATATTGTTACGTATAGCACGGATCTCGCCATGTTTATGTAAGGTATGTATTAGAAGGTTGAGGCGTCTATCGTTCAGTAAGGATCCCTAGGTGTGGTCGGAATCACGAGATAGGGTAACAATTCCGGAGTAGCCGGAGTGAATTGTGAGAATTCACTCAATGTGTGGGTGTGTGAATGTTTGGTGAAACTAAGTTGGTTCATTCATGGGAATGAACCTTCTATTTATAAGGATGGCCCTAGGGTTCCGTTCCCTACCTGGGAGTACATCCAAGTTTCCAGGATAAAATCCATGTGGTAGACATCCAACGGGGGAGACAAGGGATGACACGTGGCATGTCTTAGTTTGTCTCACTAGATGCATTGAATGATCCATGCACGATTGCAACACAACCTTATAGCGAATGCGGTAGTGACACCTTTCTAATGGTTGCAACGGTCCTGGGAAAGGCTTCCAGTACTGTCGTTTCCTGGAAATATTTGGCAGGCATATAAGCCTGGTCTGGGAGTCCGCTTCCTAAGCATGATATGAAAGTCGTAGCCATTTTTGGGCTTAGTTCGAGTGTGCGGACCTTAGTCTATTCGGCTAAAGTCCAATACGATATAAATATATTAAACAGTGTTATTCATTTTTTTATGATAATTATTCATTATTTTATGATCATTTTTTGTGAACTTTCGATACTTAAATATGTGAAAATATGTTTCAGCTTCACTTAAAGAAGTTTTAGAAACTAAAAGGAGGGGGTTGAATAGTTTCTCCGTTTGTATTTACGTTTTAAAATATTCAATACTTTTTGTTCCCTTTTGAAATTCGTTTGATTCGAAGTTATGTGATATCAATCAATAATATATATAAACACAATATATATGCACAAAGATAAATAATGCATGAAAGAAAGAAAGATAAAGAGATGGAAAGATTGAACCAAGATACGGAGATTTATAGTGGTTCGGCACGAAGCTCACTCTTCGCCCTACTCCACTCCCCGAGTACCACACTCGAGATGTCACAATCACTATGTCAACAAACTCCCTTCAGGCATAGAAAACAGTACACCAACGCTTACACCAATTTGCGACACTAAGCGGAATGTCGAGTTCTAATCCTAGCTAGAACCAATCTAAACACCAATGCAAACTACAAAACGGACTTACACCTCGTCCACTTGGATATACACACAATCCAAGTCTTCACACTAAGCTTCACGGACTTTCACCTCGTCCACTTGGATCTTCACACAATCCAAGTCTTCACACCACTTCACGGACTTTCACGTTATCCTAATCTACACACAACACTGCACGGACATACACTTTGTCCAAATCTACACAAATGCTAAACAGACATACACACCGTCCAAACCTATACAAACACAACTAATCTCGACTCACATACAAGTCGGATATACCACTATACAAGATACAAGATTTAGAGAATTTAGATAAAGAAGAGAATCATAGCAAAAGTTACGTGTGTGTGATGTCTAACTATAACGCTTCATTTCTTGACGAATACGAAGGTTCTTCTTTTGCACTTTGGAGTAGAGGATAACGAGATCACTTATAAACAAATTACGACACGTTAATGTGATCAAAGATGTGGAAAGAATGGGAAAGAAAGGACAAGAAGGTTTTTGTGCAAAAGAGTTCACTTATACTGAAAAAACAGTGTATATATAGGCACGGAGAGGAGTGTGGACAATCCTTTATTTGTCTGGCGGTCCTATAAAATTAAGTGACCGTCAACCTATATGGGACCGTCCTATGATGTCCGCTCCTCTATTTGTCCTTTAGTGGAGAAATGTTTATCTGGTGAAAATTTATCTGAATTGGGCGGAAAAATTCAAATTCATATATTTTCTTATGAATAAAATATTTCTTTAAATTACAATAATAATTTTTAAAGTTTATTCATAAAAACTTTTGTCACATTTATAAAAATGTGAGTTTTAAGGACAAAATAAATTCTTTGGTCACTTGACAATGTTGGTAAGTTGTTTGTACATACCTGAAGTGATGTTGTAGTCGAAACAAGTTTTCTCGATTAAAAACTTATCAAGTATATTTTTACGTAACGTGTTCTTACGTTTTGTGATTATCAAAACTTAAAGAGATCGAACAATGGAAACAGCGTTTTTGACATTATTTATATTAACCGAAGCAATTAGAAAGAAGAAGCTAATGGAAGTTCTTATGCCAAGAATATGCATGCTTGGGCCTAAAGTGTAAATAATAGGGTGAGAGAAACCGCATAATCAATCCGCAAAAAACCGCAACCGCAAAAACCGATCCACAACAAAACCGACGGTTCTTGAAAATAGAAATTTTTGCGGGTTGGGTTTTCACCAAAAACCGCACAAAATAACCGCACACACTATATTATATATATATATATATATATATATATATATATATATATATATATATATATATATATATATATATATATATATATATATATATATATATATATATTTTAGAATAACATACTAATATTTATAACTTTTTATGACTTTTGTTTATACTTTTATAAGAAATTATTTCAAACACATTTTAATGGTAAATTATCATCTTAGTTTTTAGTTAATATAACTTTATTTTTCTTTCAATTTATCATCGAAGTTTATAAAATTCTTCATCTCAGTTGACTTTTACTATTATATTGATTTATAATTTCATACTAATACACAATATTTTGTTTATATGTTTCACCATATCATGCAACATTATAGTATATTTATTCTATAATAAATATATACCCAAAAAACCGCAAAACCCAAAACCAATAAACCGAAAACCAAAACCGCAAAAGCTACGGATGTGGATTCTCTTTTATTAAAAACCGCAAATGCGGATGCGGGTTGGTTTTTACCAAAAACCGCACCAACCCGCACCACGCTCACCCCTAGTAAATAACGTAAGCATTGAAGGCAAAAGTATCAAGTTCGCCGGTTTTCATACCAAGTACGACATACGTATTCCCAACGTTCAAACATGAAGACCTGATGAAAACTGTACGGCTAAATTTAAAAAAAATATATTTAACAATATCCATATACAGTTTAATAACTAATCAAAATAAACACAACAAAGCTTGCGTACCTTTTGGTTCTAGTGCGAAATCAACACGAACACAACAGATCTAAGAGCAAGTTCACTCATAGTTATTGCATACTAGGTTTAAGGTGATTGCAACAACGTTCTGACGGTTGATCCAAGCAGCAACAACGAACAATCCAATTGCTTGAAATCACAACACACGAATGTGTTGTGTGTGCGTGGTGCCAGGGCCGAAAGTAGGGGGAGGAGGGAGGATTAGGGTTTTGTGGAATAACAATTATTATTAAACCATAATTATGTTCTTCTATTTATAAGCTTCCCAAGAAGATAAATATTATATTTAAATTCAAGATAACCAAAGAAAGAGATAATTAGTAAGTTTAAAAAGATTTGATACTATCTAATAATATACTTACTTTTTTAAAACAAGTCTAAGTAACAATCCCGACCCGACTCACCTAGGGTTGCCGACCTCGTAGTGGGCCCCACGCGAGCTTAGCCCATATGATTTTGGCTCAAGCCCGTTCCTACTTAATTTGGTCCAACCAATTAAGCTCAATGTTATTTCGTATAGTTAGACCATTTATATATTTACAATAAATATATAAAGGCGCAATCTCAAGCTATTGTATGTGACCCGTGGAGTCATATATTATTGGCAGTATTTAATCCCGTTAAATCATTCACATCATCATAAAAATTTTCACTTGAGCATGTTATAACTTTCAGTAATTAAATACCAACATGTAACCAACTAGCAACAGATCGACTTGCCCCTAAAAGATACACGACTTGTCCATTCGTTGATAGATCCGAACAACAGATTATTAACTATTAATGATTTATGACTTAGCGATATTCTTATTCCCTTTGTTTCTGATACATGTTAATTTGAGATATGGATTAAGCAATCTCAAATCGCTAACACCCGTTTCTCGATCTCGAATCAATGATATTACCAAAGTAAGTTACTACAACAGTTTAACCTCTACTTCAGTCACGACCGTGTAAAATACCAGTTAATTTATCGAGTTGCCAACAGTAATATCATGCTCTTCATAAGACGAACAAATCCTTTTGCGTATATCCACTTTACAATACACGATTCATAAGACCTGAAACATATCAGGATAACCTCGAATTACCAAGGCGTTGGACATGAATCTAAGTTTACCTATATATCAAAATTCGAAGGATATTCAAGAAAAGAAATCATAAACGTGTTGCCAAAATTGGAAAATTTTGAAAATGCTTAGATGGTTCAACATGTTGCCAATATTGTGAATTTAGATAAGGTGCAAGATTTCGGGAATTTTGAAAGTTGTGCGAATGTGGAATATTTTGTGAATACGAAAAGGTATGACTAGGTTGACGAGTAATTTTTTTTGAGAATTCTAAGAAGGATATACCTGTTGTGGATGACGAAATTGTTCAACGTTCAATTTCATATGATCTTTATTATTAGTAAGTATATAAATGATAAAAAGTCGTAACTCTTCATCATCATTTTTTTCAAAAACTTGGTTGTTACTACGATAAATAGATCACCCCGATGACCTAAGGAGAACTTCTTTCCAACATATTATTTGAAAATTTTCCAACTATTTTTTTTTGACAAGAACGTTACTCCTACGACCACCATTAATGATAGATAATGGAAACTTCCTTTTAAAAGTACTCATAATTCTTAATTTTTGTGATTTTTAGTTTATTGTAAGTTTGTCTAAAACTATGGTAGATTTATAGAATTTTTGAATTGATTAATAAGGTACAATTGTGATAAATGAAAATCTAGAAAGTAGATTTTTTATGTACGTAAATAACTAAATAACTGATTATGGACACGGGTAGTTGCACGTGCAAAAAGGACACTTATCGATATCTCCACGTTGCTAAAACTTAACAAACATAAAATGAAAAATTGTACAGGTGTATTTGCGCGTGCAAAGGTGTGCGCGCGAGGTTGTGGGTGCGCTTCATGCCACGTGGACTCATCTCAGTGAACAAGAAATGCAAAAATGGACACTTATTGTTCATCAAAATGATGCGCGCAAGGGTGTGCGTCCTCCATGCCATGTGGACTCATCTCAGTGAACAAGAAATGCATGAATGCACGCTTGTCGATCATAAAGATGGTGCGCGCAAGGGTGTGTGTGCGCACTGTGTGCTTTTGTCTCATCACTTTGCTCATTATGTCAGTTTTCGTAATGTACTTTCAAAGTGTCGTGTTTCGTAACACTTTTGTCAATGCGTATGATCCTGAAATTTTCTCATAACTAAAAATCCGGTCTTTGTCGTTGTTTTCGACCAACGATGAAGTTAATAAGACGTTTTAATCAACATATTAGTGTTTGATTAAATGTTTAGAGCTTTTTACTCTAGTATCGAGCTTTTGTGATATGCTGGTCGAAATGTGGGGATCTCCATTCGTCATGATGATATTTTCCGTTCATTGCTTAGGATGGCCCTTCTTTGGACATCAAATCATCAAATCAGGTTTCTACTAGCAGGTTCGTATAATACAGTTGGATTTGTTAATACAAATAAACCGTAAAAACGTTTATTAATATTTTGCGATCTCTTTGTGTTTTGTTAATAACAAATATAATTTTATCTTAAGTATAATTATAAGGATACATGTTATTTTTGTAAAGCATTTACATATAGCCATTTAAATACAAAAATGTAATAATTAAGCATTTGTTGTAATAGTTTATTGGGATGGATAAAAACCATAACCCATGTATCTTAACCCATACCCAAGTAGACTAGATACAATGTATACTTAGATACATTGAATCTAAAGAAAACCCATGGACCATCCCATAACCCATGACCTATAACCAAAAAACCCATTGGCAAAGAGGAGCGTTCCACGGATCCCTAGGATTACACTAGACGGATCCCAAGTGGAAGGGATCCGTGGGATCCGGGGAACAGTGAAGAATTTTGCCTATAAATAGAGAGTCATTTGTTCATTCTAACTCACCCCTCTTCTTACTAAATCTCTCATACACTCTCATTCTCTTCTAACATATAGATCACTTGATCTAGAGAGTTGTTCTTCTTTCTTTCTATTTGTGATCCTTATATAGGTCCTTCTCTAAGACGAGATCACGAGCATTCTACAAGTCATCCAAGCAAGGGGTCCTTGATTGATTTGTCACTCCGCAAGATTTCTGTAGCGAAGATCTTGTATTAGATATTTCACATATTTGTTGCATAATAGTTGTGTTGGTTTGGTCCACCGTGCTACGGACTCGGTATTTAGCTTTGTACCGGAAAAAGTGTAAGCAACGTTGTGAAGGCTTCTCCGCCAAGTGAAGGAGTTTGTTGACATAGTGCTTGAACTCTCGAGTAGGTGACTCGGGGAGTGGAGTAGGGAAAGGAAAGTGTCCTTGTAGCCGAACCACTATACATCGGTTGTGTCTTTTCTTTCCCTTCGCTTTACTTTATTTACTTGCTTTATCATTAGATCTATACTTTCTCTACATCCATTAGATCTCACATATTAACGAATCTAAAAGTTTTTGAATCTAACTTAAAATCGGCAAAACTATTCAACCCCCCCCCCTTCTAGTTTTCCACAATTGGCATCAAGAGCTAAGTTTATAAAAGTTTTAAAATAAAATTGTATTTTAAAAACTTTTCGATCACTATGGGTTCTGAAAATTATAAGGAAGAGCAATCTATGCAACGAGCACCACTACTTGAATCTAATGGTTTAATATATTGGAAAAATAGATTCGAAACATATGTGAAGTCTAAAGATATTGATCTTTGGTACATTATTGTTGAAGGTGATTTTGAGGCTACCTCTAATGATAATAAAAGAAATTTAGTTCACATACCTCACGATAAACTAAACGATGAAATGAAGAAAAAGCTTTCTAAAAATAGTGAAGCAAAAATGGTTTTATATAATGCTTTACCGAAAAAGGAATTCGAAAGAATTTCTATGCTTAAAACCTCTAAAGAAATTTGGAATTATTTAGTTGTAACTCATCAAGGCAACCAACAAGTTAAAAATAATAAAATTGATTTATTTGTTCAACAATATGAACAATTGTCAATATCGGATGAGGAAACTATAGATCATTCATTTGCTAACTTTAATACTATTATTACATCTTTACAAGCACTTGATGAATCTTTTTCTAGCCGTAACCATGTTAGGAGATATCTAAGGGCACTTCCATCGAAGTGGAGATCCAAGGTGACGGCAATCGAAGAGTCAAAAGATTTGACAATCCTCACCCTCGATGAACTCATAGGCAACCTAAAAGTCTACGAGCTTGTCCTTGCTAAAGATTCCAAAGCCTCAAAGGTGAAAGAGAAACACAAATCTCTTGCCCTTAAAGCCAAAAAGGCTTCGAACGATGAGGAGAACTCCTCTTCGAGTAGTGACGACGAAGAGTACGCTATGGCGTTAAGGGACTTTAAAAAGTTCTTTAGAAGAAAGGGAAGATACGTCAAACAACCGTATGACGATAAGAAAGGCTTTTGGAAAAGCAAAGAGGACGAGAAGCCAAAGGATGATCGTACTTGCTTCAAATGTGGGGACCCAAACCAGTTTATTAGTAAGTGTCCCAAACGGGATGATCAAAAGGCGTTCATGAGCGGCACATGGGGAATTACCGACGAGGAGGAAGAAGAAATTTGTCTCATGGCAAATGACGAGGTATGTCACGAATACTATAGTAGCTCATCACTTGATGACGACTCATTGCATAATGAATATGATAAACTATGCAATATTAGCTTAAAACTAGTTAACAAAAACAAGCTTTTGAAGAGTCAAAATCAACGTTTAGATAAAGAAGTCATAGAATTAAAAGCAAAACTAAAACGTTTAGAAAAGGGTAAAATAGCAAGTGGTGAATGTGAACTTTGCGTTCAACTTCAAACACTAGTGGATCACTTAGATTCTAAAATTGCTAGAATGAGTACGAACACTTTAGATACAATACTCGATGGCGTTAAAACCATTAACAATCAAAAGGGTCTAGGTAGTCAACAACTTGATCCATCAACTAGCAAAAGTAAAGAAACAAAATTTGTTAAGGAACTAGAAAAACCAGCCACTGTTGTGGCGGATCCCACGGATCCCTTAAAAAGGGAACCGGCTAGTGTACATAAAGGGATCCGTGGATCTTCTCAGTAGCAAACAAGAGCAATAACGTAGCTTCTTCATCTAGAACCGAGTTTGTCATAGTTAATAGGAAGAAACCAACTCATGTCACCACTAGACAACCACCTCCAAAATATAATCCTACTTTTGCAAGAAACAAAGCTCCATCTTTTCAAAACCTAATTCATTTAGGAGACCTAATAACGTTTACCCGAAAAGTAACCATCAAATGAGATGGAATCCAAACATGCAAAACGGTTTTCCTTTTCAAAACTTTGCTCCATGGAATGCATACTCATCTTATCCATACATGTCTAACATGAATGGAATGTTTAACACTAATGGACCCATGAACAAATGGGGACCAAACTTTTGAGTTTATTATTGTTTTAGGTATGCTTAAAGGTCGCACCTAAACCCCATGAATGGGTCAAGGATAGCGGGTGCACGAGGCACATGACGGAAATAGGGATCTATTCTCCACATATGAATCCTTCAATGGAGGTAATGTGGTGTTTGGAAATAGCAAAGGTAGAATCATCGGTAAAGGTACGATTTCTAACAAATCTCTAACCATTAACGATGTGTGTCACGTGAAAACCTAAACTTTAACCTCTTAAGTATAAGACAAATATGTGATAAAAAGTGCAATGTACTTTTTACCAAAACCGGTAGTAAGATACTAAAAATGGCATAACCATAGGAAGAGGAATTAGGAAACATGGAGTCTATGTCATTAAAATCGGTAATGAACCTAAAGACAAACTATGTCTTACCTCTATGGATGATACTTCGACCTTATGGCATCAAAGATTGGGTCACGCTAACATGCGACTTCTTCAATCGCTATCATCCAAAGATCTAGTAAGAGATCCGTAACATATTGGATTTCACAAATACACTAAACCATAATCATATGAGGCGTACAATGTGTTTAGAGAGATAAAGTTCTAGAGAGAGAAATGGAAGAGAGTTGGGAACTTTAGTGAGAGAAAGAAAATTCTTATTATGAGCTCCAACTCTCTACCTTGGGAGGTAGAGAGTATTTATAGTCATTACATAAAACGCCACCGACGGCCGTGGATCGGCATACAAAGGGATAAAGACCCGTCCGTCATCCACGGTGTTACTAAACTAAATACTACTTAACATCAAATAACTACGACTACGAGCTTTCTAACGATTACATATACTTGAGGTGACCGACAGTTTAACTACTGGATTTTCCAAATCCTAACAATCTCCCCCTAAGGGAGGTCACCTCAAACACACATTGAAATTACATAGAATACAAACAGATATTACTTTGAGATAGTTCTTGAATTCTTGTTCATGTTCTTTGTTCTAAAGCTCGTAGTCTTTGATTCTTCATTTTTGCATGTTTGGATAATCTGAGTGGAGGTCTTTAACCGATCCACGTGATAATGAGTTTTGAGCCGCCTTTGAGATCATCACCACATTAATCTCGACTCATCCATTGTGGTGTTGGTATTATGTGATGTTGTGACATTTGGACGACATGCTCACTTTCGATCATGATATATTCTTATCGAGTAGCGAAGCTTTCGTTGATTCATGATATTGGCGCAGCCAGAGCGAAGCATGGAGTGAAAATATCGAGTCATTGATGCACTAATCATGATTTCTTTGAATGAATATGTTGAGTGAGCATGCGCTATGGATTGACCGCTTCATTCGATCAACAAACGCGGAGTACCTGCATAAGACAGTTAGCAACAAAGCACACGAAAGTGTCTTTGATCACTTTTGATGAATTGAGGTACACGGCCCACGGTTCCCCGTTGTTGTATGTTGGCTCCAGAAGGCTTTCCTTCTTCATTGTGAATATGTTTGCATATCACTCAGATGTTCTGGCAATACCACAAGGATAATGCGTAGGACTCATAAGATGTAATCTCTATTTCCACATTGTGTGAAACAGAGAGTCTTCATTGAAAGTGTCCTAATGAGATTTATTGATGATCTCGTGGCTCTAGACTCAATTGTGCATATTTGGTTCCTATGCCGGAGACTAGGGAGAGGGTCTCCTTCTTCAATATCAACAATCTCTAAGATAAAGTCGATAGATTATGTCGGTTCCCCGTGAGAATGAAACAAGTCCTTTTAAGAGGAACTTGAGTGGTTTGGAAAGTTGAAGTGCAGTACGTCACTGGGGCCATGACGTCTTGTCTTCAATACCAATGTTACCTTGGTAACCACCAGTAGTATATGAATTGAACCCGCTTTCTGCCCTAAGGTAGAATAAACGGAGGGCTATTTCTTTTCACCCTTTTTCACATTCAATTCTTTTTGATTTTTCAACCCCTTCAGTGCTTACCGAGACTTCATAACTAGAACCTTGTTGGGTTTATTCCAGTACTAGCTCAGTCTCAGTCCGCACTCTTCCCATATCTCAATTTTCTCCTTTTATCATCATACCTAAGGACTTCTACACTAACTAGTGGATTGTCTCTGGGTAGATTCCTCCGGTTCTGGCGAATCATGGGAACTCAACCTAACCTTATCATCCTTATATCACCATGCATAAAGTAGAGTTGGTCGGTCTTTTGGTGTAGTTCTTCCGCCTTGAAACCAATTGAAAACCATTTGAAAATCAATCAAGATACTTGTGATATAGAATCAAAGCATTTTGTATCTTAATTGTTTTGATATTTTAGAAATGCTCCCCTCAACATATGCATAAAAATTCAGAATTTGTTTAGCACATGGAGGCAAGAGATCTTTGAAATCGTTAGATTAAGAATGAAAGGTCCAATCTTTTGATTAACATTTTCTAAAATGATCATCATCACTTCCCAATCAATTTGAGTAGATAAAACATTTTGAGGAAGGATGAGGTTTTCAAAATTTGCTCCCCCTCAATATGTGCCTCGAAGTTTGAAAGAGTTTTGCACATATTAGAGGAACCTGCACTTAGAGACAATTCAATCACGTTTCAATAATTTGAGGTTTAAAGTAGATGCTCCCCCTCAACATGTGCATGGAAAATTTGAAATCGTTTGTCACATGTGGGGAGGAAAACATGCTAAACACTTATGAAACCATTTATCGAATTATCATTTTAAATCCAATTTAAATCACAAATTCTCCCCTGATCACAATTATCAAATCATTTGAGATTTGTGATCTCTGAAGATTTAAATTGATTTTGAATGATTTTTAAGGAGAATTTAACTTGATTATGAAAAACGTTTTAACTAATAAGGATTGGATTTTTTTTTACTTTAAACTCCATTGATTGAACATGCATGATTATCTTTTGAAAACATAATAATAACCAAGGTCTGGAACTAATTTTGTAACATATTGTAAAACATCTAGAGTAGACCTTACTCATTTAAGTGCTAATTGTTTGAAAAGAACACTTTTTATTTAATTGAAAATCATTCCCCCTCAATCAATGACGAAAGTTATTGATTGATGGATTGAGATTTTGACACTTGATGAGTTCTTTTGATTTTGAAAAAGAGAGTCCGAAGTGTTTTCAAAACAATTGAGTTTTCATAAGATTGCAAATATTTTTCAGAGGAATCGTTTAGAAGGAAAAATATTTGAAATTAAACATTTGTCTTGTTAATGACAAACATTTGTTTTAAGAATCAGAGCATTAGGTTTGAAATATGAGATAAAGCATGGCTCTATTCTTTCAATGAAAAGCGGGTTACTGCCTGAAATGACAATAAACCATTGTTTTACTTTCTCCCAAAAAATTTTTTTTTTTTATTTTTTTTTTAAAACATTCGAACAACATCTAAAGTCTCGTGTCATTCTTTGAATGACAGCATAAAGACCGTAGATATATATCGAATCAAGAAAGATATGACAATTTTTTTTTTTTTTTTTTTTAAGGTTTTCTGAAAGTTTTATATTTTTCTATTTGGTTTTTGTTGGTTTTATAATTTTGTATTTTGCTTTTATGAATAAATATATACAAAAGATGGATGAAGAAAGACCTGTACTCCTCGTCTTCCTCCTGAAGACGTTTGAGTGTTTCTGGTTGAAGGGTTTTTAAGCCAAGTCGAGGAAGAATAAACTCAAAACGTTCTCTTGGAAGAGCTTTGGTGAAGATGTCCGCTAACCGGTATTCTCGACTTCACAAAATAGAGTTCCACCACACCATTTTCCACTTGTTCCCTGATGAAATGATGTTGAATGTCGATGTGCTTTGCTCTTGAGTGTTGAACATTGTTGCATGAGAGAGCAATAGCACTTTTATTATCACAGATGAGGATTTTGTTGAATTCAAAGCCATAGTTCGATAATTGGGATCTCATCCATAGGATTTGAGCACAACAAGATGACATGGCTATGTATTCAGCCTCTGTAGAGGAAATAGAAGTACTCATTTGCTTCTTTGAAGACCACCTCACAAGCTTATCACCCAAAAACTGAGCACCTCCTGACGTACTTCGACGCAGTATCTTGACATCCCGCATGATCAAGATCTGCATAGGTCGTTAGTGACATACCAGAGTCCTTCGGGTACCAAAGTCCCATATTGATGGTTCCTTGGAGATACCGAAAGACCCGCTTAACCGCTTCAAGGTGCTTTTTAGTAGGCTTAGCCTGATATCTAGCACACATGCACACAAATAACAAGATGTCCGGTCTGCTAGCTGTGAGGTACATCATGGATCCAATCATACTACGATATTTCGTTTGATCTACCATGATCCCTGAGTGGTCCTCATCCAGTTTACTACGTTCTATCATGGGAGTGTCAACAGGTCACTAGAATCAAATCCAAATTTCTTTAAAATCTCATTTGCATATTTAGATTGATTTATAAAAATGCCTCCGGGACTTTGTGAAATTTGTAATCCCAAGAAAATGACATTTGTCCCATCATTGACATTTGAAATTTGGAACCCATTTCATTTGAAAACGATCACATTCATTGGGGTCAGTCGAGGCAAAGATAATATCATCAACATAAATTTGAACGTGAATTAAATGTTTGCCCGACTTCCGGGTGAACAATGTCGGATCAACGCTTCCTTTGTGAATCCAGTGGATAGAAGAAACTTTGATAGCTTATCATACCATGCCCTTGGAGCTTGCTTTAAACCGTAAAGAGCCTTCTTCAAACGATAGACGTGAGTAGGATGCTCGTGATTCACAAAGCCTTCAGGTTGGCCGACGATACCGACTTCTTTAAGATCTCCGTTAAGAAACGCCGTCTTTACATCCATTTGATATACTACCATGTTCTTACTTGCGATTAGCCAAGAAGATTCGATAGCTCGATACGAGCAACAAGGGCAAATGATTCTTCAAAGTCAATACCCTCCTCTTGACGGTATCCTTTTGCAACCAATCGAGCCTTGTTCTTTAAGACATCACCATGCTCATCAAGTTTCACTTTGAAGATCCATTTTAGAGCAATGATCATAGCACAACTGAGCAGTACTAATTCCCATACATCAATTCGATCAAACTCATGAATTTCTTCTTGCATGGCATTGAACCAACAGTCTTCATTCATGGCGGTTTTAATGTCTTTTGGTTCGACCTTAGAGAGTACTGAGTTGAAGAAGCACCATAAGGCATCGGTTGCAAGTTGTTTCCGTGTGGATACCGGACGAGAGGGGTTTCCAATGATGTTGTCTAATGGATGATCATGAGTCCATTTTCTGAGGTGTTCATGTGGTTGTTGTTGTGGAACTGAAGTAGCAGAGTCGATGTCTCCCGATGAAGATGGTTCTGATGATGATTCAGGAAAAAATATGTTTTCAAATGGAGCATCTTCGGGAGTAGCAAAGGGATTAACTTCATCATTGATGCCGTAAACAATTCCATGATGTACATTGAAGATTGATGATTTGTTGATGAGACAGAGTGATCGCACAGCAGTGCTTCTTGACTTAATGATATTGAGATGAAGGGTTGACTTCATTCAGGATAGGAGCATTTCTCGTTGATGGATTTGACATTTCATCAAAGATTTGGTTCATAGTGTTCTTCAAACATTGGATCAAACAATTTCTTTAAATCATCTTCATATGGAGGTACATATGGAGTTGCTGGAGAGGAATTTGGTACAAGGGATGAACCAATGGGACTATTTTGAAGAGCGGGTCCGTGAATGGATTGTCCAGAGCCATTTGACCGGTCAGCTCATCGAACGTAACGTGAATTGTTTCCATGATATTTCGGTTCTCTTGTTGTAGATTCGGTAACCCTTCTTGTTTGGTGCATAACCAACAAAACTCCAATATCTGCCTTTGCTTTTAATTTACCTAAGTCTTGACCGTCATTCGTTGGATAGCACAAAGCACCAAACACGCGAAGGTAGGAGAGATCAGGTTTTCGTTTATGAACAAGTTCATATGGAGTTTTTCCATGAGAGGTATGAATAAGGAACGATTTTGGGTGTAGCAAGCAGGGCAATGGCTTCAGCCCAGAGAAACATTGGAACCTTTGAATAAATTAGCATTGTTCTTGGGCTTCCACAAGAGTTCGATTTCGTCTTTCAACTACACCGTTCTGTTGAGGAGTTCGTGGAACACTTTTGATGATGATTCCAACACTTTCATAAAACTCAATTAAGTCTTTGTTAACAAACTATGTGCCATTGTCCGAACAATTCGACTTTATTGTTGAGTCGAACTCAAGTTGTTTGATTAGTTTGATGATGACATCTGGAGTTTCATCCTTTGTCCTCAAAAACTTTTACCCAAGTAAATCGAGAGTAGTCATCAACAACTACTAGAATGTATTTCTTCCCATTAATGTTTTGCACTCATTGGTCCACACAGATCCATATGAAGGGTATGAAGAACTTCCATTATCGAAGTTTGGGTTTTGGTTTGTATGCATATTTCGTGCTTTTACCCAATTGGCAAGCTGAACAAAGATGATCTTTTCATATTTCATTCTGGGTAAGCCTCGACAAGATCCTTTCGAAAGGTTATTAATGGTGACGAAGTTCAAGTGATTGAGACGACGATGCCATAACCATGACTTTGTTTTAGAAGCCTTTGACAAGAGCGATTGGAGAAGACTTCATTATGTCTTCGATAGAAATGGTGTATAGGTTAGAACCTCGAGTACCTCTTAATAATTCCACACCATCAAGTTCTCTAACGAAGCAAGTATGTTTTCTAAAGGCCACTTCAAGATCGGAATCACAGAATTGACCAACAGAGAATAGATTATGACCAAGACCTTCCACATAATATACCCTGGAGATTACACTTTTGCCAACTACATAATCACCATAACCCATAATAGCACCAAAATGATCATTCCCGAATCTAACAGTCCCGATGAATTTACTCACGGTTCATGAGCGTGACCGCCTCCAGCCATATGCTTGGAACAACTGAGTCCAGGTACCACGTAACGATTTGAACGATCTGCGCTTGAACACGCACAAGAATGGATAATCGGATAATTGGGATCCCTATGCAAGAATGGGTTCCACTTGGTTAGTAAAAAGGATTGAACACCCACATCGAGATAGAAGCAATGGAATCATTAGAAATAGATGCAATGTGGTGTCCAGATTTGACCTATTCAAAGTATGTTCACTTCTTAAGGGAATAGTTCTACCAAGAGGCATCCATTTTCTAGAGGGCATTGTCTTAGCATAAAAAGGTATCCATTGATAACCTATCTTTCTAAATGTTCTTCCCGTGGGTTTCCACTGTTTTCTAACTTTCTTTCGCTTTTGCCTTTTAGCCTTCTTAGCATGATTTTTAGCATTAACAATTTTAACAGGGCATTTGACATCATTAGACAAAACATTCACACCACATTCATGATTAGCAACAGATTCAAGCGCACATCATTACATGGTTTGCAAAAGTATCGTAATTAATTAATTACAAGACGCTTATAGCTAATACAAGAATCAACACGATTCGTTTTATTTAACTCAGACATAGTGTTCCTAGGGTGATCTTCTACTCTTTTCCAATGCACATTCTTAGCTTGCAAGGTCCTATCATTCCTTGTATTGCCTTGAGACTTTGACATTCTCGCTTTAATGTCACTGATTACTCCTGTAGAGGATATGGGAACATTAGTTGGTTTTGCTACTTTTTGCATTTCCTGTTTAGATGTGCTGGGATGTGAACTATTTGAAGGCGTACTGAAGTTCACTTTCTTAACACTAGAAGTGCCGGATCTGAACTACTTGAAGGCATACTAGAGTTCACATTCATAACATTAGGCATTGAATGAGTTGTATACTTGGCACTAGGCATAGAACAAGGTATCAAGGGATTGACTTGCTCACCTAGGGATTTAGGGCATATTGTAATTAAGCATTCTAGAAGTTCTTGAGATCGTTTGGCATATAAGCAAGCATGGCCAATTGCATTATCAAGTGGTTTCTCTAACTTATCCTCTTCAACAATCTCACTGAGACATTCTAGACTATCCTTAAGGTGTGAGAAATATGTTTGAGTAGCAAGTTTGTTATTCCTAAGATGAGGAGGAACATATTTCATAGACAAAGCATATTTATTACAAACATGACTTTGAAGCAACATTCTCCCCATTGGTCATTGGCATTTTCCCTTTACCCACTCTTTAGATTCTCAATTTCCTTTGTAAAGACGTTATTTTTTCGTTATTTTTGTTACGAGTGACTTTATTGAATCATATAACTCTTGAAATGTCGTTTAACCTTTTCATTTTCTTTCAGAAAACTCTCATTTTCCTTTTGTAAAGCATTAACCAAGTTTTGAAGATGAAAATTTTGAGAATTCAGAGAATCTAAAGGAGGAGGCATTTGGGAGCCAGTCACATTGTTCTTTTCACCCTTTAATTGAGAAATTTGGGCTTTCAACTTTCTCGATCGTTACAATGAGCTCGAATCTGCTCATCACGCTTGCTAATTTCAAAAACTGCATCAAATTCAGAACATCCAAGGATGTCTTGATATTTGAGGTTTTAACATTTTCTTTCAGATGTTGATATTTTAATTGCAAATCAAAATGTTCAGCTTCTAGTTTAGAAAGATGCTTTACCAAATTATCGTGATCATCCTGATCAATTTTCTCATTAAGTTTCGAATTAATCTTTTCAAGCTCAATGACACGATCATGGGAGACTTTCAGAGCAACAAATAATTCATGAAATTGAGAAGCATTAATGGAACAATTCGTAGCAGTGTAAAACACATCTTGAGTAATACATTCAAAAATAAGAGTCTCATTCAATATATGCAAGTTCTTCCTCTCAATCTCATTATATTTTAATGCTTGCTCATAGTCACTAACCTCAACTATCATTGCATCAAATTCCTTTTCCATTTCTTTAATATCTAAATCCATCCCCTTTTTAAGACTCTCAAATTGATCTTTTAGTTGTTTAAAGAAAGGCATGACCTCAGTTAAATAACATTCTTTAGTTTGCTCATAACCCCTTTCCCCTTCAGTTATCCCAGTGGGTGTGATCCTTTTCTTACAAGTTTTCTCAAAATCAACAAATAATTGAAAGATAACATATTGACTGATTAAGGTCTTGCTTTTAGTGGCAATAGTTCTAGGAACTAAATGCATTGGTGTATTTGGAGGATACACAGCTTCAAGGCATTTTCCGAAGGGGAGGGTTTGTTACAACAAGATTCTCTGCTTTTTGCTTTTCCATATCTTTTTCCAAAAACTTGTTCAAGGGTTAATTGAGTTTGAGGTTTAAACATGTTCAAGGAGATCCAATTTTCCTTAGTGTAATCATGGGGTTTGATCGTTATGTTTTTCTCTTTACATATACGGTTGTTGAGTTTTTTTATTCATTTTCTCCCTAGTGACCTCATCTATTTCTTATCTTCCTGCACTCAAGCAACTAGGTTTCTGTCTAGGCTTAAGGATTTCATTACCATCATAAATTACTTTATGAGCAGTTCTAGCCTCTTTAATGACCTCTGGATTTGGTTCCTCAACAAGGGGAGTACTATGCTTATCACTCAAAACTCTATGCTTAGTGATCAAGTGAGCAGTCTGAATGGTATTCCCTTGTACGCACAACTTATTTTCAAGCTTGTTTTTCAAAGTTTTTAGATTGAAAAATCATTCAAAAGTTTTGATTCCTTAGCATTGAATTCTTGCTTAAGCATTTTAACATTTTCTTGAAGTTCTTGTTTTTGCTTAGCGATTTTAGAAAGCTTTTCTTGTAAGGAGTTTAACTCTTGTTTTAAGACTTCTTCTATAAAGTTACTTTTTCTAATAATTGTACGCATTTGGTCATCCATTTCCTGCCACGGGTGGTTAATTCAAACTTGGCTCGTTGTTCATAAATAGCAACACGTTCTTTATAGGCATTGAGTTCAGAGATAACAGAATCATCGGGGCACATGCGGTATTCATCAAAAACATAGTCATCATTGATCTGCGAAGATGCATCACTTGGTATGACCTCACTTTCACTTTGTTTCACATATTGATCATATGGGAAAACATTGATATTACCCATATTTTCAATATCTGACTCAATAGTTTCAGTTGATTGTACTTTGTCATGCATCTTTTGCACATCAACATCATCATATAGTTTTAATACCTCAGAAATGATTTTGTCTTTGGATGGAACAGCTTGTGGTGATGAAGAGACTTTAGAAGGGACCATTGGAGAAATGCTAGCCATGAAAATTGTTTGTGCAAGAGGTTCATCATCAACGCCGAGTCGTATGCATCACAATCACGACTTGAAAGGCATTCGATGATTGTGGCCTATCTCCTGAATTGGTCGCTCATCCACATCAGCATCATATGTCTTGGCATTTCCCTCAACAAGAAACAACAACTCCTCTTCATCCAAAGCTGCACCATTATCCTGAGCTTGCACAAGCAACATCTTATCCTCAAGTACTCTACATTCGAGGACGTTTTGGCAATGTACAGTTCCTTGCAATATGTCCCTCACCACCACAGTTGTAACATTTGATCGGCTTTGCTTGTCCTTGATTTCCATTCCTTC
This sequence comes from Chrysanthemum makinoi, assembly GCA_910596185.1. Classification (NCBI taxonomy): domain Eukaryota; kingdom Viridiplantae; phylum Streptophyta; class Magnoliopsida; order Asterales; family Asteraceae; genus Chrysanthemum; species Chrysanthemum makinoi. Next base: position 192,668,854 of record OU343220.1, on the reverse strand, counting down.
CCCTATTCTGATTTGCCACATATCCTCTACCAGCTCCACCTCTCCCTTGTTCATACTGCCTTTCTTGAACTGGTTGTACCATAACCTTCCCATCTCTGACAGTGGCTTGATTTTGAGGATTGGATGCTGTTCTGAGGTTGTTGTTGGTGTGTGGGAGAGAGTTCATGTTTTGACTAATCATGAGAGCCAGTTGATTAATGAAGTTTCCCACGTGTGCATCAAAGATCGTTGTTTGAACATTGGATCGGGAATGAGTTTGTGGTTACCATTACCCATGGGTATAACTTGAGATTCTTTGGTGGTAATTCCAATGTTTGAGTAAAAGGCAGTGGAATCATTTGATGAACTTGTTTCTCCTGTATTTGTTTTGAATTGTTCAAGAATCCTCTTTTCAAACATGGCATGTCTCTCATTCTGAAGAAGGAAGGCATAGAGTGGCTCATAGTTTGTATTCTTCAATCCTTTGGTTAGCTTCACAGAGGTGACAAACTTGTGCCATTCGGGATTCATGTTGTTCACAAACTTTGAGTTCAAATGAATGTTTGGCATAGTCATTCTGATGTTCCTCATGTCATTAACAAGCTTGTGGAATCTCACGTAATACTCATAGACACTCTCATCCGGTTTCATCTTGAAGTGCTCAAATTCATCATAGATTTGTGATTCTCTGTCTTCCATAGTTAATTCAGAACCAGAAAGAAGCATCTTGACATTATCCCACACCGCCTTGGCTTCGGTGTTGTGATTGATAAGCTTGTAGATATCTTTTGGAAGACCTTGAAGTATGATGTTAGAAGCCCGGATATCAGCATCGAATCTCTTTTTCTCCTTATCATTGAGTTCATCATACATTTTGGTCCGTCTAATCCATAGATCATAGTTCCATCTGCAACTATATCAATTAAGTCTCTTGTAGTCTCAACCTGATAAGGTCCTTCATCGATTGACTTGAGAATGTTGACTCCATTTTCTTTTCCCAAACAGTATAATCGGATTCGTTGAGCCCATGAGTCATAATCAGTTTTGTCAAGCATAGGTGGACGAGTATCATCCCGCCGCTTGACGTCCTCGACTACGAAGAAACAATAGTAGAAACGATGTTTGCCATGATTACAAGTTCTACGGGATTTTACTATTCTTTGATTAAACCGGGAAATTGATTCTTTCACGGGATTTTACTAAACCAAAAAAAAAACAACCGTAAGAATGTAGCACGAAGAAGTAACAAGTCTAAATAGACAAGTAGCTAAACACTCAACTCGCTTAGGTATCAACTCGCTAAACAACCAACTCGCTCAAAGAATCCAATCTCGCTTAAGAATCAACTCGCTAAATAACCAAGTCGCATTAGTATCAACTCGCAACACAATCAACTCGCTTAATGAAACAAGTCGCTAAATAGCTAACTCGCCTTTAGTACCAACTCTCAAGCTTAATGAAACAAGTCGCTTTAATAATCAACTCGCTTAATAGCAAGTCGCAAATGCACAACTCGCTAACCACCAAGTCGCTTAAAAGCTTAACTCGCTAAATAGCCAAGTCGCATATAACAACTCGCATCCAAGAACACAACAACTCGCCAAGAAATGTATATCCGAGACTCAACTCGCTTTGTACAAAGTTCAAAAATAACCACTTTATCAATCAAAAACAACCAAACCACAATGATTTAAGCTTTCCAATTCAAAGCATAAACACATATGATGATCCTAAACACAAAAGTACAAGCAAAATTCAAACTTTAACACTAAAATTTGTCCAAATGAATCAAACTCTTCTAAACACTTAATACCCCAAAAACCTTATGAAATCCACCAAAACAAAGAGCATGAAAGATGAGTGATCAAACCATGGCTCTTGATACCATTTGTAACATATTGGATTTCACAAATACACTAAACCATAATCATATCAGGCGTACAATGTGTTTAGAGAGAGAAAGTTCTAGAGAGAGAAATGGAAGAGAGTTGAGAACTTTAGTGAGAGAAAGAAAAATCTTATTATGAGCTCCAACTCTCTACCTTGGGAGGTAGAGAGTATTTATAGTCATTACATAAAACGCCACCTGACGGCGTGGATCGGCATACATGGGTAAAGACCCGTCAGTCCTCCACGGTGTTACTAAACTAAATACTACTTAACATCAAATAACTACGACCACGAGCTTTCTAATGATTACATATACTTGAGGTGACCGACACTTTAACTACTGGATTTTCCAAATCCTAACAAGATCTACCTAAGTTAAAATTTCACACCCCCAAATTACCTGTTTTGCAGCGGAATGGAATTCCTGAGGGTTGACTGTCATAGCATCACAGTTACAGTTATATTGAACTACCTAAAGTGTCGTTTGGAAAACACATCGTTTGATTGAATAAAATAATCAGAGTTTACAAAGTATAGGTCCCAAATGATAGTCAATATGTACGGAAATAATTTGATACAAGCCAAACGATGTTTTAAAGTGCATAAAATCCCTATGAGACGCATCGTCACCACGACTCTATGATAAGTCCACATGCATGCCATGAAGTGTATGCCTTAGATACCTGAGATAAAACATGCTAAAAGTGTCAACACAAAGGTTGAGTGAGTTCATAGAGTTTGTGTTGAAATGAAAAACCTTTAGAAAATGTTCATGCAAAGAAAGGCATTGTAAATCCACTCGCCCAAGTTCCGCCCATACAAAACTTGCAACATGTGTGTTTACAACCCACTGCCAAAATGTGTATAGTTTATGTTCAAGCCCATGATGTCAAATGAATTCACATGATAGTACATTACTTAATGTATCAATATTCAATTGAAATAACACATATGAGTGTTGTTTCAAATAATTCCAAGACCATTAGTTCATGATTATACCAAGACCGCTAGTTCCAATGATTATACCAAGACCATTAGTGCAATGATTATACCAAGACCATTAGTTCAATGATTATACCAAGACCATTAGTTCAATGATTTATGATATAGAAATTCTAAGTATGGCAATCATCTATTTCAAGATGACTAAACATTCATTTCAGATAAACACATAGTTTGCAAATAGACATGAATGTCATAAAAGTTGTTGAGCATGTATCTCCCCCAAAAGTAGTATTAAAACAATTGAAAATGGGGCTATGGAACTCACGATAATCAGTAAAAGTTTAGAGTACTTATGAAAGTAAATGAAAATATTTGAGCATGTATCTCCCCCAAAAGTAATTCAAAATGTATAAAAGTAGGGGCTATGAAACTCACTTGGTACAATGATACGATGACAAAAGTGAGTACACTGAAATGAGGCGCAATCTCTAACTGCGACCTATTATTAATGATATGATATATAATAAGTCATGATGTAATGTTATGCATGCAATTCGTATGATATCTATACCACTTGTGAATTTTGAAAATATCGTTTATCGTCGAAAAATAATCTTATAACGTCTTGACAATTTGTAAATTACTTTATAAGTATATACATTGAACAAATATCCCACAATAGTCATTTAGTGATTTATTATGAAATTTTAACTTTTCGTCGTAAAATAATGTCATTTGACAATTCATGAAAAGTAATAGCCTCGAAAAGCTAGTCGTAAAATGGTGCACATCGAGTGTTAGGAAACGAACTCAACGGTTTTGGAAAGCTTGTATCATTATCTCAAAGTTTTAGCTTTTAAGTTTTTGTCCTAGAGGTCTCGATCATGAAGAAAAATATAGGTAAAGTATGGTACTTGTATCCAAAATATTGTTTAAGGGTGGTTTTCGGCAAAGTTTGAATGATCGTATTTTATTCGTTACAACTCCGTTTGACGAACGGTTGGACATTTTGGAAAGTATGCTAGGCGAACTTACTTTTACTAGAAGACATCATGCTATAAAAAGTAATACATCAATGTTAAAAACGACCCTCAACATGGTCATTTGTGGCCGTAATGTTTGTCTAATAGAAATATATTAGTTTTGCTTATATAATATAGTTACGGCAACTTTATTTAAACACGTGTAATTTAATCGTTACAAGTCCGTTTTCTACGTTTTATACGTCCTTAGCTTCGTGTTAAAGTATACTAATATATTTTTGATAAGTTGACACATTTTATAGCACTTAAGACTCATTTTTGACTCGTAAAAAGTCGAGAATACATGCTGAATTTTCTGAAACAAATAGTTTTCGTCGTTAAACTTGAAAATAGCATAACTTGTTCGTTATAACTCCGTTTTAACCCGTTCAAGCGGCCACGTTTTCGTTTTAAAGTATATTTTCCAAATATCTAGCTCAAAAATTTTTACAATCTGTCGAGAATTCCAGAATTCAAAATTTTGATCAGACCTTTAAATAAAGTTGTCGAAATGAGTTTTTCTCGCGCAAAACCAATTCTAACCAATTCAAACCAACGCCGAAGCTATTCTAATCCTACCATACACCTTATTAGGGTGTCATGGGTTCCTAGACATCACCAAAAGTGATAGGTTTCAAGGAGTAATTATAGGATGATAAATATATATTGATAACACTTAAAAACAATAAAAGTGGTATAAACATCCATATAACTTGCATGTTTTTCTCAAGCATGATAAAATGAACATGATATGAATATGAAAGATGAAAATGAACATGAAATGCTTACTAGTTACTTGATGAGGTTTAATGAACAAGGGTTTATCCTAAATACCCTAGGCTTTTATTGCAAAACCTTAAAATAGAGTACACTAGTGTTTATATAAGCACTTGGTCTTGAAAAAAAAATTATGTTTCTTGCTTGGTCTTGCCTTGGCTGAATTTTTGAGATGAGATGGAGAAGGTTTCTTTCCTTTTTTTTTCACCTTCAAATATGTAGTCTATGTGTTTTTTATAATGAATATCTAGTATAAAATTGATGAGTATGCATATTAAAGTCAAGATATTATAAAAAGATGGTGACTAGGGTAGAAAAGTCGGCAAGATCAAAATGAGGAAAAAGGTGATGCATTTTGATTGGCTAAATGTATTATAAGTTAAATACTATGTATATTTGGTACATATAATTAGGTATTTAATGTAGCGTTCGCTAGAAATCGATTTTTACGGAACAAAATAAAATATATCGAAGTTGTAAAAATTATAAAAATACATTTCTTACAAGAATTGAGTGAAATAATAATTATCGAGTAGTATTTACGAAAACCGTCGTAAATATTTATATATATAACAATTTATATACAAAATAAATTGAAATTATCGGGTAAACTAATAATATAATTTTTATAGTCTTAAAATGAGTATAGAAATATATTAGGATTATTTTTGGAAGTGTCGGATCAAGCGTTCAAAATAAATGATTACGCGATAGCGTTTATTTAATAAGAAATTATGCGTTTAATGTAAAATGCAAAACCATGCATGAACTAATATGATGATAATGATGCTAATGATATGTAGACTAAACCTAGTCTATATGAAATGTCCTTGATGATTGTTCATGAATTCGCAGCTAAACCATTAAGGTTACACGAATTTGATACTCGTAAACCTAGTTTACGATAAATGATGAATAGTGAATCATGAATAGTGTTTTTCTCCGGGAATGAATAGTGTTTCGTAAATAGTAAAATTTTGAAATACGTTCTCAGAATATTACTTCGACTCCGAAAACGATGAATAGTAACTGATGAATAGTAAATTCCCGAGATGAATAGTAAATTTGAGAAATGACCTGAAAGTACGAGTTGTCACATAAAATATGAACATCATTTTTGTGATGCTTGTAATGTAGGAAAACAAGCTCATTCTAGTCATAAAGCTAAAAACATGGTGTCTACAACTAGGTGTCTAGAATTACTATATATGGATTTATTTGGTCCATCCGCTATCCAAAGTTATGGAGGCAACTACTACACTTTGGTCATAGTGGATGACTATTCAAGGCATACATGGACAAAATTCTTAAAGAACAAAATGGAAACCTTTAATTATTTTGAAATATTAAGCAAAAAGATCCAAAGACAACTAGGAAGTCCCATAGTGTCTATTAGAACGGATCATGGTAGGGAATTCGATAATGAAGTGCAATTCGGAGCTTTTTGTGACACTAATGGTATTACTCACAACCTCTCGGCTCCACGCACTCCACAATCGAATGGGGTAGTAGAAAGAAAGAATAGAACCCTACAAGAAATGAGTCGAACCATGCTTAATGAACAATCCATACCTCAAAAGTTTTGGTGTAATGTCGTTGATACTTCAACGTACATACTCAATCGAGTCTTAATTAGACCAATCTTAGGAAAAACTCCATATGAGTTACTTCGAGGCAAAAAGCCTACGTTAAATCACTTTAGAGTCTTTGGTAGTAAATGTTTTATTCTTAACACTAAAGATTACCTTACAAAATTTGATCCTAAATCAACCGAAGGTATCTTTTTAGGTTACTCGCCAAATAGCAAAGCTTACGTCATATTAAACAAAGAAACAATGAAGGTAGAAGAGTCATTAAATATAAAATTTGATGAAAGTCCACCCAAACCCTCTCCACCTCTTGTCGATGACGAGATTATAGAAAGTGAAGCTATAGTAATAAAGAAAAAGATAAGTGAAGAAGAAGAACCTCTAAGTGATGAAATAATAAACATTAAAGAGTCCAAAGATCACCCCGTAGATAAAGTCATAGGAAAACTAAACGAACGAACATTAAGGTCTCAAGTTCAAAACCAAAGTAGCTTGTTTTGTTTCGTTTCAACCTTAGAACCTAAGAATACACAAGAAGCCATAAAAGATGAGAGTTGGGTAATGGCTATGCAAGAAGAACTAAATCAATTTGTTTCTAATGATGTTTGGACACTTGTCCCTCCACCTAGTAATCAAACCATAATAGGAACCAAATGGGTTTATAAAAACAAATTAGATGCAAACGGAGTAGTGTCTAGGAACAAGGCTAGACTCGTTGCTCAAGGGTATAACCAACAAGAGGGAATAGACTTTGATGAGACCTACGCCTCCATGGCTAGATTAGAGTCTATAAGAATACTTCTTGCGTATGCTTGTGCTAATGATCTAAAGCTTTATCAAATGGATGTCAAAAGCGCTTTTCTAAATGGTTTCATTAATGAAGAAGTATATGTAGCTCAACCTCCTGGCTTCATTGATTTTGAAAAACCCAAACATGTGTATAAATTAAAGAAAGCCCTTTACGGTCTTAAACAAGCTCCAAAAGCTTGGTATGATAGACTCAAGTCATTTCTAGTTAAACACAACTATACCATGGGGTTAGTTGACAACACACTTTTACTAAGAAAAGAGAGTCACATATAATCATAGTACAAATATATGTAGATGATATTATATTCGAATCCACTTGTCAAGACATGTGTGATGATTTCTCTAAAATCATGCATGACGAGTTCGAGATGAGTATGATGGGAGAACTTAGTTTCTTTCTTGGTCTACAAATAAAACAAGTAGAAGATGGTATCTTCTTCAATCAATCTAAATACATCAAGGAGATGTTAAAGAAATTCGGTCTAGAAGAGTCAAAACCAATTAGGACTCCAATGTCATCCGACACCAAACTCAAAAAAGATGAAGACGGAGAATCCGTAGATAATACTAAATATCGTGGCATGATAGGTAGCTTCTACCTCACGACAAGTAGGCCGGATATCATGTTTAGTGTTTACTTATGTGCTAGGTTTCAAGAAGACCCTAAAACATCACACCTAGAAGCCGTAAAAACAATATTTAGATATATTAAGGGTACAACACAATTAGGATTATGGTATCCTAAGGGCACGGAAGTAGAAACAATTGTATATGCAGATTCTGACCATGCAGGTGATTACGTTGATAGAAAAAGTACAAGTGGGGTATGTACTTTCATGGGATGTTGCTTAACATCTTGGTTTTCTAAGAAACAAACGGCACTTGCAATATCAACAACCGCCGAAGCGAGTACGCTCCGCCGCAAAGCATGCCAACATACACTATGGATGAAACAAGCGTTAGTCGACTACGACATTCATCTAAGCGACATAGCCATCCTATGTGACAACAAAGGTGCCATCGACTTAAGCAAGAATCCGGCATTGCATTCTCGCACAAAGCATATAGAGATTTGTCATCACTTCCTAAGAGACAATGTTCAAAAAGGGAACATCTCTATTGAGAAGGTAGCATCCGAAGACAACATAGCCGACGTCCTCACCAAACCGTTGAAGCGGGAACAATTCAACCTACTTCGTCTTGGTCTTGGTCTAATGGAACAAACGTCGTAACTTATTTGACTCTACAAGGTATGTAAACACTAGCCTTCTTCTTTCTGAGTCTAGGATTTCTATTTCATGCACAACTCACAAACAATACGGGAATTTTCAAAACCCAAGATAAGTTTTCCACTTATAGCTTTCTTATTTAATACACATTTTCAAAGAAAATCTCTTTTCAAAATGTTTTCTAAAAGGATGATACCTTCCCATATCAATTTCACAAAAGCAATTTCTCACGACTAGGACAAATCGCTTTTTCATTATTAATACAAAGTAAAACCCGTTTTCATTGCATCTCATGTCTTTTGAATGCTAAAGGGGACACATAACTAATATGTGTTTTCGGTTACATTCATTTAAGCAACAATGAATTAGGAGCATTGATAACACAAAATTACGTACTCATGTACTAAATATGTGTTTTCGGGTTATCTCAATAGGATGCTTTTCTACTTCTAGTTTATTTTTCTTTTCCTTTTTAGGAGTCGAGATAACCGTAACTCCAAATAGTTTGCATATAGGCACACACTAGGCAAAATGTTTTCACTTTTGTGCTGCCTCGATCACTGCACCCACGGATCCCAAATTATGCCGGGCGGATCCTCAAGGGAAGGATCCGTGGGATCCGTGAAACGTAAGCTTTTTACCTTCTATTTTTTTTCACTTTGGATGAAAAATCCACATTTGTTTCATTTTTGGAGTATGCTCTTTAATGCTTGTGTTCTCATGATCACATGCCTTGAATTCATATCTAATCATTAGATTTTAATCCACATTTTGGTCAAGCATTCATTACAATGATTTGTTTTTCTATATATAGAACTCCCAAAATGCTTGCATAATCCATCTCATCCTCACATACACAATACACCATGTCTTCCAAAACCCCTTTAGATGAATCACCTAGTACAAACAATCATCTTCATGATACCCAAACCTTTGTGCTACCACCATCCAAAATACCACAATCAAACTCTAGGATATCCGCACGGATTAGTATCCAATCTTGTTGTTTAGCAAAACCAACCTCAAATGGTTCATCCTCAACAAATAACTCACAACAAGATGCTTCCATTATAGCACATCCCTCATCACCAACAAGTACACCAACTTCATCACCACCTAAAGTCACTCTTTTGGAACTCCTTAAGACTCCAACAAGATCTAAACAACCTAAACAAAAAGAAATTGTCTTTTCAACACCCCCACATCTCCAAATACTATCTTTCAAGGTCTTGAAACATCACCACCATTAGCTCCCATCACATTACAAGAACATCTAGGTTCTTTTCCACCACCATTTACTAATATTCCGGATGTTGATCCATATTTTCCTATTTTTCCACCACAACTTCCGAATAACTCAAATCAAAACAACCCGGAAAACTTCCGCACTCATTACCCACATCATTTACATTGTGAACATTGTCAATCCACTAGGGAAATCGCAATAGAAGTTAGGGAAGAAATGTGTTTCATACTCAACCTCATCCTTGATCGCATCAATACCATCACTCATCAAAACCTCCATCCATAACCTTTTGCAAGCATGGATGGAGTCACTACTACTATTTTCTACTTTTAGTATTTTTTTTCTTTTGAAGTCATTTTCAAGAACAAGTCTTGTTCTTATTTTACATGCTTGTAAGTGGCATAAAATACCACTACAATTTGTTGTTTTATTACAAGGCCTTGTTTACATACCTTGGCTCCCAATCTTGATTCTCGGCAATCACAAGATTATTTAAGCATGTTACTAACCTTTCTTTTTGTAGGATTTTTATTTTTCTTCACTTGACGCCCAAACTAGGGGGAGCTACCGTCAAGGGGAGTAAGAAATACGTGGACTACTTTTTCCACACTTTTATGTTTATTTCTTCCAAGTGTTAACTTTTGTTTCTACAAAAAGGGGAGAAGAAGTAAAACTTAGGGCTTTCAAAACTTACATATATTCTTAAGTTTTACTCATCATAACATTATGTTTTGTCATCAACAAAAGGGGAGAGATTGTTAATACAAATAAACCGTAAAACGCTTTATTAATATTTGCGATCTCTTTGTGTTTTGTTGATAACAAATATAATGTTATCTTAAGTATAATTATAAGGATACATGTTATTTTTGTAAAGCATTTACATATAGCCATTTAAATACAAAAATGTAATAATTAAGCATTTGTTGTAATAGTTTATTAGGATGGGTAAAACCATAACCCATGGATCTTAACCCATACCCAAGTAGACTAGATACAATGTATACTTAGATACATTGAATCTAAAGAAAACCCATGGACCAACACATAACCCATGACCCATAACCAAAAACCCATGGGCAAAGAGGAGCGTTCCACGGATCCCTAGGATTACACTAGACGGATCCCAAGTGGAAGGGATCCGTGGGATCCGGGGAACAGTGAAGAATTTTGCCTATAAATAGAGAGCCATTTCTTCATTCTAACTCACCCCTCTTCTTACTAAATCTCTCATACACTCTCATTCTCTTTTAACATATAGATCACTTGATCTAGAGAGTTGTTCTTCTTTCTTTCTATTTGTGATCCTCATATAGGTCCTTCTCTAAGGCGAGATCACGAGCATTCTACAAGTCATCCAAGCAAGGGTTCTTGATTGATTTGTCACTCCGCAAGATTTCTGTAGCGAAGATCTTGTATTAGATATTTCACATATTTGTTGTGTAATAGTTGTGTTGGTTTGGTCCACCGTGCTACGGACTCGGTATTTAGCTTTGTACCGGAAAAAGTGTAAGCGACGTTGTGAAGGCTTCTCCGCTAAGTGAAGGAGTTTGTTGACATAGTGCTTGAACTCTCGAGTAGGTGACTCGGGGAGTGGAGTAGGGCAAGGAAGGTGTCCTTATAGCCGAACCACTATACCTCGGTTGTGTGTTTTCTTTCCCTTCGCTTTACTTTATTTACTTGCTTTATCATTAGATCTATACTTTCTCTACATCCATAAGATCTCACATATTAACGAATCTAAAAGTTTTTGAAACTAACTTAAAATCGGCAAAACTATTCAACCCCCCTTCTAGTTTTCCACAGGATTCATGGACCCCGGTGTTTTGGTATAATTTACAAGCTCTTGAAGTCTTTATGCTCCAGCCCCTATTCTATGGTTTCTTGACAGGTGGTTCTGTGCGTCTTCCTTGGAGCCCATATTTTTCTATACGTCTTTCGTTTTGCTTTGCCTAGTGGCTTAATCATATCTTTGCTCCTTTTCTTTTTCTTTTTTTTTTTTTTTTTTAAATGATGGTCGAACCAAACTGTAGCGAGCTATGGACCACTATAGTTTTAGAATTGAATTTCCAGTGTGTTCACACTATACATTATTTGATCAAAATACGACTTCATTATCTACATAATACATGGATGATTTTATATTTCTAGTTCCTTTTCACATCTAGAATGGCGGGTTTACTTAGATAATTAAACAGGTCACCAACAAGTCAATTTATCATGAGTATTGTGAGTCTATAAAGAAATTAGCTCTTGACATTACAGAGTTAAGAGAGATTACGGGCGTCATCACTAGAAATTATAAAAATCTCTAACAGAGGATTTGAAAAAAGTTATAGAAAAGAAATATTTTGTCCCTTCCAGGACATCCAATAAAATTGAGATTGAGATTCTATCAAGTTTAAATGAATAGAACCGGTCATGTTCTCTTACAAACAAAAGAAAGACCGAGTCCCACAGTTTTCTATGTGTGAAAACATGACCGATCATCATGTTCATTCTAGCTTGAGAAAATCTAAATTTTAAATTGGAAAAAAGGTTAAAGAAGGCTTATTGTGAGTTGAATGATTAAGGTTGAGGAAGTAGGTTTCTGGCATTAGAGCAAAAAGGTTGAAAATAAACTTATTAAGTTTAGCACATATTGAAGATGCACTATCTGAAAATCATGTTTCATCAGTGAGATGTAACTATTGCCCACAACGTTACAACTTACAAAGCTAACTTACTTTTTGGGTTAATCATGGTTTTCGACCTTTTGGTCGACTACTTCACGAGATTTGAATTTACCATCACACTAACTCAAACCGGGTAAAGTTTCTTTTTTTTTTAATGGCATTGCCACTTAAAGTTGTTTGCACTTAGCAAAAAATTAAAATTGAGACCTCTCAATAGTTACAAGCTCTTTACCACTAAGCCACTGGTTTTTACAAAGCTAACTTATGTTGAAGAAGAACAAGCTAATTATTGGTCGAATTCAAAATGCTAGACTAATCAAGAAATACCAAGACGTCAAAAAAAAAAAAAAAAAAAAGTCATATTATCTAAAGTTTATAAGATAAGACTTCCACGTTATTAACATGGATATGATGAGTTATGAGTATATGACATTAAAAATGACCCCTATTGCTAAAAGGTGGATTTAGTGATATTGGGCCTAATTTATTCAATCGAGATAGAGTGATAGACTGAATCAGTGAATCGTACATTTTTTAATTTTTATGGTTCCACTGAAGGCCAGACGTAATAAACCAAGCCCATATTACGCATAATGGAGTGGGTTACTTTTTCTGGAGTCCGATTCAATCGGCCTGGAACTCTGGAAGAATGGGAGTCATCTCAACTCTCAAGTGAAAAAGAAAAGAAAATCTTTTGTTGTGGACAGCTTATATTCTTTGTTGCGAGATATGAAAATGTAAATTTGGCAGCTAAATGAGTTAATGAAACCATTATCAGCTTAAATGTTAGCACTTATTTTATACTTGTATGAGAGATCAATTTTTTATCCACGACGAACCGGGGAGCTAATTAATGTTGGAACGTAAGTTAAACTTTATTAATGATTAACTATACATAGAGTACATACAATGTGTTAGAAAATAGGATTACAGAAATCTTAGAGTCGTGTAAACACTTTCAGATTGAAGTATTTCGATGGTTCTATTGAAATCTTAAATCGGATAAAACTCAGATTAAAAACGAGAATATGTTTTTCGCAAGTTATGAAACCGAACCAGATGGATAATATAAACATATGACCAAAAAAAACTAATTTTCGGTTATAACAGTCAAAGCAGTTATATTAACAACCGAATCAGTTAAATTCTGCCCCTTGGACCCTACTACCAGGGGCGCTGTCTCCGGACCCCTGTCATTTGGGGCTTCGCCCCCGAATGATAATCATAATAATGTCATACAAGTGTGCACTCTGCACAACCCCGACTTGTTGAACAATTATCACGATTACACATTGGTCAACTAAGTCAATCCATTACACTTAAATCATATTGGTGATGCAAAATCACCAACATTCCTCCGCCATTTAAGTGTATAATCTTGATTAACTTAAAACAAACTCATAACAAACAACAAACTGATGCATAAATGAAATATCCAGACGATTGAATTTCACATTAGTACATTAGCATTCCAAATATTCAAATATGAGAGTGTCACTAAAGGATTGAACTCTTTCTATTCATAGTGAATACATGAAGATAATATACACAACAGTTTACACATTCACATGTTCTACTTGACACTATGTTTTACTAGCTTGTGTTCTATCCTTCAATAAGCATATCAAAGCCAAGTCCCAAGCTTTTTGAAGCAGCTAAACTTCATGCTTATATAGGTAGTTTTTTACTCTTGCACCTGCACATGCAATTTGTCAAAAAACCATTAAGAAATATAATTTCAACCTCCTTTATCTTGCAGTTCTCAACACATACCGTGGGATGATGTAATTATGTGTTCCAATCCAAAGATATCAAGCTTTCCTCATTAAATTCAACATTTAACATTACGTTAGATGGGAATTGGGTATCTTGATACAAGGATTTAATTAGATGGACTTTAAACCCATCCCAATAGTCACCTTGCGTACGAGATCCCTTGCTAACCCTTTGGTTAAATTGTCGCCTAAATTCAATTGAGTTCTTACAAACTCCACAGATATCACACCATTCATGATAAGCTCATGAATCATGCTCTGTTTAACACCTAAGTGTGTAGAGTTGCCATTGTACACTTGACTATAAGCCTTATCCAAGGTAGCAGCACTATCACATCTGATAGAAATGGTAGATATCGGTTTAGGCCATAAAGGAATTTCTTAAACCAAATTCCTCAGCCACTCAGCTTCATTACCAGCTGCAGCTAAAGCAACAAATTCAGACTCCATAGTTGAGCTTGTAATACAAGTCTGTTTCTTTAAAGCCCAAAAGCACCTCCCCCAAGAAGGAATACCCAACCACTCGTAGACGAGTGATCCTCCATATTGTTAATCCAACTGGCATCGGAATAACCTTCTATAACATAAGGATAACCACTATAAGTCAAACCATAATCCATGGTTCCTTTCAAATACTTAAATAATCGAACTAGAGCTTGCCAATGTAGAGCACTAGGATTGCTAGTGTACCTACTAAGCTTTCCTACAGCAAAAGCTATAACTGGTCTAGTGCTAATCATGGCATACATAAGACATCCAATAGCTCTAGAGTATTCTAACTGAGACACTGGAGTTCCTTTATTAGGTCGAAACTTCACAGTAGGATCTACAGGAGTATAAACAGGAGAACAATTAGTAAAGTTAAACTTTGTCAGTATCTTCTCAATATAATGTGATTGAGAAATAGAGATACCATTGTTTCCTCGTTTGATTCTAATACCAAGAATCACCTCAGCCTTCCCCAGATCTTTTATATCAAAATCAGATGACAAGAATTCCTTTCTCTTATTAACTTGATCTTGGTCAGTAACAAAGATCACCATGTCGTCCACATATAAGAAAATTATTACTCCCTTACCAGAAGCATCAAATTTTCTATACACACACTTGTCAACTTGGTTTAAAGAAAAACCATTAGACAAAACCACATCTTCCAACTTTTGATTCCATTGTTTTGGTGCTTGTTTCAGACCATACAATGATTTCTTCAATTTACATACCTTGCTTTCATGTCCAGGCATCACAAACCCTTCAGGTTGTTTCATGTAAATTTCCTCATCCAAATCACCATTAAGAATGCAGTTTTTACATCCATTTGGTGAATAACTAGATCATGTATAGCTGCAAGAGCTAACAACAATCTAATAGTGAAAATTCTAGTAACAGAAGCATAAGTGTCAAAGAAGTCAATTCCCTCCTTTTCTCTAAAGCCCTGGATAACCAATCTGGCTTTATATTTATCTATGCTTCTATCCACTTTCATCTTCCTTTTAAGGATCCATTTAATTCTTAATGCTTTGCATCCAGGAGACAAGTCAGTTACTTCCCAAGTATCATTCTGCATGATGGAATCAATCTCACTTTGAATTGCTTCTTTCTAAAAAGCAACATCTCGAGAAGCCATTGCTTCATTCAAGGTCCTTGGATCCTCCTCAATAATGAAACAATAATCACGTTGAGATAAAGTCTTATCTCTTGTTCCTTCAACTAAATAAAGTTGAAAATCAGACCCAAAAGACTTAGCTTTTCTTGTTCTAGTGATTTTTCTAGGAACAGATGGACCAGGTATATCATCAGTACCTTCAACCTCATCTTCAGCTATCTTACTCGAAGATGGTTGAATCATACCTCTTGGTCTAGTTATAGACGAAAACCATTCTTCATCAAATATAGCATCTTTTGACTCTATTATAGAGTTCACCGACACATAATCATTAGGTTCTATAACATAAAACCTATAACACTTGGAATGCTCAGCATACCCAATGAAGATACAATCTATACCTTTCTTACCCAGATTTTTCATTTTGGGTTCAGTTAGTCTTACAACCGCTATACATCCCCAAACCCTCAAATAAGTCAAATTTGGTACCTTCTTGGTCCAAATTTCATAAGGTGTTTGTTTACGGAGTTCTATTCAGAATATAACTGGCTATCAACATAGCCTCACCCCAAAACCCCTTCACTTAGTCCAGAATAGGATAACATGGAATTCACCATTTCCTTTAAAGTCCTATTCTTCCTTTCAGCCACCCCATTCTGTTGTGGCGTGTAAGGAGGCGTGGTTTGATGAAAATAAACTGGATCATAATACTCACCAGCTCTATCAGTACACAATACTTTTATCAAATCTTGTCTTTGAAGTTCTATCTAGTTTATAAATTTTAAATTTCTCTAGAGCTTCATGTTTAGCATGCAGTAGATAGACATAACAATATCTAGAAGCATCATCAATAAAAGTAATGACATACTTATTGTGTCCTAGTGAAAGATTGGCATGAAAATCACACAAATCACTATGTATGAGATCTAATGCTTTGCTTTCCCGGTTAACACTCTTAAATGGATGTCTAGTGATCTTTGTTAACATACAAGTCTTGCAACTTTCAGGTGTCATGTCAAAAGCAGGTATTAAACTCATTTTAGACATATCTTCATTCTCTTGTAATGAACATGTCCTAGGCTAGCATTCCATAATTCAGATTTACTTAAACTATTGCTATGACTAGAAGAAATCATACAAGCAGAAGCACTAAACAAAGGATAATTCAGATTTAATCTAATCATTTCATTACATACATAACCAAATCCAACAAATGAACCATGTCTTGACAAGATATACTTGTCACTTTCCAACACTTTTTTGTAGCCACACTTATTCAACACAATTTCAGAAACAAGATTCTTTTGAATCCCAGGTACATACAATACATTATCTAAACATAAAGTTTTTCCAGAAGTGAAAGTCAATAAAACATGCCCTATTCCTTTGATTGGTTCAGTTGCAACATTTCCCATCTTTACAAATGATCCATCTTCAATCGATTTACATACTTGAAACCAAAGAAGATCCTTGCAAACATGACTTGTTGCATCCGAATCAACCCACCAAGCAACTTCATCATCCGGAACATAAAATGCATCAGAAATTACAGAAACATAATGTAAAAAATTACCAAAATTCTGCATAAAATTAGGATTATAACCTTGTTGCTTTTCAGGATCCTTAGACCCACTTGAACCAGCGCTATTATTGCCCTTACGAGAGCGACAATCCTTCTTCATATGACCAGGCTTGTTACATTTCCAACAAGTCAATGCACCATTCTTGTTGGCAAATTTATCATCACCACTTTTGAACTTTCTTTTGTTCTTATTGTCGTTAGAATTTTTGGCTCAATCTCCTTCAACCATCTTAACAGAAGAAGATCCAATTTGGCTCCTTCCTTTAGGATTATTATCAAGTTCCTGATATCTTAATCCTTCCTCAATTCGTAGATGACTACCGAGTTGAACCAAATTTAACTCTTCCTTTTTATGTTTCAAACAATGTTTGAATTCTCTAGGAAGAGTTTATCAATGATAAGCGCAACCGAGATGGCTTTATCCATCATCAACTTATGTTGGGTATACTGTCCAGGAATCCTTAACATTTCATGATATTGTTTCATGATAGCGGGCCAGTATCAACCATCTTGTAATTCATAAAATTACTCACAGGGAAACTTCTTTGCGAAGCATCTTCGCCATGTATTTTATTCTAGGGACTCCCATTAGATGCGTTTGCGATTCAGCTTTGATAGATATCAAATAGGGAATCGGAACATACCGTTCAGAGAATGTGACCACGGCATATGTAGTCCTCGTTCTCCCACTTCATCCTCTTCCTAGTCGTATCCAAAGTTTCATTCTCGTCCTTTCGAAGACGGTGTACCTCAGCATACACAAATTTCGAGGATGGTAAGAAGAAGTGCATCTTCTTTTGCCACGCATATTTGACGAAAGTCCTACCCTTCAAACTTTGCCAACTTATTGAACTTGCTCGTCATATCCTTCACAGATTCTCCGTTCGTCATGATCACAAAATACTTCAATCTTTGTTAGGAAATAGGATCACAGAAATCTGAGAGTCGTGTAAACACTTTCAGATTGAAGTATTTCGATGGTTCTATCGAAATCTTAAATCGAATAAAACTCAGATTAGAAACGAGAATATGTTTTTTGTAAGTTATGAAACCGAACCAGATGGATAATATAAACATATGACCAACAAAACTGATTTTCGGTTATAACCGCCAAAGCAGTTATATTAACAACTGAATCAGTGATAAGGATTTAAAATGTACACTTTTTAGGGGTCATTTAAGCCTTTAATTGATCACTTTTGTATCCGTTACTACTTAATTTCGTTCCTTTTCACTTTTTAGGTCTCTTGAAGGCAAATTGCTGGAATGACACTTATTCGGACTTAAAGCTATTTGAATATATGAAGAAAATGGCCAAAGTCAAGAATCAAGACACTCAATTGCTTTGGGCGGAACTGAAGGGACGGCGCGTTACTGACTAAGTAGCCTTAATAAAGCGCCGTCACAACACTTGAGATGACTCATAGAGAAAATTGCTATTTTGCACTTGACGGCATCAGGTTTAAAAGAGTAGGGCGTCACAACTCAGACGGCCTAGATTTGGATCAACGTCGAGAAGATGAAGTCGACGGCGTCACAAGCATAAGGTGACACTGTCACAACGTTGACGTGGCCAAGATGAAAACCTAATGGAGGTGACCCGACGACATTGTGAAAAACTAGAAGTGGGGGTTGAATAGTTTTGCCAATTAAAACTTCCTTTTAATCTATTTAGATTGACTTATGACAATCTATTTGGATCTGTGTGTTGGATGTTGATAAACAAGCATATAAAGGTAAGTAATGAAAAGATAAGAGTAAGAAGCACAAAACCACAACACGAGTATTTATAGTGGTTCGGCTACAAGGACACCTTCCTTGCCCTACTTCACTCCCCGAGTCACCTATTCGAGAGTTCGTAATCACTACACTAATCTCCTTATGGCGGAGAAGCCTTTACAACGTTGCCTACCCTTTTTTCGGTGCTAGGCTAACCACCGGGTTCTTTCACTCCAAGGTGAACCACTCCTACACAACGTCGCCTACCCTTTATAAGGTACTAGGCTAAGTACCTAGTTCTTTCACTCCAAGGTGAACTACACCTTCACAACGTCGCCTACCCTTTATTAGGTACTAGGCTAAGCACCTAGTTCCATTACAATGGAGGAACTACTACCACACTACACCAACGACTAATCCCAAAGGAGATCTACTCCTTTACAACACCATCAAGGATATCAATATCCTTGGATCTAATACTAGTCTATCTTGTACATCGAAACACACCATATCGAATGTACATCTAAGGCACCTTTCACTAATGCCTTTGACTAGATCTACAAGACACCTTTCACTAATGTCTTGTGTCTTCACTTCAGCACCTTTCACTAATACTTATTTGTCTTGACTTCTAAGCACCTTTCACTAATGCTTCTTTGTCTTGACTTCTAAGCACTTACCACAAGTGCTTGTCCTATAGACGATAGATACCCTTCACTAATATCTCCGTCTTGACACTAGAGACATCTTTCACTAATGTCTTCAACACTACACTTCTTTGGAGAAAGAAAGGAATCATCAACAAGAAGACTTCAGTAGCCTTGATGATGAGAAAGTATGGCAACTCATGGACTTGAGCTTGCTCGACTTCAAAGGTGGTGATCTTGCCTTTAAGAGGAACCTAAAAGATCACACAAAAACAAAACTACAAACATAGATCTCTTGGATCTAAGGTAAGTGAGATTTAACTCAGGGAGGAAAGTATGTTAGAAAGGGATGATGAATAATGAAGAAATGGCTCACTATTTATAGAGGAAAAATTCTACTGTTCCCCGGATCCCACGGATCCCTTCCACTTGGGATCCGGCTAGCACAAAGTTAGGGATCCGTGGAACGCTCCTCTTTACCCATGGGTATTTTGGTTATGGGTCATGGGTCATGGGTCATGGGTTGAACCATGGATCTTTGGCTAGATACAATGAATCTTTGAGTGCAATGCACTTAGTTACTTGGGTATGGGTTGATCCATGGGTTATGGGTATTATCCATATGTGATATAAGCATGATGTCATGCAATGGGTTATGGGTCAAGATCCATGGGTTATAGGCTTTGGGTTGTACCCAACTACATTCAATGTATTTGCCCAATGGGTTGTGATACTTAAGTTTCTACCTATTTATATTACCCAATATACTACATACTAGTTATGTGTATATTTTATCCAAATATGTAAACACTAGTTGTTGTACATATGTATTACTAAATCATAAAATCACTTATACTTGTTTTAGTATTTTATGTGAAAATGTGAATAGGTTAGAAACTATTAGTTCAAACCATTTACGTATTTTATTTGTTTCGTTATATGATTTTTTCGTTTGTTATCGACAAAACATTAGAAGATCGTAAAATATAAATAACGTTTTTACGGCTTATTTGTATTAACAATCTCCCCCTTTTGTTGATGACAAAACATAAAATTATTTTAAGGAAAAGCTAAAATTCGTAAAAGTTTGAATTTAGTTTTACTTTCTTCTCCCCACTTTTGTCGAAACAAAAGTGTTTGAAGGAAATGACACATCGTTTTAAGAAGAAAAACATGTGAAAAGAAAAATAAGTAAAAAGAAATAGAGAGCAAAATAGCAGGAAGGATCGTCTTTACTTCCACTTGGCGAGTCCATCCCTATGTAAGGCGTCAAGTAAATTGATAGTAATCTAGTTTATTTGCAAAATAAGTTTGCAAAAGATATCGTCTAAGAGACGAATGTGCTCCCCTTGATGATTGCAATTTTGCAAGGGGATGTCATGAAATGTAAACCTAGTATTGCAAGTAATTTGCAATGTATTGCTTTGACATAAAGCTCCCCTAGCTTTAGGATGTCAAAGTCTTCATATGTAAATTGAATAACTACAAAACAAGGTTAGAAAGCAAGTATAATTGCAATTTCACACTGCAAATGTGATTCAAGTTAGTAGAAAGAAAGCTTTTCACGTCTTTACGGATCCCACGGTTCCCTCCTAGTAGGGATCCGTCTGAGCAATGATCCGAGGGATCCGTATTAGTACGATTTCAATTACAGTAAGGTGATATTACAAGTAATGTTATCAAAAATCATATAACTCAACAAAATAACAAGTAGCGTAATTCCATTTAATAAAACTAGATTATGATATACATGATTCTAAAAACTAGAAAATAAGAAAGTACATGACTAGGAATTTCTAAACCAACTATAAACGTGGCTAGGACACCACTAAAATCTTCTAGCTCAAGTTTTTGTTTTAGGATTTGATCTCGATGAAGCTTCGAGGAGATGATAGAACATGACGTTAATCTTACGTGCTTCATGTATCTAACTTTCAACATGTTGACAATGATAGCAAACTTTGTCATGGCTAGGTAGTGGTGGTGGAAGAAATGAAATCGCTTGATGTGAAGGATCAAGTAGGCTGACTTCAATGGAGCTTCAAATGATGATGGAGGGATTGGTGGAGGTTGTTAGGATTTAGTAAATCAAGTATTAAAGAATTAGGTCACCTGGTATATTTAATCGTTAGTAAGCGTAATTAAGTAGTTTATTATAAGTTAAGTAGTATTTAGTTTATGTAACACCGTGGAGGACAGACGGGTCTTTACCCTTTGTATGCACGATCCACGGCCGATAGTGGCGATTTATGTAAGACTATAAATACTCTCTACCTCCCAAGGTAGAGTTGGAGCTCATAATAAGATTTTTCTTTCTCTCACTAAAAGTTCCCAAACCTCTAACTTTCTCTCTCTAGAAATCATCTTATGCACGCCTTCTTGTGCTTATGGTTTAGTGTGTTTGTGAAATCTAATATGTTACAAATGGTATCAAGAGCCATGGTTTGATCATCTCTTACATATCTTTGGATTTCTAGTGACTTTGGTGGTTTAGAGTTTGAAAAAATTTAGTGGTTTTTGCATCATTTGGATCATTTCTAGTGTTAAAGTTTGAATCTTGGGTGTAGTTTTGTGTTTAGAATCATTGTATGTGCTTGGGTTTTGATTTGGTAAGCTTGAATCATCGTGGTTGGGTTGTTTTTGGATTGAAAAGTGGTGTTGTTTGATTTTCTAGCTAGCGAGAGGATAATTTATCTTGGTTGCGACTTGCTTTGTAACTTGGTAGCGAGTTGTAGTAGAAGTTCTTAGCGAGTTGAGCTTAGCGACTTGTCTATTGAGACAAGCGACAAGCGACACACCAGTGGATTCTCCACTACGGATAGCGACTTGGTGAAAGTTAGCGACTTGTACTTAAGTTTGTTAGCGACTTGGTATTAGCGATTTGGTGCTATATTGAGCGACTTGGTACTTAGCGAGTTGCTATTTAGCGACTTGACATCTTAGCGACTTCTTAGGTGCTTTTTTAGACTCGACTTGGTTCATAGCGACTTGGTTCAAGGTTCCTTAACTGCGATTTGGTTGATTTTTTTTCACGGTTTTCTCTTGATTTAGTAAAATCCAGAAAGAATCTATTTCCATTTTAATCATAGAGTTATAAAATCCGTTTAATCATGTTAACATAATTCTACCAAGCGTACCTACAATCATCTCCATGGTTGCTAGAGGATGTTCAAGCACGGTTGGTTCGAGATACTCGTCCACCAATGCTTGGCGAGAACCGACTTCGACTCTTGGGCTCAAAGAATCGAGTTGTCTTGTCTTGGAAAGGAAAATGAGGTCAACATTCTCAAATCCATTGATGAAGGACCTTATCGGGTTGAGACTACTAGAGACATAATTGATCATTTGAAGATGGAACAAAAATCTATGGAATAGAGTGACCAAAGGCGTATGATGAGCTCAATGATAAGGAGAAGAAGAGATTCGATGCACATATCGGGGCTAACATTATCTTGCAAGATCTTCCAAAAGACATTTACAAGCTCATCAATCACAACATCTGAAGCAAAGGCGTGTATGGGATAATGTCAAGATGCTTCTCTCGGTTCGAATTAACTATGGAAGACAGAGAATCACAACTCTATGATGAATTTGAGCACTTCAAGATGAAACCGGATGAGAGTGTCTATGAGTATTACGTGAGATTCCACAAGCTTGTTAATGACATGAGGAACATCGGAATGACCATGCCTAACATTGTGAACTCAAAGTTTGTAAACAACATGAATCCTGAATGGCACAAGTTTGTCACTTCTATGACGCTCACTAAAGGATTGAAGAATACAAACTATGAGCAACTCAGATTCCTTCCTTCTCGAAATGAGAGACATGCTATGTTTGAAAAGGATTCTTGAGCAGTTCAAAACCAATCGAGGGAGAAACAAGTTCATCAAATGATTCAAGCGCTTTTTACACAAATGTTGGGATTACCACCAAAGCACTTCTCAAGTTGTACCCATGGTAATGGTAATCACAAACTCATTTCCGATCCAATGTTCAAACAAGCCGATGCCGATGCAAGTCATGGAAACTTCATTATCGATCAATTACTCATGATCGGTTAAAACATGAACACTCTTCCACACACCAACAACAACTTCACACTAACAATGAAATCGAGGGCATCCAATCCACACAATCAAGCTTTGGTCATCCGGAGATGGGAAGGTTATGGTGCAACCGACTCAAGAAAATGATGCGTAGAAGAGGTGGAGTAGGTGGAGGCTATGGGGTGGAAATCGAATGAGGAAGGATTGGAAATCAAGGACAAACAAAGGCTATTAAATGCTACAACTGTGGTGGTGAAGGACACATTGCAAGGGCGCACATCTCCAAAGCGTCCACAAAATGTTGAGTACTTAGGGATAAGATGTTACTAGTGCAAGCTCGGGACAATGGGCGACTTTGGATGAAGAAGGAGTTACTTTTCTTCTTTGAAGGAATGCCAAGACATATGATCTGCGATGTTGATGAACAACCAATTCAGGGAGATAGGTCATAATCATCGAGAATGCCTTTCAAATAGTGATTGTGATGCATTTGACTCACGATGTAGATGAAGAACCTCTTGCTCAAACGATCTTCATGGCTAGCATCTCACCTATGGTTTCTCTAAAGGTCTCTCCTCTACAAGCTGGTCCATCCAAAGACAAAATCATTTTAGAGGTATTAAAACTATACGATGATGTTGATGTGCAAAAGATGCATGACAAAGTACAATCAAATGAAACTATTGAGTCAGATATTGAAAATATGGGTAATATCAATATTGTCCCATATGATCAATATGTGAAACAAAGTGAAAGTGAGATTGCACCAAGTAATGCATCTTCTGATCAATAATGACTATGTTTTTGATGAATTCCTTTGCATGTGCCTACATGATTCTATTATCTCGAACTGAATGCCTATAAAGAACGTGTTTCTATTTATGAACAACGTGCTAAATTTGAGCTGACCACTCGTGAGCATGAAATGGATGACCAAATGCGTACAATCATTAGAAAAAGTAATTTTAGAGAAGAAGTATTAAAACAAGAGTTAAACTCCTTACAAGAAAAGCTTTCTAAAACTGCTAAGCAAAAACAAGAACTTCAAGAAAATGTGAAAATGCTTAAGCAAGATTTCAATGCTAAGGAATCAAAACTTTTGAATGATTTTCTAATCGAAAACCTTGAAAACAAGCTTGAAAATAAGTTGTACATACAAGGGAACACCATTGAGACTGCTCACATGATCACTAAGCATAGAGTCTTAAGCGATAAGCATAGCATTCCCTAGTTGAGGAATCAAATCCCGAGGTCATTAAAAAGGCTAGAAGTTCTCATAAAGTACTTTATGATGGCAATGAAATCCTTAAGCCTAGAGAAACCTAGTTGCTTTGAGTGCCTGAGGAAGATAAGAAATCATATGAAGTTACTAGGGAAAAGATGAACAAGAAACTAGATGATCCTAAATGTAAAGAGAAGAAAATAAATATCACACCCCATGATTACAAAAAGGAGAATTGGATTTCCTTGAACAAGTTTAAGCCTCGGACGTTGTTAACACCCGAACAAGTGTTACGGAAAAAGGATTTAGATAAGCAAAAGCGAGAGAATCTTGTTGTAACAAACCCCCCTTTAGGAAAATGCCTCAATGTGTATCCTCCCAATTCACCAATGCATTTAGTTCCTAGGACTATTGCCACTAAAAGCAAGACCTTAATCAGTCAATATGTTATTTTTCAACTATTTGTTGATTTTGAGAAAATTTGTAAGAAAAGGATCACACCCAATTTGGTATAGCTGAAGGGAAAGGGTTTTGAGCAAACAAAAGAATGTTATTTAACTAAAGTCATGCCTTTCTTTAAACAACTAAAAGATCAATTTGAAAGTCTTAAAAAGGGATTGAATTTAGACATTAAAGAAATGGAAATGAAATTTGATGCAATGATCATTGAGGTTAGTGACTATGAGCGAGAATTAAAATATAATGAGATTGAGAGGAAGAACTTGCATACACTTAGGAGAATCGATTTTGAATGTATTGCTCAAGATGTGTTTTACTCTGCTACAAATTGTTCCATTAATGCTTCTCAATTTCATGAATTATCTGTTGCTTTGAAAGTCTCCCATGATCGTGTCATTGAGCTTGAAAAACTAACTCTAAACTAAATGAGAAAATTGATCCGGATGATCACGATAATTTGGTAAAACACTTTTCTAAACTAGAAGTTGATCATTTTAATTTACAACTAAAATATCAACATCTTAAGGAAAATGTCAAAACCTCAAATATCAAGACATCCTCGATGCTCCGAGTTTGATCGGCTTTCAAATAAACAAGCGTGTGAAACAGATTCAAGCTCATTGTAACACGATCAGAAGTTGAAAGCCCAAATCTCTCAATTAAAGGGTGAAAAGAACAATGTGACTGCCTCCCAAATGCCTCCTCCTTTAGATTCTCGGAATTCTCAAACGTTTCATCTTCAAAACCTAGTAAATGCATTACAAAAGGAAAACGAGAGTTTTCTAGAAGAAAATGAAAGGTTAAACGTCATTTCAATGAGTTATTTGAATCAATAAAGGTCACTCGTAACAAAAATAACGAACAAATAGCTTCATTGCAAAAGGAAATTGAGAATCCGAAGAGTGCGGGTAAAAGGGAAAATACCAATGACCAATGGGGAGAATGATGGATCAAAGGTACATGTTTGTAATAAATATGCTATGTCCATGAAATATGTTCCTCCTCATCTTAGGAACAATAAACTTGCAATTCAAACATATTTCTCATCCCTTAAGGATTGTCTAGAATGTCTTCGTGAGATTGTTGAAGAGGATAAGTTAGAGAAACCACTTGATAATGCAATTGGACATGAATGCTTATATGCCAAACGATCTCAAGAACTTCTAGAATGCTTAATCACAATATGCCCTAAGTCCTTAGGTGAGAGAGTTAATCCTTTGATTCCTTGTTCTATGCCTAGTGCCAAGTATGAAATCCATTCTATGCCTAATGTTATGAATGTGAACTATAGTATACTTTCAAGTAGTTCGATCACCAACACCTCTAGTGTTAAAAAGGTGAACTTCAGTGTGCCTTCAAATAGTTCACATCCCAGCACATCTAAGCAGAAAATGCAAAAAGTAGCAAAACCAACTAATGTTCCCATTCCCTCTGAGTAATCAGGAATGACATTAAAGTGAAGCAGTCAAAGTCTCAAGACAATACAAGGAATGATAGGACCTGCAAGCTAAGAATGTGCATTGGAAGAGAGTAGAAGACCAATCTAGGAACTTTAAGCGAGTCGAATAAAACAAATCATGTTGATTCTAGTATTAGCCATAGGCTAGCGTCTTGTAATTAATTCAAATTCTGATACTATTTGCAAACCTTGTAATGATGTCTGCTTGAATTCAGTTACTAATCATGAATGTGGTGTGAATGTTTTGTCTAATCTTTGTCAAATCCCAGTTAACATTGTTAATGCAAAATATCATGCTAAGAAGGCAAAAGGCAAAGCAAAAAGAAAGTTAGAAAGCGATTGGAAGTCCACGGGAAGAACATTTAGAAAGATAGGTTATCAATGGATACCATGTTGGCCATAAGGTTAATCGGTGGCAATGCCCACTAGAAAATGGATGCCTCTTGGTAGAACTATTCCCGTAAGAAGTGAACATACTTTGAATAGGGCAAATCGGACACTAGTCTGCATCTATTCATAATGATTCCATTGCCTCAATTTTACGATGTGAATGTTTCTATTTCTGACGTGGGTGTTCCAATCACTATTACTAACCAAATGGAACCCATTCTTGCATGGGGATCCCAATTATCCAATTATCCATTCTTGTTTGGTGTTCAAGCTGCGATCGTTCAAATCGATTACGTGGTATGCCGGACTCGTGTTTCCAAGCATATGACCGGAGACGGTCGCTGCTCATGAACCGTGAGTAAATTTATCGAAACTTTAGATTCGGGAACGACCATTTTGGAGCAATTATGGGTTATGGTGACTATGTAGTAGGCAAAAGTGTAATCTCCAAGGTATATTATATGGAAGGTCTTGGTCATAATTTGTTTTCTGTTGGTCAATTCTGTGATTCCGATCTAGAAGTGGGCCTTTAGAAAACATACTTGCTTAGTTAGAGAACTTGATGGTGTGGAATTATTAAGAGGTACTCGTGGTTCTAATCTATACACCATCTCTATAGATGACATGATGAAATCTTCTCCAATCCGCTTGGTCAAAGGCTTCCAAAACAAAGTCTTGGTTATGGCATCGTCGTCTCAATCACTTGAACTTCGGCACCATTAATAACCTTTCCAGAAGGATCTTGTCGAGAGGCTTACCTGATTAAAATATGAAAAAGATCACTCTTTGTTCGACTTGCCAATTGGGAAAAGCACGAAATATGCCCACAAACCAAAACCCACAAATTCA
The DNA here is from genome assembly GCA_910596185.1 of Chrysanthemum makinoi. Lineage (NCBI taxonomy): Eukaryota > Viridiplantae > Streptophyta > Magnoliopsida > Asterales > Asteraceae > Chrysanthemum > Chrysanthemum makinoi. The sequence goes on along the minus strand of OU343220.1, from coordinate 192,640,938 downwards.
ATAATGGAAGTTCTTCATACCCTTCATATGGATCATGTCGGACCAATGAGAGTGCAATCGATAAATGGGAAGAAATACATTCTAGTAGTTGTTGATGACTACTCTCGATTTACTTGGGTAAAGTTTTTGAGGACAAAGGATGAAACTCGAGATGTCATCATCAAACTAATCAAAGCAACCAGGTTCGACTCAACAATACATTCGGAATTGTTCGAAACGACAATGGCACGAGTTTGTTAACAAAGACTTAATTGGTTTTATGAAAGTGTTGGAATCATCATCAAAGAAGTGTTCCACAAACTCCTCAACGAGCGGTGTAGTTGAAAGACGAAATCGAACTCCTGTGGAAGCCGCAAGAACAATGCTAATTTATTCGAAGGTTCCAATGTTTCTATAGGCTCAAGCCATTGCCACTGCTTGCTTCACCCAAAATCGTTCCCTTATTCATACCTCTCATGGAAAAGCTCCATATGAACTTGTTCATAAACGAAAACCTGATCTCTCCTACCTTCGTGTGTTTGGTGCTTTGTGCTATCCAACGAATGACGGTCAAGACCTAGGTAAATTAAGAGCAAAGGCAGATATTGGAATTTTTGTTGGTTAAGCACCAAACAAGAAGGGTTACCGAATCTACAATAAGAGAACTCGAAATATCATGGAAACAATTCACGTTACGTT
>OU343220.1:192339013-192640160 GCA_910596185.1 Chrysanthemum makinoi | reverse complement strand
AAGGAGGTATTAATACCTTCTTCAATTGTAGAGAGGTAAGTCTACAATACGCCCTTCGTGAAGTGACGTTTCGAGATTATTGAACCCACTGACATGATTGCTAGTGTGTTGGGTTCGAGAGATGTTCTGAGTGTAGACGCTTAGTGAGTGAAAAATCAAACTCATATTCATGCGTCATAGTTGAACCTATAAAAATGATAAGTTAATAAAAAGAGATGTTTGTGGTGAACCTATGATAATCTAATGTTTTTACTAGATTTTTATTAACAATGGTATTCAACACTTTAACATACTCGTTTTGACTTCTAGTGGATTATTACATTTAGAAAGATATTGGTTTTAATCTGCATGAAGACTGCTTTCCAAGAGGACGGATCCCACGTTCTTTTACAAAAGGGATCCGGCTAGTGTATCTTCCGGGATCCGTGGATCTCAGAGTAATGTAAATGATTTGATAAAAACATAGGTTTTACAGATTTTATACCACTAAATATGTTTTATCCTACATTTTCTTTTAGCATGCATACATGACTTCTAATGTATCACTTAAAGAGTATAAGACATATAAATCAAAATAAGTGACAAACACATTATGATAAAAATAACCTAGATAAACTAGATTGTTAATAATATTGCATTTCAATACTAAGGATGATACAAAGGATTGGGTATATGATCCCAATGTAGATTAACAACATAAATTAAATGTCTCCATATGTGAACTTCATCATAGGGAACACAAGTGCGATGAGTGTTAGGGCGATGAGCACGAGTGCGACGTAAACCATGTTGATGACGGATCTTCTTGGTTTCGGTTGAGATGAAATGAGGAGGAAGATGAAGTTTTTGAATAAGAGAAAATTTTGAAATTGGAGGATTTGAAAGAGTGGGGGTTTGGTAGAGTGGTTGACGATGGGGTTATTTATAGGGAAGGAGAAATTTTTGAAATTCGTGTTTTGTTTTATTATTAGATTTGAAAAGGACAAAACATAAGTTTTATATACCATGACTTTAGACGAGAAGTAAAACACGTATGTGAGAAAAAGGCTTCCTAATGAAGCTTCATGTAAAACATGTATGAGCACAAAAGATAATCATATAAATACCTAAATAGGTATACTTAATTATCAAGCAAAAAAAAGGAAATCATACATCTAGCTCACTTAGGAATGTCTTTACAAATGACACAACAAATGTCACTTAGACGATTCCCACTCCTTTGTGATTAAGATACCTTCTTAAGGAAGGTATTCTTGTTACCAAGCGACTCCTAAAGCTTGGTGGGTATGAGCTTTGACTAATCAACATGACGAAGAAGATTAGTGCAATTAAATGAAAAAGTAAATAAAAAAAATGTTGTCATCAAATCAACATCCAAACATATAGTTTTTTAAAAGACATGGTGTTTGTTTTTATGAAAAACCTTCTTTGTAGTTTTCAATTAACCATGGATCGTATCAAGTTTTTAAAGTACAATATACTTTAAGAAACTTGGTAACGAAGCTCTGATACCAATTGTGGAAAACTAGAAGGGGGTTGAATAGTTTTGCCAATTAAAACTTCCTTTTAATCTATTTAGATTGACCTATGACAATCTATTTGGATGTGTGTGTTGGATGTTGATAAACAAGCATATAAAGGTAAGTAATGAAAAGATAAGGGTAAGAAGCACAAAACCACAACACGAGTATTTATAGTGGTTCGGCTACAAGGACACCTTCCTTGCCCTACTCCACTCCCCGAGTCACCTACTAGAGAGTTCGTAATCACTACACCAATCTCCTTATGGCGGAGAAGCCTTCACAACGCCACCTACCCTTTTTCCGCTAGGCTTAACCCAAGTTCTTTCACTACAAGGTGAACCACCCTACACAACGCGCCCTACCCTTTATAAGGTACTAGGCTAAGTACCTAGTTCTTCACCCAAGGTAAACTACACCTTCACAACGTCGCCTACCCTTTATTAGGTACTAGGCTAAGCACCTAGTTTCATTACAATGGAGGAAACTACTACCACACTACACCAACGACTAATCCCAAAGGAGATCTACTCCTTTACAACATCATCAAGGATATCAATATCCTTGGATCTAATACTAGTCTATCTTGTACATCGAAACACACCATATCGAATGTACATCTAAGGCAGCTTTCACTATAGCCTTTGACTAGATCTACAAGACACCTTTCACTAATGTCTTGTGTCTTCACTTCGAAGCACCTTTCACTAATGCTTCTTTGTCTTTACTTCTAAGAACCTTTCACTAATGCTTCTTTGTCTTGACTTCTAAGCACTTACCACAAGTGCTTGTCCTATAGACGATAGATACCCTTCACTAATATCTCCGTCTTGACACTAGAGACATCTTTCACTAATGTCTTCAAAACTACACTTCTTTGGAGAAAGAAAAGAATCATCAACAAGAAGACTTCAGTAGCCTTGATGATGAGAAAGTATGGCAACTCATGGACTTGAGCTTGCTTGACTTCAAAGGTGGTGATCTTGCCTTTCAGAGGAACCTAAAAGATCACACAAAAACAAAACTACAAACATAGATCTCTTGGTTCTAAGGTAAGTGAGATTTAACTCAGGGAGGAAAGTATGTTACAAAGGGTTAGGAATTAGAAATTCCATGTATTAAAGAGTCGGTCACCTCAAGTATATGTAATCGTTAGAAAGCTCGTAGTCGTAGTTATTTTATGATAAGTAGTATGTAGTTAAGTAACACCGTGGAGGACGGACGGGTCTTTACCCACTGTATGCCTGATCCATTGCCCGTAGGTGGCGCTTGTTTGTAAGAAACTATAAATACCCTCTACCTCCCAAGGTAGAGGGTTGGTGCTTCAATACCATTTTTCTTTGTTTCACATAGTTCCCAACTCTCTTCCTTTCTCTCACTAGAACTTTCTCTCTCTAAACTCTTGTTAACGCCCCATATGGTTTTGGTTTAATGTGTTTGTGAAATCCTATATCTAACAATTGGTATCAAGAGCCATGGTTTGATCACTCATCTTTCATGCTTTTGTTTTGGTGGATTTCATAAGGTTTTTGGGGTATTAAAGGTTTAGGAGAGTTTGATTCATTTGGACAAATTCTAGTGTTAAAGTTTGAATTTTGCTTGTACTTTTGTGTTTAGGATCATCATATGTGTTTATGTTTTGAATTGGAAGGCTTAAATCATTGTGGTTTTGTTATTTTTGATTGATAAAGTGGTTATTTATTAAGTTTGTATGAAGCGAGTTGAGTTTCGGTAAGTTTGTTCTTCAAAGCGAGTTGCTCTGTTATTGGATGCGAAGTTGGTACATGACTTGGTCGTTTAGCGAGTTGATTTTTATGCTAACTTGGGTTCTAAGCGAAGTTGTTTCTTTTGCGACTTGAGATCTAAAGCGACTTAGCTATTGCTTGTGTTGTAAAGCTAGCGAAGTTAATTTAGTTTACTTGGTGTTCAAGATGGCTGATTGTGTTATGAAGTTGATACTAAAGCGACTTGGCTCTTAGCGAGTTGATTCATTGCTTGCTGAAAGTGTTATGAAGTTGATGCTAATGCGATTTGGCTATTTAGCGAAGTTGATTCCTGCTTAGCTGTCTCCTCTTGAGCGAAGTTGGTGTTTAGCGAAGTTGATAACTGCTTGAAGTTGTGTGTTTTACTACTTGTCTAATTTTAGGCTTGTTACTCTTCTCGTGATACATTCTACGGTTGTTCTTTTGTTTAGTAAAATCCCGTGAAAGAATCAATTTCCCGGTTTAATCAAAGAATTGTAAAATCCCGTAGAACTTGTAATCATGTCAAACATCGTTCCTACTATTGTTTCTTCCGTGAGTCAGGATGTTCAAGCACAGGTCGATACTCTGTCCACCTATGCTTGACAAAACTGACTACGACTTTTGGGCTCAAAGAATCAGATTGTAATCGCTTGGAAAGGAAAATGGGGTCAACATTCTCAAATCCATTGATGAAGGACCTTATCGAGTTGAGACTACTAGAGACATAATTGATACAGCTGAAGATGGAACAATGATCTATGGAATAGACATACCAAAGACGTATGATGAGCTCAATGATAAGGAGAAGAAGAGATTCGATGCGGATATCATGGCTTCTAACATCATATTACAAGGTCTTCCAAAAGACATCTACAAGCTTATCAATCACAACAATCAAGCAAAGGCAGATGGGATAATGTCAAGATGCTTCTTTCTGTTCGAATTAACCATGGAAGACAGAGAATCACAACTCTATGATGAATTTGAGCACTTCAAGATGAAACCAGATGAGAGTGTCTATGAGTATTACGTGAGATTCCTCAAGCTTGTTAATGACATGAGGAACATCAGAATGACCATGCCTAACATTCAGATGAACTCAAAGTTTGTAAACAACATGAATCCCGAATGGCACAAGTTTGTCACTTCTGTGAAGCTCACTAAAGGATTGAAGAATACAAACTATGAGCAACTCTATGCCTTCCTTCTTCAGAATGAGAGACATGCCATGATTGAAAAGAGGATTCTGAACAATTCAAAACAAATCCAGGAGAGACAAGCTCATCAAATGATTCAACCGCCTTCTACTCAAACATTGGGATTACCACTAAAGCTTCACAAGTTATACCCATGGGTGATGGAACCCACAAACTCATTCCCGATCCAATGTTCAAACAAGCCGATGCCGATGCACCGTTGGAAACTTCATTAATCAACTAGCTCTCATGATCACCAAAACATGAACACTCTCCCACACACCAACAACAACCTCTAATTGCATCCACCACACAATCAAGCCACCGCCGAGATGGGAAGGTTGTGCAACCAGTTCAAGAAAGGCAGATGATCAGAGAAGGGGTGAGCAGTGGAGGTTATGGAGGAAATCGTAATCGGGGAAGGAATGGAAATCAAGGACAAGTCAAGAAAATCAAATGTTACAAATGTGGTGGTGAGGGACACATTGCAAGGAATTGCACATCTCCAAAACGCCCTCGAATGTGAATACTTCAGGGATAAGATGTTGCTAGTGCAAGCTCATGACAATGGAGCAACCTTGGATGAAGAGGAGTTGTTGTTTCTGTCAAGGGAATGCTAAGACATATGATGCGATGTGGATGAGCGTACTATTCAGAGATAGGTCACAATCATCGAATGCCTTTCAAGTCGCCGACTGTGATGCATACGACTGATGTTGATGATGGACCCATCGCACAAACAATTTTCATGGCTAGCATTTCTCCAATGGTCTCTCCTGTCTCTTTTCACCACAAGCGGACCATCCAAAGACAAAATCATCTCAGAGGTATTAAAATTATATGATGAAGTTGATGTGCAAAAGATACATAATGAAATACAGTCAACTGAAATCATTGAGTCCGATATTGAAAATATGGGTAATATCAATGTTGTCCCATATGATCAATATGTGAAACAAAGTGAAAGTGTGATTGTATCTAGTGATGTATCTCCCTATCAATGATGATTATGTTTGATGAATACATCGCTGCTGTGCCCCTCGATGATTCTCGTTATCTCGAACTTAATGCCTATAAAGAACAAGTTGCTATTTATGAACAGCGTGCTAAGTTTGAGCTAACTACCTCGAAAGGTGAATGGATGACCAAATGCGCATAATTATTAGAAAAGTAATTTTAGAGAAGAAGTATTAAAACAAGAGTTAAATTCCTTACAAGAAAAGCTTTCAAAAACTGCTAAGCAAAACAAGAACTTCAAGAAAATGTTAAAGTGCTTAAGCAAGAATTTCATGCCAAGGAATCAAAACTTTTGAATGATTTTTCTAATCTAAAAACTTTGAAAAACAAGCTTGAAAATAAGTTGTACGTACAAGGAATACCATTCGATCGCTCATGGTCACTAAGCATAGAGTTTTAAGCGATAAGCATAGTGTTCCCATTATAGATAAAACCAACCCTGAGTACGTAGTTAGCTAAGGTGCTCAAAATGTAATTTATGATGGCAATGAGATTCTTAAACCTAGACGTAAACCTAGTTGGTTGAGTGCTCGAGGAAGATAGAAATTAGATGATGCATCTAGGTGAAAATGAATAAGAAGCTAGAAGATCCTAATGCAAAAGAATAACACGATCAAACCCCATGATTACAAGAAGGAAAACTGGATCTCCTTAAACAAATTTAAGCCTCACACGTTGTTAACACCTCAACAAGTTTTTCGAAAAAGGATTTAGATAAGCAAAAGTCGAAAATCTTGTTGAAACAAACCCTCCCTTAGAAAATGCCTAGCGACCGTGTATCCTCCCAATACACCAATGCATTTAGTTCCTAGGACTATTGCCACTAAAAGCAAGACCTTAATCAGCCAATATGTTATTCTTCAACTATTTGTTGATTTTGAGAAAACTTGTAAAAAAAGGATCACACCCACTGGATAATCAAGGGGAAAGGGTTTTGAGCAAACAAAAGAATGCTATCTAACTGAGGTCATGCCTTTCTTCAAACTACTAAAAGATCATTTTGAGAGTCTTAAAAAGGGATAAGTTCAGATATTAAAGGAATGGAAAAGGAATTTGATGCAATGATAGTTGAGGTTAGTGACTATGAGCGAGCATTAAAATATAATGAGATTGAGAGGAAGAACTTGCATACCTTGAATGAGAATCTTATTTCAGAATGTATTTCTCAAGATGTGTTTTAATCGCTACAAATTGTTCCATTAATGCTTCTCAATTTCATGAATTATCTGTTGTTCTGAAAGTCTCCCATGATCGTGTCATTGAGCTTGAAAAGATTAATTTAAAACTTAATGAGAAAATTGATCAGGATGATCACGATAATTTGGTAAAGAATCTTTCTAAACTAGAAGTTGAACATTTTGATTTACAACTAAAATATCAACATCTAAAAGAAAATGTAAAAACCTCAAATATCAAGACATCCTTGATGTTCCCTGAATTTGATGCGCTTTTGAAATTAGCAAACGCGGATGAACAGATTCAGCTCATTGTAACACGATCAAAAAGTTGAAAGCCCAAATCTCTCAATTAAAGGGTGAAAAGAACAATGTGATGGATCCCAAATGCCTTCTCCTTTAGATTCTCAAGATTTCAAACTTTTCATCTTCAAAACTTAGTTAATGCCTTACAAAAGGAAAACGAGAGTTTTCTAGAAGAAAATGAAAAAGTTAAACGACACTTTAAAGAGTTATATGATTCAATGAAAGTCACTCGTGACCAAAACAACGAAAAAATAACGCCTTTACAAAAGGAAATTGAGAATCGGAAGTCAGAAAATGGAAACCGCCACTTGTTTTAATAAGAATGTTGTTTCAAAGTCACCCTTAGACTGCAAATACATCTGGATCAGTAAATATATTCCTCCTCATCTTAGGAATAATGAACATGCCTTTCATGACTATTGTGCTCACCTTAAGGATAGTCTAGAATGTCTCCGTGAGATTGTGGAAGAGGATTTCATTAATAAACCTCTTGATAGAGAAATGAGGTTTGCTTGCCTCCGTGCCAAACGATCTCAAGAGCTGCTTGAATGTGTAATTGCAACATGTCCAAAACTTAGGTGCAAAAGGCAAAGCTGTGATGCCTTGTTCTATGCCTAGTGCCAAGCTGAAACCGTTCTATGCCCAGTCTTAAGAAAGTAAACACTAATGTGCCTTCAAGTAGTTCGACCGGATATGTTAGTGCTAAGAAAGTAAATTTTAGTGTGCCTGCAATTAGCTCAAATCACAGTCTTAAGAAAGTAAACACTAATGTGCCTTCTAGTAGTTCAGATCATTGCACATCAAGTTCGTGAATGCAAAATTAGATCAACCAACTAATGTTCCATTCTACAGAGTAATCGTGACATTAAAGCGAAGGGTCAAAGTCTCAAGACAATACAAGGAATGATAGGACCTTGCAAGCTAAGAATGTGCATTGGAAGAGAGTAGAAGACCAATCTAGGAACTTTAAGTTTGAGTTGAATAAAACGAATCGTGTTGATTCTAGTATTAGCCATAGCGCATCAGTAATTAATTCAATTCGATACTATTTGCAAACCTTGTAATGATGTCCGCTTGAATTCTGTTGCTAATCATGAATGTGGTGTGAATGCTTTGTCTAAAGTTGTCAAATGCCCAAAATTGTTAATGCTAATAATCGCAAAGAAGGCTAAAAGGCAAAGACGAAGATTGTTAGAAAACAAGTGGAAACCCACAGAAGAACATTTATAAAGATAGGTTATTATTGGATACCTTTTGGCCATAAGAATAATCATTGTTCTCAAACGCTAAGACTATGCCCACTAGAAAATGGATGCCTACTGGTAGAACTATTCCCTTAAGAAGTGAACATACTTTGAAATAGGTCAAATACAGCATACCAAAGACATCTATTCCCAATGATTCCATTGCTTCTACTTCTCATATGGATGTTTCTATTTCTGATGTGGGTGTTCCAATTATCGTTATTAACCAAGTGGAACCCATTCCTGCATGGGGATCCCAATTATCCAGTTATCCATTCTTGTCAGGTTCAACTGCAGATCGTTCAAATCGCTCGGTACCGACTCAGCCGTTCCAAGCATATGACTGGAGACCGTCATGCTCATGAACTTCGTGAGCAAATTCATCGGACAGTTAGATTCGGAATGATCATTTCGTGCAATTATGGGTTATGGAGATTATGTTGTTGGAAAAAGTGTTATCTCCAGGGTATATTATGTGGAAGTTCTTGGTCATAACCTCGTTCTCGTTGGTCAATTTCGCGATTCTCGATCTAGAAGTAGCCTTCAGAAAACATACTTGTTTTGTTAGAGAACTTGATGGTAAGGAATTTTAAGAGGTTCACGTGGTTCAAATCTATACACCATCTCTATCGAAGATATGATGAAGTCTTCTCCAATTTGCTTGTTGTCAAAGGCTTCCAAAACAAAGTCATGGTTATGGCATCGTCGTCTCAATCACTTAAACTTCGGCACCATCAATGATCTCTCTAGAAAGGACTTAGTTGTAGGTCTACCTAGACTTAAGTATGAAAAGGATCATCTTTGTTCAACATGCCAATTGGGAAAAAGCAAGAAGTATGCCCATAAACCCAAACCTACAAACTCGCCATAAGTTCTTCATACAATTCACATGGACTTATGTGGACCCATGAGAGTGCGAATATCTTTGGGAAGAAATATGTGTTAGTTGTGGTTGATGATTTCTCTAGATTCACCTGGTAAAGTTCTTAAAGACAAAGGATGAAACTCAGATCATCATCAAACTCATCAAACAAACCTGCAGTTCGCTTAACAAAACGGTCATAATCATCCGAACAGACAATGGAACTGAGTTTGTTAACAAACAACTTGGTGAGTTTTATGAAAGTATTGGAATCAGCCATCAAAGAAGTGTTCCTCGAACTCCTCAACAGAACGGTGTAGTTGAAAGACTAAATCGAACTCTTGTGGATGCCGCAAGGACAATGCTGATATTTCTCAAAAGTTCCAATGCTCTGGGTGAAGCCATCGCCATCGCATGCTACACCCAAAATCGATCCCTGATTCACATTGCTCATGGAAAAACTCCATATGAACTTGTCCACAATAGAAAACCTAATCACTCATTCCTTCGTGTTTGGTGCTTTATGTTATCCAACTAATGATGGTCAAGATTTAGGAAAACTAAGAGCTAAAGCGGACATTGGAGTTTTTGTAGGCTATGCACCAAACAAAAAAGGTTACCGAATCTACAACAAGAGAACCCGAAATATCATGGAAACAATTCACGTCACGCTTGATGAGCTGACCGGTCAAATGGCTCCTGACAATCCAGCTTCAGACCCGCACTTCAAAAGCAGTCCCATTGGTTCATCTCTTGTACCAAACTCTCATCAAGAACTCCATATGTACCTCCATTAGAAGATGATTTAAAGAAATTGTTTGATCCAATGTTTGATGAACAATTTGAGCCAAGTAACAATGATATGATAATTCAATCAACAGAGGTCGCTTATATCCCTCGCAATGAAGTTAACCCTTCAACTCTATGTCATTAAGCCAAGAAGCGCCGCCGACTAATCTCGTTCATCAACAAATCTTCAATCATCAAGTGTACATCATGGAAATGCTTCGATCACAGATGAAGTTAATCCCTTTGCTACTTCCGAAGATGCTCCATTTGAAAACATATTTGCTCCTGAATCATCATCAGAACCATCTTCTTCAGAGACATCGACTCGCTACTTTAGTTCCTCAACAACTACCACATGAACACCTCAAAAATGGACTCACGATCATCCATTAGACAACATCATTGGAAATCCTCTCGCCCAAGTATCCACATGGAAACAACTTGCAACCGATGCCTTATGGTGCTTCTTCAACTCCGTACTCTCTAAGATCGAACCAAAAGATGTTAAAACCGCCATGAATGAAGACAAATGGTTCAATGCCATGCAAGAAGAAATTCATGAGTTTGATCGACTTGATGTATGGGAATTAGTACTGCCCAGATTGTGCTATGATCATTGCTCTAAAATGGATCTTCAAAGTGAAACTTGATGAGCATGGTGATGTGTTAAAGAACAAGGCTCGATTGGTTGCTAAAGGATACCGCCAAGAGGAGGGTATTGACTTTGAAGAATCTTTTGCTCCAGTTGCTCAATCGAGGCAATCGAATATTCTTGGCTAATGGCAAGTAAGAACATGGTAGTCTATCGATGGATGTAAAGACGCTTTCTGAACGGAGATCTTAAAGAAGTCGTTTACGCCAGCCAACCTGAAGGCTTTGTGAATCCAGAGCATCCTACTCACGTTTATCATTTGAAGAAGGCTCTTTATGGTTTAAAGCAAGCTCCAAGGGCATGGTATGATACGGTATCAAAGTTTCTTCTATCCACCGATTCAAAGAAAGGAGCAGCTTGATCCAACATTGTTCACCGTGAAGTCGCAAACATTTAATTCACGTTCAAATTTATGTTGATGATATTATCTTTGCCTCGACTGACCCCAATGAGTGTGACCGCTTTTCAAATGAAATGGGTTCTAAATTTCAAATGTCAATGATGGGACAAATGTCATTTTTCTTGGGATTACAAATTTCACAAAGTCCCTGAGGCATTTTCATAAATCAATCTAAATATGCAAATGAGATTTTAAAGAAATTTGGATTTGATTCTAGTGACCTTGTTGAAACTCCCATGATTGAATGCACTAAATGGATGAGGACCACTCAGGATCATGGTAGACCAAACAAAATATCGTAGCATGATCGATCCCCGATGTACCTCACGCCAAGAGACTGATATCTTGTTCGCCTGATGCATGTGTGTGCTAGATACCGTGCTAAGCCTACCAAAAGCACCTTGAAGCGTTAAACGGTCTTTCAGACTCCAAGGAACCATCAACATGGGACTTGGTACCCGGGACACTAGTATGTCACTAACAAAGATATGCATGCATCATGCAGGTGTCAAGATACTCGCCGGCACGCCCGAGGTGCTCAGCTTTTGGGTGATAAGCTTGTGAGTCGGTTCAAAGAAGCAAATGAGTACTTCTATTTCTCTATAGAATACATAGCCATGTCATCTTGTTGTGCTCAAATCCTATGGATGAGATCCAATTATTCGACTATGGCTTTGTATTCAACAAAATCCTCTCTGCATTATGATAATAAAAGTGCTATAGCTCTCTCATGCAACAACGTTCAACACTCAAGAGCAAAGCATATCGCATATCGACATCATTTCATCAGTGGAACAAGTGAAAAGGTGTGGTGGAACTTATTTTGTGAGGATCGAATACCAAGTAGCGTATTATCTTCACCAAAGCTCTTCCAAGAGAACGCTTTGAGTTTATTCTTTCACAACTTGGCTTGAAAAAGCCTTCAACCAACACTCAAACGCCTTCGTGAGGAAGACGAGGAGTAAAGGTCTATCTTCATCTATCTCTTTGAATATATTTTTTCAAAAGCAAAATACAAAATTACAAAACCTTTAAAAATCAAATAGAAAATTATAAAACTTTCAAAATCCATAAAAATGTGAAAAATTCGAAAAATCCTCAAAAAAAAGTGTTGTCTTTTTGTCATGCTTTTCTCGATTCGATATCATCTACGGACTTTGTGTTGATTGATAAGTGTGTAAATACTCATCATTTTATCAAATCAATGCAAAACGCTTAAAATGCTCGAATGCATCAAAACATCAAAAATATTCCAAAATTGCATTTTATATGTTTCAGATGCAAAATGTTCAAAATCAGATGAAAAATGAGCAATGTTTGCATAATTGGCGCTTCAGCCCCCAAGTTTCAAAAGTTGTCAAAAATACCCCGAAAGACTTAATTTCAAAGTAAATCACCAAAGGTCCTTTTTAAATCATAACTTGTCAAATTTAGTCCTTTGGTGAAAAAATATCAAAAGTTTGAGAAAATTACAAAATTAGTCCTTCAAGTTTGAAAATTGGCAAAATGGCCCTTGAAAACTGGAAAATGGCAAGTTTGGTCCTTATACTTTGTGAGATTGTCACTTTTAGCCCTTGAAGCAACTTTGATGAATTGGCGTAATTGGTCCTGCAATTTTCAGAAAATACAAAATGGTCCCTATGCTTATTAATACAAGCCTTGTCAAAATAGCTCTTGGACCCTATTATAAACCTTTGACCCCATCCCTTTGTGACCCCTGCCTATTTTGGACCCTTCCAATATTTAACAACCGCCAAATGGTCAAACCAATCCCATTGGCCAAAGTCCTTTCTTCAACAACTCGCCTCGCAAACACACTACCTTCCCATCCCCCTCCTCACCTCCATTCCTTACCCATGTTCCCCACCCCAACATCCAAGAAAGATTAAATGCTTCTTCTCACCTCACTCAACCTAACCGCTTATTTAGCTTTTGGCGCCAAAAATCAATTTAATGGCCAAGATCACTTTTAGCCATCCAATGGCTATCATTTCAAGGGGAATTAATCGTAGATGAGAGAGAAAGCACTTGGGATATAAAAGGATGCAAGAAGAAGCAAGAGGAGTAGTCTTTAGTTTTTAAAAATTTAGTTAATGTCGTTTTTAGTTTAAAAGTTTTAGTTAAATTGTAGCATCATAGTTCCTTGTTATATTGTAATTTCCTAAGTGTTTTTTATCAATATAAATCAATTTCAAGTTCCAATTTAAGTTATATTATCATTTCATATTGTCAAGTTCATCAAGCATAATTTTCATTTTCAAAGTCTTGTATCAAGCTTCATATAGCTTCTTTTCGTTCATACAAGCTTATATAAGCTGGTTATAGCTTTTATGTTTAAAGTCAAGTTTCAAGCCATTTTGTATTGGTCAACAAAAGTCAATGGGGCTAAATTGGTCATGGAATTGAATGGGTTGATACAAAGATGGAAATTGGGTTGATTCGTGTCTATTGGGTTGATATTTAGGATAGTTGGCTATCGTTATCAAGCTAGCTTCATAGTGGCCGGACCATTTGTGTTAATTCCTAGTTTCATTGCTAAATCTGCCTTGTGGTCTTGGTTGATTTTAATTTGTTAGTTGTTATATTTAGAATATATGGACTCAGTTTGCTCATTTGTCTGAATACAAGTTGTTTAAAGTTAGAGTTAATTGCATAACAGTTGGTTATAGGAGTGTTTGATTTAATGTCAAACTGAGTTTAAGGGTTGTTCAGTAAGTTGGAGTTATGTTGTTCATGTTTATTAACTCCAAATATACTCACTCACCATTTACTTGTGCTCATAATTAAAAAGTCAAATTCCACTTAAACTATCTCAACAGTTTTAATCGTTGAGATTTTTGCAATTCAAAATCGTTTTGTGTTTAAAAATTCATAAACATAGCTTGTGATATTCTATTTCATCATTATACATCATGATCAGTCCTTAAATTGAGCTCAAAACTCATAAAAGTCAAGATTTCATTTTTTTTATCAAAAGTCAAAAGTTTTGAATCCTTTTGAGCCCATTTGAAGGAATTTTCATGAGCTCATTTTTGAGCCAAATCAATTGAAATCTTGGGTTTTTAAAGTTCAACTGTCTACTTCTTATTAGCATTTTTTGTATATTTTGTGGAATTTTTATAAGGTTCAAAAATGCTTGTCATTTTAGTGATAAATGCCTGCGTATCGTGTGCCGAATCAAAGACGTAGACTTGTGCAGTTCTTGCATCTTGCACAGAGCTAATCTTAGCTCATCTTGGTCTGTATTTTGGTTTACAAAGTCTCACCCAAGTCACTTTTTAGGTTCTTACAATTGTTTTGTAGTTTCACTAAGGAAGTTGGCTTATTTTAAGCTCAAAGTAGACCCCTCTTTTATTTTTAGCCAAAGTTCACATCACCAAATCTTTGTAGATTGCTAGCCAGAGGTTTAGACTTGTTGTTTTAAGTTGCATTTGAGTAGTTTACATCATTATAGCTTCTGTATGGGTTTGGTAGCTTTTGGTACCCATTTGCTTATTTCAAGTGCTTATTTCTAAGCACTTGACATAGCAGTTGCTTAATCTACAATAAGCCCTTGTTTTTCCATTTTTCCTAGATTCTAAATATTAGTTTAGAGTTTTCCTGAAATTTTCAGATTTTTCCTAGCTTGTTTGCTATTTTTCTTGATTTTAATTAGTTTTTAGCACTTTTTAAATAGCATTTAATACAATTAATTAAGAAAAGGTTCAAAAAATAATTTTTCATTTTTCTTAAGTTAAGATAAATATAAAAAGACAAAAAATATTTTTCTAGATTTTTCTTAGTTAAATTTGTATTTTAAATAATTTAATTAGTTTTTAATAGTTTTTAATTCCTAGAAAATCCAAAAATAATCAGAAAAATACAAAAATAGTTTTGAAAATTCTATTTTGTTATTTTAGATTTTTCTAAGTTAAAATTTTATTTTTCTAGCTTTATTTCCTAATTTCTTGTATTTTAGGCTATTATTAAATAGTTAAAAATAGTTTTAATTAATAATAATTAGATAATTAGTTATAAAAATAATTTTCTCTTTCTAATAATTTTCTTTTATCATTAGGATTGTAAAAATATCATTTTCATATTTTTAGGGTTAATATTGTGTAAGTTTCTCATTTTTATTTGTACGTCGCGTAGTTTTTAATTTCAGTTTTCTAAAAACATAAAAACAAAAGCATCATTTAAAAAATAGTGATAGCGTTTATTTAATAGTTTTTATCTTTTAAATTTCTTTAATTTGCATTTAAGCCGTTGTAATTTGTTGGCTTTTTCTGTAGTTATAATCATAATCAAATACTCTTTTTCCGTTCAAATTCCTCGATCACTATACGCTTGGTGATCCATTGCATAGCCATTTGGGACATACCGACCCGGGAAACCCTATACTCCTCAGATCTTCATTGAGTTCGCTCCTGAGCCGTTTTAAGTTTCTTACGGTCGCCATTCACAAAGTAGTGGCGGCTTTTGAGTGAGAAAACTTGACTGTTTGGGAGCGGATCAAATTTTTACGCCGCGCCGGGAGTCAGGCTGATTATCTTCCGTTTAGCAGATTAGTAGTTTGAATATTCACTCTTTGTTTATATCATCCATCTATCTATATATATATATATCCATATTCTCTTATAAAAAATCCAAAAACGTATAAAACACAAAAATATTTTCCTTTTGTTTCTATATATGTATCAAAAATATAAATACAAAAAGATTTGTCGTTTTCTTTAATAATAACAACATAAAAGATTACCACCGCAAACCAAGGCAGTGTACTACCTAACTGGGGGTACGACCATAATAAGTTCCCTAACCAAAGATTAAAACTTGCCTTTGTGTCCTTGTGATTGGTGTACCTTTTCAAAGAAGCCATTCATCTTGTGATTATTGGTTTAAGTTCACTGTTGTTTTGCCTCGATTTTGTTTTACTTGGATTTGTTGTGATATCTACTTGTCAAAAACATAAAAAAAAAAAAGAATCTTCTTACCCCATTTTCACCAATTTCATAATTCCCTTCCTTAATTTCTTGTTTCTCGAGTTACGTCTAGTGCATGCGCACGTTCTTCTAGATCATTGAGTCCTTTTGCGTGATCTAGCGAAATTCCTAGAAGACGCTTCAGACGTGCTGCCCAAATAGTCGAACCCGAGATTCGTACTATTTCAAGCAACAATATGGCGACGAACGCACTATATGCGAAATGCTCCAAGCACCCACCGAGGGTTATGGAGATGCCATCGTTTTACCAGTAATCAATTCTGATCACTTTGAATTGAAGACACATTTGATCCAACTTGTGTCTACGAATCAATTCCGCGGGTTTGATCGAGAAGACCCGTATGCACACATCCGTTGGTTTAACAAGTTGACCGCAACGATCAATTTCAAAGATGTGCCACAAAAAGTCATCAAGTTGATGCTTTTCCCATTCTCACTTGAGGGGACAGCCCGGATTTGGCTAGAAAAAGAACCCCCTCGATCCATCGAAACTTAGGAGGATCTTGTTCAAAAGTTTGTCAATTATTTCTTTCCTCCATCAAAGACGACTAATCTTAAAAATGAAATTTCTGGATTTCGTCAAAATTTCGATGAAAACTTTGGAGAGGCATGGGAGAGATTCAAAGATCTCCTCGGGAAATGCCCCCATCATGAATTCACGGAGCTTCAACTAGTCAATATCTTTTACAATGGGTTGAACGGTAACGATCAAGATTCCTTGAATGCAGCCGCAAGCGGCAATATCTTGAATCGTAGACCTAAAGATGTGATTGAGATTTGCGAGCAAAAATCAAAAGTTCCTATTTCTCGCAACAAAGTCAATATTCTGAACACTCCTGCGTCTTCATCCAATAACTCTTCGAGTTAGCGGCTCGATAGCCGCTCTAACGGATGCCATCCGTTGTATGATTAAGGATGTTAAGGAGATCAAAAGCGAAATTCATAAGCCGGAACCAATCAAAGCCATAAACAAGGTGTGTGAAACTTGTAGTGGTCCACACGCGTATTATGATTGTCAAGCAACCGATGCTTCCTTTTACCAAGCTCCCGTAGCTTCGGTAAACCACAATCAATACCGACCACAAGCTGATCCTCACTACCGTGCACCTAGCGGTATGACACCACCTCGTTTTCCTCCTGTGCAAAACCATGGCAATCAAAATCGCTTTGTTCCGAATCAAGGACACAACTTCAATAACTCTCAAAATTTCAATCAAAACTGGAACAATTTCAACCAACCTTATCAAGCTCCAAATCATCAAAGTTATCAACAACCTCCTCAAGCTCCCATGCCAAATGACTTCATGAAAATTACTGAGTCAAACATGCGTTCAATGCAAACTCAGATCAATAACATGAGAGTTGAGCTAAGAAAGGAAATTGATACCACATTGTCTCGGCAGACAAATGCGTTAAAGAATATGATGGCGCTTCATGAACATGAATATGAACAAAGCTTCATCATCTTCTGGAGGACTCCCAAGCAATACAATTCCTAATCCCAATGCCGAGTTGAAAGCCGTCACCACTCGTAGTGGTAAGACGCACAATGGACCTTCGACTCCAATGCCCCCTCCTCCTGTAGCATTGAGTCAAGTTACCAAGGATACAACGGACAACGTGCAATTCTCAAGCCCCGAAGTACACACGCCCCACCCGGTAGTCCAAGCTTTAAGTCCAGAACCCGAAGTTCTGAAGACAAATTCTGAGCCAGAAAATACTTCCATCCCGGCTCAAAAGTCTAGTCAGCTTCCTTACCCATCAAGAATGAATGATGAGAAGCTCAAAGACAAAAACAAAGAGCAAATGGAAAAATTTTTCCAAATCTTCAATGAGCTACACTTTTATATAAGCTTTGTTGATGCTCTCGTTCTAATGCCTAAATTTGCATCCACGCTTAAAGGCTTACTCACCAACAAAGATAAGTTATCTGAGATGGCTAAAACTCCTCTCAATGAGCAATGCTCAGCGGTCCTTCTCAAGAAGCTTCCCAAAAAGCTTGAAGACCATGGCAGATTTCTAATCCCGTGTGATTTCTTTGGGATGGTTCAATGCTCCGCCTTGGCCGATCTTGGCGCTAGCATTAACCTCATGCCACTCTCAGTGTGGAAGAAACTGTCTCTTCCTAAACTTTCATCCACTTGTATGACACTCGAGCTAGCGGACCGTACCATAACTCGTCCACTTGGGATAGCCGAGGATGTCGTGATGAAAGTGGGAAAGTTTCACTTTCCTACTGACTTTGTTGTAGTATACTTTGATGCAGATCCTAGAGTTCCCCTCATCTTAAGGAGAGCTTTCTTGAGAACGAGTCGTGCTCTGATTGATGTGTTTGCTGAAGAATTGACCATACGGGTTGACAACGAAGAGCTCACGTTGAATATCAACCAGAACTCCAAACCTCTGTCCAAACAGAGTGTTGCCACAATTGATCAAAGATCTGAAAGATTCAATGCAACACTCTCAAATTTCACGGTTAAGAGGAGCAATCAAAAACGTGCTGAGCTAAAAGCTTTGAAAATCACCCCTGGTTCAAACAAATGGTTTGAAAGCTGTACCAGGGAAGTCAAGAGTGTTCTTGATGATGATGATGATCTAGAATCGGAGACTTCATCGGAAGTGGTGGAAACTGCTAGCTCTAAGAGCACACCACTTGTCCCACCTCCGGAATCAGTTTGTCGCATCGAGTTTGTTAACTCTGTGGATGAAACCAAACTCTCTTCAGTTTCATCTGGATTGGATGATGATGTTGATGATCCAATGGGAGACATTCTTCCCATTGATGAATTGCTCAAAAATGATCCATCATCTTCTAGTCTTATTATTCCCGACTCTTCCATCCCTTCTCTCACTCCTGATGAGGAAGACGACAACTTTTGGAATGAAGTCGATGCATTTCTTAATGATGAGTCAATTCCAACGGGAATTGATAATACTTACTTTGATCCGGAGGGAGACATCCTTTTTCTAGAAAATCATTGATTGAAGAACCATTTCCCACCCTCCCTCCCGGACATCTTACTGACAATCGCCATATAAGCTTCAAGTTTAAGCTTAAAAATGTCAAAACTGGTGATTTGCTTCTCTCTGATGAGGAATGGACATGCATTCTCATGTACGTCTTTATTCCATTCTTCACATATGGTGTGGTCGCTCTTTCCTTTTCTCTTTCGGGAATGAGGACACCATCTTTGACCCCGGTATCATCCCTTATAGTTTCTTCTATTAACAATACCGCGGTTGTATCTCGTCGGTGTGGAACTTTCCGATGTTCATATGTTTATTAACATTGTGAACGAAAGTCCGATCGAGATTGGTTTTCCACGTTACTTCCCCATGAACAAATGAATACGGGGTCGAGTCAAGCTAGCGACTCGGGAATCAAAAACAGTAGCATGCCATATGGGTTTTCACCCATATTTTTGACTTCTTTCTATCTTTCTACCACCCTAGTGTGGGGGGGTTGCCCCACACGTTGTGTATATAAGTTTTTCCCAAAAAAAACTTTCATAATAATGGCCGTAGTATTTCCCTTTTACGTTCTTTGTTTCGGCATAACCGCCGGTACTTTGAATATTGAGGGCAATATTCATTTCTAAGTGTGGGGGGGAATTCTCACGAATTTTATTATATAATTCTACCACCTAATTCCCCCGTTTTTGGCCAAATTTTTTTTTGGAGTAAGTGTTTTACACTGACTCATCTTATGGTTATCAGTCCGCCTTGTCTAAAAAACTAAAGGATTGGCTAATCCAGGAGTAAACGGCTCTTGGTAAAGATATCTCAAATCCGTTGACGGCTTGCAATTTGCCCAAAATTGTATGGTATTCAGCTCACCATATCCTTAAAGTGAAGAGTTGGCTAGCCCGCAAGTTTATGGCTTGTGGTAAAGGCAGAGGAAAAACCATAATTGGTAATCAGCTCACCAAAGATAATATTGATAATTTATCTAAGAGTTGGCTAGTCCAGAGCAAACGGCTTCTGGTAAAGACAAATCAAATCCGTTGGAAGCCGGTGGTTTGCTCAAAATCACATGGTTATCGGTGTACCATGGTTCTTACTTGAACTGAAACATTTGGCTACTCCAGAAGTAATGGCTTTTGGTAAAGAGATGAAATCCATTAAATTTTTCTCAAATCATTGCTAGGGACTAGCAATAGTTTAGTGTGGGGGATTGATGAGTGTGTAAATACTCATCATTTTTAGTCAAATCTGAACTGCAAAACGTCTAAAAATGCTCAGAAATGCATCAAAATACTGAAAATATTCCAAAATTGCATTTTATATGTTTCAGATGCAAAATGTTCAAAATCAGATGAAAAATGAGCAAAGTTTGCATAATTGGCAGTTTCAGTCCCCCAAGTTTCAAAAGTTGTCAAAAACAGTCCCTGAGCACTTAATTTCAAAATTAAAATCACCAAAGGTCCTTTTTAAATCATAACTTGTCAAAATTAGTCCTTTGGTGAAAAATATCAAAAGTTTGAGAAAATTACAAAATTAGTCCTTCAAGTTTGAAAATTGGCAAAAATGGCCCCTGGAAAACTGGAGAATGGCAAGTTTGGTCCTTATACTTTGTGAGATTGTCACTTTTAGCCCTTGATGCAACTTTGATGAATTGGCAGAATTGGTCCTTGCAATTTTCAGAAAATACAAAATGGTCCCTATGCTTATTAATACAAGCCTTGTCAAAATAGCTCTTGGACCCTATCATAAACCTTTGACCCTGCCATCCCTTGTGACCCCCTGCCTATTTTGGACCCCTTCCAATATTTAACAACCGGCCAAATGGTCAAACCACCCCATTGGCGCCAAAGTCCTTTCTTCAACAACTCGCTCTGCAAACACACTACCTTCCCATCCCCCCTCCTCACCTCCACTTACCCATGTTCCCCCCACCTCAGCTAACATCCAAGAAAGCATTAAATGCTTCTTCTCACCCTCACTCAACCCAACTGGCTTATTTAGCTTTTGGCGCCAAAAATCAATTTAATGGCCAAGATCACTTTTAGCCATCCAATGGCTATCATTTCAAGTGGGAATGAATCAGAGATGAGAGAGAAAGCACTTGGGATATAAAAGGATGCAAGAAGAAGCAAGAGGAGTAGTCTTTAGTTTTTAAAAATTTAGTTAATGTCGTTTTTAGTTTAAAAGTTTTAGTTAAATTGTAAGACTGTTAACTTTTGTTATATTGTACTCTCCTAAGCTGTTTTATCAATATAAATCAATTTCAAGTTCCAATTTAAGTTATATTATCATTTCATATTGTCAAGTTCACTGTTACAATTTTCATTTTCAAAGTCTTGTATTCAAGCTTCATATAGCTTCTTTTCAAGTTCATACAAGCTTATATAAGCTGGTTATAGCTTTTTATAAGCTTAAAGTCAAGTTTCAAGCCATTTTGTATTCTGGTCAACAAAAGTCAACTGGGGGCTAAATTGGTCATGGAATTGGAATTGGGTTGATACAGCATGGAAATGGGTTGATTCAGGTCTATTGGGTTGATATACTTAGGATAGTTGGCTCATTGGTTACTGTTTTCAAGCCATAGTGGCTGGGACCATTTGTAAGTTAATTCCTAGTTTCATTGCTAAATCTGCTCTTGTGGTCTTGGTTGATTTTAATTTGTTAGTTAAGCTATATTTAGAATATATGGACTCAGTTTGCTCATTTGTTTTAGCTGGTTAAGTGTTTAGGTTAGAGTTAATTGCATAACAGTTGGTTATAGGAGTGTTTGGATTTACTGTCAAACTGAGTTTAAGGGTTGTTCAGTGTTGGAGTTATGTTGGTTCATGTTTATTAACTCCAAATATACTCAGCTCAGTCATTTACTTGTGCCTGCTACCTGTCAAAGTCAAATTCCACTTAAACTATCTCAACAGTTTAACTGTTGAGATTTTTGCAATTCAAAATCTGGTTTTGTGTTTAAAATTCATAAACATAGCTTGTGATATCTTCATTTCATCATTATACATCATGATCAGTCCTTAAATTGAGCTCAAAACTCATAAAAGTCAAGATTTCATTTTTTTTATCAAAAGTCAAAAGTTTTGAATCCTGTTTTGAGCCCATCTAGAAGGAATTTTCATGAGCTCATTTTTTAGCCAAATCAATTGAAATCTTGGGTTTTTAAAGTTCAACTGGTCTACTCTCTTATTAGCATTTTTGTATATTTTTGTGGAATTTTTATAAGGTTCAAAAAATGCTTGTCAAGAAGGGGATAAATGCCCTGTGCACAGGTGCTTGAACTGCACAGGACTTGTGCAGTTCTTGCAGACCTTGCACAGAGCTAATCTTAGCTCATCTTGGTCTGTATTTTGGTTTACAAAGTCTCACCCAAGTCTACTTTAGGTTCTTACAATTGTTTTGTAGTTTCAGCTTATTGGTTGGCTTATTTTTAAGCTCAAAGTAGACCCCCCCCCTTTAACAGTTTTTAGCCAAAAGTTCACATCACCAAATCTTTGTAGATTGCTAGCCAGAGGTTTAGACTTGTTGTTTTAAGTTGCATTTGAGTAGTTTTATCATTATACAGCTTCTGTGTTGGTTTGGTAGCTTTTGGTACCCATTTGCTTATTTCAAGTGCTTATTTCTAAGCACTTGACATAGCAGTTGCTTAATCTTACACACAAGCCCTTGTTTTTCCATTTTTCCTAGATTCTAAATATTATTTTAGAGTTTTCCTGAAATTTTCAGATTTTTCCTAGCTTGTTTGCTATTTTTCTTGATTTTAATTAGTTTTTTAGCATTTTTAAATAGCATTTAATACAATTAATTAAGAAAAGGTTCAAAAAAATAATTTTTCATTTTTCTTAAGTTAAGATAAATATAAAAAGACAAAAAAATATTTTTCTAGATTTTTCTTAGTTAAATTTGTATTTTCAAATAATTTAATTAGTTTTTAATAGTTTTTAATTCCTAGAAAATCCAAAAATAATCAGAAAAATACAAAAATAGTTTTGAAAATTCTATTTTGTTATTTTAGATTTTTCTAACTTAAAATTTTATTTTTCTAGCTTTATTTCCTAATTTCTTGTATTTTAGGCTATTATTAAAATAGTTAAAAATAGTTTTTAATTAATAATAATTAGATAATTAGTTATAAAAATAATTTTCTCTTTCTAATACTTTTCTTTTATCATTAGGATTGTAAAAATATCATTTTCATATTTTTAGGGTTAATATTGTGTAAGTTTCTCATTTTTATTTGTACGTCGCGTAGTTTTTAATTTCAGTTTTCTAAAAACATAAAAACAAAAGCATCATTTAAAAAATAGTGATAGCGTTTATTTAATAGTTTTTATCTTTTTAATTCTCTTTAATTTGCATTTAAGCCGTTGTAATTTGTTGGCTTTTTCTGTAGTTATAATCATAATCAAATACTCTTTTCCGTTCAAATTCCTCGATCACTATACGTTTGGTGATCCATTGCATAGCTCGCTGGGACATAACGACCCGGGGAAACCCTATACTCCTCAGATCTTCATTGAGTTCGTTCCTGAACCGTTTTAAGTTTCTTACGGTCAGCCATTCACAAGTGGCCGGCTTGAGTGAGAAAACTTGACTGTTTGGGAGCGGATCATTGATATTCAAAGAATGTCACGGGTCTTTAGATGTTCATCGAATATACTTTGTTTAAAAAAAATAAAAAAAAAATAATAAAAAAAAATGAGGCGAAAAAAAATGGTGGTTTATTGTTATTTCAGGCAGTAACCCGTGTTAAAAGAAAGAATAGAGCTATGCTTTATCTTGTTTTTCAAATCTCATCCTCTGATTCTATAAAAAATTCTCACTATCCAATGAAAACGAATTGCTTTGAAAAATTACTCGGGCTCAATTTTTGAAAATCATTTGTACTAAACGGTTGTTAAAACTATCAATCTCTCAATCAACAACTTATGTCATTGATTGAGGGGGAGAATCATTTTTAATTAAAAAGTGTATTTTTTTTTCAAACAATGGTTTTTTTCAAAAGATATTCAAGCATGTTTAAATCTTTGGAGTCTAAAGTCTCAAAATTCGATCCTTATCAGTTAAAACGTTTTCAAAATCAAGTCACAATTCTCCTTAAAATGCTTTCAAAAACAATTTAAATCTATTGAGATCACGATTCTCAAATGATTTGATAATTGTGATCGGGGGAGAATTTGTAATTTAAATTGGATTTATAACTGATAATTCGATAAAAGGTTTTATAAGGATGTACAAGCTATCCTCCCCGCATGTGACAAACGATTTCAAATTTCTCATGCACATGTTGAGGGGGAGCATCTATTTAAACCTGAAATTATTGAATCGTAATTGAATTTTCACTAAGTGCAGGTTCCTCCTAATAGGTGCAAAACTATTTCAAATTTTGAGGCACATATTAAGGGGGAGCAAAATTTTGAAAACCTCATCCTTCCTCAAAATGCTTTATCTACTCAAATTGATTGGGAAGTGATGATGATCATTTTAGAAAATGTTAATCAAAAGATTGGACCTTTCATTCTCAATCTAATGATTTCAAAGATCTCTTGCCTCCATGTGCTAAAACAATTTCTAAATTATTATGCATATGTTGAGGGGGAGCATTTCTAAAATTATCAAAACAATTAAGATACAAAATGCTTTGATTCTATATCACAAGTATCTTGATTGATTTTCAAATGGTTTTCAATTGGTTCCTATGGCAGATGAACGATACCAAAAAGACCGACCAACTTTACGTTATGTATGGTGATATAAGGATGATAAGGTTAGGTTGAGGTCCCATGCTCCGCCAGAACCGGAGGGATCTACCCAGGGACAATCCACTAGATAGTGTAGAAGTCCTTAGGTATGATGAAAAAAAGGAGAAAAATGAGAATATGGGAAGAGTGCGGACTAAGACTGAGCTAGTACTAGAATAAACCCAACAAGGTTCTAGTCATGAAGTCTCGGTAAGCACTGAAGGGGTTGAATAATGAAAAAGAATTGAATGAGAAAAGGGTGAAAAGAAATAGCCCTCCATTTATTCAACCTTAGGGCAGAAACCGGGTTCAATACATATGCTACTGGTGGTTACTAAGGTAACACTGGTATTGAAGACAAGACGTCATGGACCCAGTGACGCACTGCACTAACTTCCCAAGCTACTCAAGTTCCTCTTAAAAGGGCTTGTTTCATTCTCACAGGGAACCTACATAATCTATCGACTCTCTCTTAGAGATTGTTGATATTGAAGAAGGAGACCCTCTCCCTAGTCTCCGGCACAGGAAACTAAAAGAGAACTAATTGAGTCTAGAGCCACGAGATCATCAATTAATCTCTTTAGGACACTTATTTCTTGAAGACTCACTATTTCACACAATGTGGAATGTGAGATTATATCTTATGTGTCCTACGCACTATCCTTGTGGTATTGCCAAGACTTGATTGTGTCATATGGACCTCATCAGTGGAGCGATTCAAAATTGAATCAATCCGGGTCCATGAATATGGATTAACGGATGCCTTTAAAAAACCGGTTGTTGTGTTTAAAAACTCTTTTCTCTAAGCACATCGACTGTGTACAATTATTTCAAATCAAAAGGTGTTTATGATTGATAAATGATTTTTCACTAAAACTTCGTTCTATTGCAAAAACAATTTCTATTGAGCGATACACGATTGTTGTTTCAAATCTCTTTTCATCAATCAGTGAATCTCTATTCGCTGGTTCACTCACTCCGTGTTGTCTTCTTTGAGACGCTCCGGTTTGAGAACGGCTAGAGCAGCTGCAAAACCCTGTCAAGGAAATTCTTCGGAATTATACCTAATCACAGGCGTACTTGTATCGATAAACGGGAACCGTGGGCCGTGTACCTCAATTCATCGAAAGTGATCAAAGAAACTTCCGTGCGCTTTATTGCTAACTGTCTTATGCAGGTACACCCCGACGTTTGTAGCAGATCAGAATGGAGCGGTCAATCCATAACCGCATGCTCACACAACACATTCATATCAAAAGAAATCATGATTGGTGCATCAATGACTGATATTTTCACTCCATGCTTCTGCTACGCTGCTGCCAGTATCATGAATCAATGAAAGCTTCTGCTACTCTGATAAGAAGAAATCATGATCCAGAATGTGAGCATGTCGGTCCAAAAGTCACAACATCACTAATTACCAACACCACAAAGGTTGAGTCAGAGATTTAAAGTGGCTGATGATCTCAAAGCTGGCTCAAAACTCAGTATCACGTGGATCAGTTAAAGACCTCCACACAGATTATCCAAACATGCAATAATGAAGAATCAATGACTACGAGCTACAGAACAAAGAACATGGACAAGAATCCAAGAACAATCTCAATGTAATATCTGTTTGTATTCAATGTAATTTTAATGTGTGTTTGAGGTAACCTCCCTTAGGGGGAGACAGTTAGGAATTAGAAATTCCATGTATTAAAGAGTCGGTCACCTCAAGTATAAGTGATTTTATTAGTTTAAACCATTTACGTATTTTATTTGTTTCGTTAATATGATTTTACGTTTGTTATCGACAAAACAATAGAAGATCGTAAAATATAAATAAACGTTTTTACGGCTTATTTGTATTAACAGGCATCACAATTAAAGAGTGACGTTGTCGCATATTGTAACTCTATATATAGAATTCAGATTTTCAGTATTTTAGAGAGGTAGTTTTGTGGAGTAAAACCTAAACCGAACCTAGGCTGTCTTGGGCAGTATCTTAGGGTTCCATACCCTATTTTACAAAAAAATAAGTGATTTACTTTATTAATTCAATTATGTCTTCAATTTTTTGTGTGTATGCTTGCATGTTCTCCATGTCCAGCTAATTTGCTTGTGTGTTTGCTTAGATCTATGAAACCTAGGTATTGAATATTGATTGGTTGTCTCTTATCTTAATTGTGATTGACCTAGTATTGCGATAGGTCATTCGTTGTGTTTTTTAATGCTTGAGTAATCTTTGTGAACATTAGTTTATAATCACCTAGAGTTATTGTAGTCTAAACATCCAAAGATAACCTTAGAGTTAGTTTATGAATCCTAGAGATTTCGTAGGCAATAACCTTAAGGTAGTCTCAAAGAGTTAGGGAAAAACGCATACCCTACGACCTTAGAAGACAAAACGCGTTAAGAATAAGGACGTGACAATTCAACCATCAATAGGAGATAACTAGGGAGTAATAACATCTAACTAAACACATTTTTAATCATCATAAGAGCACACAATAATAGACATAGACTACACTCACCTTAGTTTAGTTAATTAGATAAGTAGAGTAATCGCTAGAAATACCAACCCCCCAAATCCAATACCACGAGATTCGTACCTTTCAATTTTCTAAAAAATATAAAAAAGATAAAAAATAATCTTCCTCAACCCCAACCTTAGCGTAGTAATTTCTCACTAGCATTCCTATTCCCCTAGAGAACGATATCAATTCCCGATGCTTACCCTAATACTACACTACAACGATTAGGTTCACTGCCTAGGGTGTTGAAAAACTTGCTCGATGAAAAGGAAGTTCCTTTGACCCTGAACGTCCATTGTACGCGTATCAAGTTTTTGCCGCCGCTGCCGGGGAATAGAATAGCTAGTTAGATTTCCACCTCGTTTAGGTTCCCTTGCTTGATTCCTATCAAGTAAGATTTTTTCCCATTTTTAGCTTCCTCGTAGTCTATCCCCTTTCTTTGTGACCTTTGTTCGTAACCCCATCACTTTTCATCATGGAAGGTGATAATCAACCACCACTCATCAACCCACCACCAAATGACCCGCCAAGAGGTCGTACTCTTGGTGAATACTCAAGACCAAGCCACCTAGGCTATAGAAACACCATTGAGTTTCCCGACCAAGCCCAAACTATGGTCCTCATGAATCCGAAACCATCCGGTTGGTGCAAAACGAATGTGCATTCCATGGACTTCGTTCCAAAGATCCTAATCAGCATCTTAAGGATTTCCTTAAAATCGTCGATTCTATCGACCTCGATGCTACTACTCGGGAGACCACGCGCTTGCCTCTCTTCTAATTATCTCTACGGGACCAAGCTAGTAATTGGCTTGAGCGACTTGCCGCCGGCTCCATTTCAAGTTGGGATGATCTCATCACTCGTTTCCTTGCCTAATTTTTCCCACCGGGGAGAACTACTAATCTTAGGAATGAAATCCTGATGTTCCAACAACGTCAAGGTGAATCTCTACGAAGCATGGACTCGATTCAAGGACTTACTCCATAGAGTCCCACATCACGGCATTGATCTTTGGCTTCAAGTCTAACTCTTTTATGATCATGTCAATTTCCCAAGTAAACGATCCATTGACCAAGCGGCCGGTGGTAAACTTAGTGATCTCACCGTGGAAGAATCATGGGTTATAATAGAGGACCTTGCTCTCTATGACAACGAAAGTTGGAATGACCTCCGTGAGTTGCCCAAAACCGTAAAGTCAATCTCCTTGTGTAACACCCCGTGAACAACACGACTAAAAACTTTAAATTTTTTCTTAAAAAGTACACCCAAAAACTGACCACTGTCACTCTTTTACATTCTGACAAAAATCTATAAACATCTGGACCTTTAGACTATTTTTAAATGAAACTAGACTCAATTACCTTCTAAATGATGGGTGGCATGACCCGTGACGACTTACAGTTAAAAAGATATGATTTTTTAAAAAGTGACAAAATCTGTTGGTACCAAATTTCGGTTCCAAACCGAAATTTGGTTCCAGATTCCACTTTCAAACCGAAATTTGGAGTTTTGGTTCCAAATTTCAGTTCCAAACCGAAATTTGGTTCCAAATTACACTTCCAAACCGAAATTTGGAGTTTTGGTTCCAAATTTCCAAACAAAAATTTCATTTTGCACACCAAACACCCATTTTCTGCATACCTCTTTTGTACACTTTTGACCCATTATACGGAAAACGACTTCTATAACATGAAATAGCACCAAAACTTCCAGAAATCATTAGAACATTATAAACATCGAATATGTGTATAAACATGGTCATAATGACCCGCGGAAACGTGCTTTACAAAGTAACGGGTGTTATACCAAACACCCGTTTTGACCCGTTTGCATACACAACTTAAACATAACTCTTTAACATGCTTTAAGACCTGTAAAATGACTCTTAAACCATTCCAAAGACTTGACATTACAAACATTTAACCCAGTGAAAAATCTCGGGGAACAACTTTGACAACGAGCTCGGTACATCTACCTAGATCCTAACTTTCTTACTACCTTCCCATTCTTCACAACTAATCCATGGTTTAGCCATGCTCCAAAGAACAAACCTTAGCATCTTCAATACAAGAGAACCTTAATCTTCCATAAGGAAACTAATTCTATAACTATCATCAATTCCAATCTTGATCCAATAATTCATTTACTTAACTATAACCAAAACTTAACCACAACATGAATAACACATCATATTATAATTTTCACATTAAGCAAGTAGTAGTCAAATTACTTACCTTAATTCCAAGATAGTGATATCAATTAGAATCATCATCATCAATACCATCATTAGCCTCTTCTTCACATCCTAGGTCAATTATCATAACATTTAATAATCATAATTAAATAATTATGACAATGGTTTATATAACCATATCTCATTTCTTACACACCTCTAATCATTATATAATCATATCTTGATTATATGAAGATCAATCCAAAAATTACTAACTTAATAAAACTTTACCCATAATCATCATAACATCTTTAATTAGCTTAAAAATATCATTTACCCAATTTTCTCAAATTAGGTATATGAACCCTAATTTATAATTCATCAATTAGCTTAGGGTAAAGGATTACTCACTTGTAAGGATGATTAGCATTAACTTATTTCTTGGTTTGGAGCATTAATCCTTCATCAATTTGACCATTGGAGAATCTTGTTCTTCCCTCCTTTTCTCTCTAAGCCGTACCATACACACACCCACAATATTCTAGAATTTGTAGAATGCAGTAATAGATAACTATTAGTAGTAAAGTTTTCCTAATTGGCACATTAGGTCCCTTAAGTTCCTTTACTTCTATTTTGGCCACAAACACTTAGTAACACATTTACAGCTTAACAACTTTAGTCCCTTAAGTCTATTTTCATTATAAATGTGACACATCATATTTGCTATAACCATTTACATAACATTAATACCTTTAGTTTGACTATTGGGTTTGACTAACCAATCCCCGTAAGTCCTTAAAACTTATAAAAGTCATAGTCAACTATTCAAATGGCACTTAATAAAATACTTAGGCCTAGTTTTAGGGTGTAATAATTCTACCCTCCTTATTTAGATTTTGTCCTCGAAATCTCTCATCTAAACTAACCTCGTCTTGGTCACATCTTACCCCTATTCTTAGCGCTAGGTACATTTATCATTCAAACAATCCGTTGCAATGATTTAAGTGATCTTGCAATGATAAGCAACTCTGTAAAACCCTAAAAATCTCAAACGCGTGAAATGACAATTTTGCCCTCAAACTTAAAATTTATACAAACTCGGAAAACACGTCAAACATCATTTAACTATTTATCTCATCAATAATATACACAAAAAATGAAAGTATTTAACTTATGTTATTAAGTAAATGTACACAAATAAAATAAACTCTAAGTTACCAATATATGTTACAATATGTACACAATTAACTTGGACTACAAAGGAGACTACATTCATAATGAAATGATAAGATTGGAAAGTCATAAATTTGGTCTCCCCTCCCCCTTGGTGGCCGGCCTCAATCCCTCTCCTCATTATTATCCATATCAATTTCACTTATTTCATTTAAACATTTCCATTTCATTTCAAAAACACACCAAGTAAACCCTAGATCTCTTTCTTCCAACATAGTGGCGGCATACTCTTATTTTCTTCATTTCCATCCGAAAATCAAACAAAGAAAGGTGTTCCTAGGAGGCTTGTGATCGTGTGTGATCGATTGGTGGGCGTTGTGATCGTGTTTGGTTCGAATTAAAGCTTGGACGTGGGTATTGATTTTGGTCGTGGAGTTGTGAAAGCCAAGGAGGCTTGGTTTTGATCGTGGTGGTTTATCTCTTGTTTCCTTATCACGTACACGCTACTAGGGTAACGTATCATCATCTCACGTCTTCTCTCTTGTGTTTTCTTATTCAATTCGTGGCTATGGAGTCCATTCTAGGGCTTGTTATACGAAAATATGTTACATGAAATAATGAATATGTTTGTCACATGAAATGATAAAATGGATTACATAAAATCATAATTCTAAACCTATATGATTCGAATGATATGTGGCATGTTAATCTTAATACAAATCTGATTTTGGGTCTCTCATTAAGTCGACATATATGAATTACATTAAAGGGTTAAATGAGCTTGTGAAACTATACGTATACGTATGTGATAAATGGAATCGATAACGAATGATTTACGAGTGTGTTTTGATTTGTATATGGGGCGTACATAATATGTTTTTGGTGAGGATGTCACGTACCAATATGGGTATTGGTTAATGTGTTGTGTAATCTATGATAATCGAGTTTACATGTGTTAAAACCTATACGTTAATCATAATCAAAAACTAGGGTTTTGTAATTGATGATTTAATAAAGATAAGGGGTTAATTTATAAATTATGAAACTTGATGGATTAACTTGTTAATATGTTAACTAAATGGATTAAATGAGTAAAATGAGTAAACTTGCTATATTTACACTTTTAACCCTAAACTTTGCAATATTGACATTTTAAACCCTAAACTTTTATAACTTGTCATAAATGATCCTTAAATCATAATAACACTCATTTTCACTATTTAACTTAAGATAAGTAACTAAACCTGCTAATTATGGAAACCTGCTATTTCTGGAAAGTTACTAAAAATAGAAAGTTGCCTAAAATAGAAAGTACTTAAAAGTGGAAACCTGTAAAATAGAAAGCCGTCTTAAACTAGTGATCTGATTCTTATAGAACGTTATCTAATTCATATAAGTTCCGGGCGATGGGTTTGATCTGCTTTCTTGACTTTACTTTCGTTGTGATTTGCTCAGAATAAGGTACAGATATTCTATCCCTTTTCAGTAGGGGTTTCTCATGATTCGTATTTCATCTTCGATATTCGTTTGAACTGTTATGCTTTACTCTAAGCCTCATTATTAGGGCTTCCCTATGACTTTGCTATGCTCCATTTGATATGAACCTTTGATATGAACTATGATATGAACTTTGATATGAACCCTTATGATATGACATGATATGATTATGCTTTGACCCGTCAGTTTGATACCCGAGCCAAATATGTGTTCCTAGTCATGAAGGTAACATGACCATGTCATTGATGCACCAATGGCATGACTCCAGTGTGCACGAGTGATGTTGTACACCGTCCCCATTATGATATGATATGATATGTATATGATTTGGCCATTATGTTCCGGGGGGCGTATGGATGCATCCTAGATATGATATGTTTCGAGGGATTTGATCTGTTTGGAGATATATATGGTGAATGATGTCGGGTGCAATCCGCGTCTTCACATTTCTGGGAGTTGATCACTCCATGGTTACTTGAGGTCTCCCCTCCATTATATTTGGTATTCCGAGGTCACCCCTCCGAATACACTGATATGATATGATATGTGTTTGATATGATATGGGCTCGTGGTAGATGACTAACCTTCCACTTCCTTTCTCTTATTATCCTTTGATATGCCTTATGATATTTCCCATTGCACCTTATGATTATGATATCCTCATTACTTACCCTTCGAATATTCGTTTTGTTATATATATATCTGTTCACTAGGCTTTTTAAGCTCAGCCGCATTTTCTTTCCATGCGGCAGGTAATTAAGCTAGAAGCTGGGATCTTAGCTATGGGTTTGAGTGATGAGCGGTTATGTGGATCTATGGCTCTAGTCATCTTAGTTCTGCTTGATTATGTTGACATTATTTTAGACTCGGATTATGTTTATTTATGTCTTGGATTTATTCCTTCTCCTTTTGATGAACTTATGTAACGTTTAAGCCGTGTTGGCTGGATTTCCCTTTGGTTATTTATTTAAGATTCCCGCTGTTTTATTATGTTCATTATGTATGCTTTGATATGACACCATTTTATAATACTTCTACCCTTATCGGGTTGGGGTGTTACAATTATGGTATCAGAGCCCAGGTTTACGACTTGTAGTCAGGACCTGTGACATATGGACCCTAAGCGTTAATCCGTAGAGCTTAAGATTTGATTGGTGAGGTTTGGGTAGATTCTAGGTTCATTTTCATCATTTCCGTTCATGATCTCCATCTTACTTCCTAACCTTTGCTAATCGTTTAATGAACTCTTCAGATGGTGACTACTCGAAGGAATGGCGACGATAACGGGGATGGTAATCCTAACTTCGAAGCTTTGATTGCACGCGCTCTGGCCTCTGCTATGCCCGAGATCGTTGCTACCATCACTAATAACGTCCGAAATGGCGCTAGCTCTTCCGGTGGGGATAATGGTGGGGGTGCTAACCCACCTACACCCATTCATGTATGGATCGAGCGCTTTAACAAACTTAAGCCAATCCTTTTCGCTCAGCTTCACCTAATGAGGCGGAGGACTGGATTACGCACATGGAAAAGCTATTCAATGTGCTGGGTTGTGGTGACGAGGTGAAAACCAGACTAGCGACCTTCAAACTCGAGGGTGATGCCCTTAACTGGTGGAAGGCCTATCTCTTGTCCAGGGAAGAGAACTTTCTGGATACTTGAGTTTGGAATACTTTTAGGGATATCTTCTACAAACAGTATTTTCCTGAATCAGAACAGCAGCGATATGAAAGAGAGTACAACGCCTTACTTCAGCTGGATAGGGAAACTTCCCACGAGTACATGCAACGTTTTATGAGGTTGGTTGGGTTTGTAGGTGAGATTGCTGGAGATGCACGTCGTCAGGCTCGGAAGTACAAATGGGGGTTGAAGAAATGGGTGTTGGACAGGGTGATTAATAACGAGTACACTGAGGTAGCTGCAGTTGCGGATGCTGCCCGCAACATTGAGTTGCTACATGAGGAACAGGGCTTCAACAAGAGGAACAGGGACGGTGATCGTATTT
The DNA here is from genome assembly GCA_910596185.1 of Chrysanthemum makinoi. Classification (NCBI taxonomy): domain Eukaryota; kingdom Viridiplantae; phylum Streptophyta; class Magnoliopsida; order Asterales; family Asteraceae; genus Chrysanthemum; species Chrysanthemum makinoi. The sequence goes on along the minus strand of OU343220.1, from coordinate 192,606,200 downwards.
ATCATCGGGGTCGACAGGACCGTACTCAGGAGTTCAGGGGTGGTTACGACCGTGGACGTCAGGACACACGGGCACAGGGTTCACAGAGGTATGACAGATCAGGAAACGACCGTCAGGGTCGTGATAGTGGGGGTCAGCGTCAGGTTCGGGATCAACCTTATCGTGGTGGTCAGCAGGACCGTTCTTCTGGCTCTTCATATCATAAGAAGCCAGCTGAGATTTTGCCTCCTCCTCCACTTTGCAACACTTGTGGAAAGCCTCACCCGGGCGTTTGCTTCAAGGCCACAGGTGGATGCTATGCATGTGGGTCTACTACTCATAGGGTGAAGGACTGCACTCAAGGGAAACTGACTACTCCAGGAAACACGGCCAAACCAGCTCCGACCAAGGGCCGTGTGTATTCTGTTACTCGGGACCAAGCGGCGAACTCTTCAGGTACCATTACCGGCATTCTTTATATTGGTGATATTTCTGCCTTTACTTTATTCGATACCGGTGCTACACATTCTATGATATCTACTTCGTTACTAAAGAAATTAAATATGACACCCACACCTTTGTTAGCCCGAATCTCTATTTCCACCCCTATGAAAACCCAGGTGCTTATTTACCGTGAATACTTGGATTGTCCCCTACGTTTCGATGATGGTATTCGTTCGGCTAATCTTCTTCCTTTGAATATGTTTGATTTTGATATTATTTTGGGTATGGATTGGTTGGCTTTGCATAGGGCTACCATTGACTGTTATGCTCGAAATGTTATCTTTGGTAATATTCACCAACCTGATTTCGTTTATCATGGTGCTCAACCGCTTAAGTCAGCTAAGATCATCTCGGCTATGAAAGCTCGCACTCTCATTTCTCATGGTTGCCTTGGTTTTCTGGCATCCATTAAGGATACTTCTCTTGAAGTTCCTACCATCGAAAGTCTTTCCGTCGTACGTGAATTTTCTGATGTTTTTCCTGATGAACTTCCGGGCATTCCTCCGGTTAGAGAAGTTGAATTTGGCATCGATTTGATTCCTGGTGCTGAACCTATATCTAAAGCTCCTTACCGTATGGCACCGATCGAATTGAAGGAATTGAAGGAACAGTTGCAAGAACTATTGGAGAACGGCTTTGTTAGGCCTAGTGTTTCACCTTGGGGCGCACCTGTGTTATTTGTTAAGAAGAAAGATGGGAGTATGAGGTTGTGTATTGATTACCGCGAACTGAACCGTATCACTATCCGTAACCGTTATCCTCTTCCGCGCATCGACGACTTGTTTGATCAGTTGCAAGGTGCAAAATTTTTCTCTAAGATTGACCTGAGGTCTGGTTATCATCAATTACGTGTGAAGGAGCAAGATTTTTCTAAGACCGCGTTCCGTACTCGTTATGGCCATTATGAGTTCCTGGTTATGCCTTTTGGTTTGACTAATGCGCCTGCAGTTTTCATGGACCTTATGAATCGTGTTTTCCACGAGTACCTCGATAAATTTGTAATCGTTTTCATCGATGACATCCTCGTGTATTCTAAGAGTGAGGCTGAGCACGAGCAGCACCTTCGTATTGTATTGGAGACTCTTCGACAGCAGAAGTTGTATGCAAAATTCTCTAAGTGTGAATTCTGGCTGAGCCAAGTTGCTTTCCTTGGTCACGTTGTGTCTGCTGATGGTATTAAGATGGACACATCTAAGGTTGAGGCTATCACAAAATGGCCGAGACCTACTACTGTGACGGAGATTAGAAGTTTTCTGGGGCTTGCTGGTTATTACCGTCGTTTTGTTGAGGGTTTCTCTCGATTGGCGTTACCTTTGACGCAATTGATGAGGAAAGGAGAAAAGTTTGAATGGACGGATGAGCGTGAAAAGAGTTTCGAGGAGTTGAAACGGAGATTGGTTTCTGCGCCTATTTTGACACTTCCATCGGGTTCCGGAGGTTTTCAGATTTACAGCGACGCATCAAAGAAGGGTTTGGGTTGTGTATTGATGCAGCATGGTAAGGTGATTGCCTATGCTTCGAGGCAATTAAAATCATACGAAGAAAATTATCCCACGCATGATTTGGAGTTAGCTGCGGTGGTTTTTGCCTTGAAGATTTGGAGGCATTATTTATATGGTGAATCGTGTGATATCTTTACTGACCACAAAAGTTTAAAGTATATATTCACACAAAAGGAGCTCAATATGAGGCAACGGAGGTGGTTAGAGCTTCTTAAGGATTATGACACGAACATCCAGTATCATCCGGGTAAGGCTAATGTAGTTGCTGATGCGCTGAGCCGAAAGTCGGGTATGATTGCTAGTTTGGAGATCGAACCCAAGGTTCTTCACGATCTTGAGCTTATGGAGGTGGAATTTTGTTTCTGGGGTTATGATGGTTATTGGGCTAGTTTGAAGGTAGAGTCCAACCTTATGTTACCGATTAAGGAAGCTCAGAAGGATGATGGTGAGCTTTGGTCTGTGGTTCAGAATATCGAGGCGGGTAAGCAGACTGAGTTCAGTGTTGATGGTTTCGGCGTCGTATGGTATGAGGGTCGACTTTGTGTTCCTAATGATCCTGCTTTGCGTGAAGCTTTTGTCGAGGCTCATAGTTCCCCTTTCACTATCCATCCTGGTTCTACCAAGATGTATCGGGATCTTAAGAAGCATTTCTGGTGGAATGGTATGAAACAAGATGTGGCTTCGTTTGTGGCTAAGTGTATGACCTGTCAGCAGGTTAAGATTGAGCATCAGAGGGCTAGTGGTTTGTTGCAGCCGTTAGATATTCCTACATGGAAGTGGGAAGAAATCTCCATGGATTTTGTCACGGGTTTGCCTCCTACTCGAAAAAGACATGATGCGATTTGGGTGGTTGTTGATCGACTAACCAAATCCGCTCATTTCTTACCTATCCGGAAAGATTATCGTGTTAGTAGATTGGCGGAGATTTTTCAGCAAGAGATTGTTAGATTGCATGGTACTCCTACTGCTATTGTTTCCGATAGAGATCCGCGCTTCACGTCACAGTTTTGGAAAAGTCTGCAGAAAGCTTGGGGCACGCGTCTTAAGTTCAGTACTGCTTTTCATCCTCAAACTGATGGTCAGACGGAGAGGACCATTCAGACTCTTGAGGACATGTTGAGGGCTTGTGCATTGGAATGGACTGGGAACTGGGATGAGTATCTGTGCTTGGTGGAGTTTGCCTACAACAATAGTTGGCACGCTAGCATCAAAGGAGCACCATATGAGTTGTTATATGGGAGGAAATGTAGAGCACCTATTTGCTGGGATGAGGTAGGTGAACGTTTGATTGAAGGTCCAGAACTCATCGAGATTACTAATGAGAAGGTGGCGATTGCTAGGGAAAGATTGAAGGAGGCTCGTTCACGGCAAAAGAGTTATGCTGATAAGCATAGGCGCGACTTGGTATTTCGTGTTGGTGATCGTGTTTTTCTGAAAGTTTCATCGTTCCGTGGTGTTAAGCGTTTTGGAATCAAGGGCAAGCTCAGTCCTCGATTCATCGGACCTTTCGAGATTTTGGATCGTGTTGGGGAGGTTTCCTACCGTTTAGCTCTACCTCCTCAGTTATCTCATGTTCATGATGTGTTCCATGTATCTCTACTGCGGGGATACAACTATCATCCGTTACACGTGGTTTCCTATCCTTTGGATCAGATTCAGCCGGATATGTCCTTACCGGAAGAACCCGAAACTATTTTAGATCGACGAGATCGAGTCATGAGAAACAAAGTAATTCCGTTTGTTAAGATTCTTTGGAAGAATCACCCAGAGCGTGAAGCTACCTGGGAGACCGAGGAATCTATGCAAGCTAGTTATCCACATTTCTTTTCGTCATCTGGTACGTCTTCTTTTATTGCTTCGTTTCCTTTCAATTTTCGAGGACGAAAATTTTCTTTTAGAGGGGAAGAGTTGTAAAACCCTAAAAATCTCAAACGCGTGAAATGACAATTTTGCCCTCAAACTTAAAATTTATACAAACTCGGAAAACACGTCAAACATCATTTAACTATTTATCTCATCAATAATATACACAAACAATGAAAGTATTTAACTTATGTTATTAAGTAAATGTACACAAATAAAATAAACTCTAAGTTACCAATATATGTTACAATATGTACACAATTAACTTGGACTACAAAGGAGACTACATTCATAATGAAATGATAAGATTGGAAAGTCATAAATTTGGTCTCCCCTCCCCCTTGGTGGCCGGCCTCAATCCCTCTCCTCATTATTATCCATATCAATTTCACTTATTTCATTTACACATTTCCATTTCATTTCAAAAACACACCAAGTAAACCCTAGATCTCTTTCTTCCAACATAGTGGCGGCATACTCTTATTTTCTTCATTTCCATCCGAAAATCAAACAAAGAAAGGTGTTCCTAGGAGGCTTGTGATCGTGTGTGATCGATTGGTGGGCGTTGTGATCGTGTTTGGTTCGAATTAAAGCTTGGACGTGGGTATTGATTTTGGTCGTGGAGTTGTGAAAGCCAAGGAGGCTTGGTTTTGATCGTGGTGGTTTATCTCTTGTTTCCTTGTCACGTACACGCTACTAGGGTAACGTATCATCATCTCACGTCTTCTCTCTTGTGTTTTCTTATTCAATTCGTGGCTATGGAGTCCATTCTAGGGCTTGTTATACGAAAATATGTTACATGAAATAATGAATATGTTTGTCACATGAAATGATAAAATGGATTACATAAAATCATAATTCTAAACCTATGTGATTCGTATGATATGTGGCATGTTAATCTTAATACAAATCTGATTTTGGGTCTCTCATTAAGTCGACATATATGAATTACATTAAAGGGTTAAATGAGCTTGTGAAACTATACGTATACGTATGTGATAAATGGAATCGATAACGAATGATTTACGAGTGTGTTTTGATTTGTATATGGGGCGTACATAATATGTTTTTGGTGAGGATGTCACGTACCAATATGGGTATTGGTTAATGTGTTGTGTAATCTATGATAATCGAGTTTACATGTGTTAAAACCTATACGTTAATCATAATCAAAAACTAGGGTTTTGTAATTGATGATTTAATAAAGATAAGGGGTTAATTTATAAATTATGAAACTTGATGGATTAACTTGTTAATATGTTAACTAAATGGATTAAATGAGTAAAATGAGTAAACTTGCTATATTTACACTTTTAACCCTAAACTTTGCAATATTAACATTTTAAACCCTAAACTTTTATAACTTGTCATAAATGATCCTTAAATCATAATAACACTCATTTTCACTATTTAACTTAAGATAAGTAACTAAACCTGCTAATTATGGAAAGTTACTAAAAATAGAAAGTTGCCTAAAATAGAAAGTACTTAAAAGTGGAAACCTGCTAAAAATAGAAAGCCGTCTTAAACTAGTGATCTGATTCTTATAGAACGTTATCTAATTCATATAGGTTTCGGGCGACGGGTTTGATCTGCTTTCTTGACTTTACTTTCGTTGTGATTTGCTCAGAATAAGGTACAGATATTCTATCCCTTTTCAGTAGGGGTTTCTCATGATTCGTATTTCATCTTCGATATTCGTTTGAACTGTTATGCTTTACTCTAAGCCTCATTATTAGGGCTTCCCTATGACTTTGCTATGCTCCATTTGATATGAACCTTTGATATGAACTATGATATGAACTTTGATATGAACCCTTATGATATGACATGATATGATTATGCTTTGACCCGTCAGTTTGATACCCGAGCCAAATATGTGTTCCTAGTCATGAAGGTAACATGACCATGTCATTGATGCACCAATGGCATGACTCGAGTGTGCACGAGTGATGTTGTACACCGTCCCCATTATGATATGATATGATATGTATATGATTTGGCCATTATGTTCCGGGGGGCGTATGGATGCATCCTAGATATGATATGTTTCGAGGGATTTGATCTGTTTGGAGATATATATGGTGAATGATGTCGGGTGCAATCCGCGTCTTCACATTTCTGGAAGTTGATCACTCCATGGTTACTTGAGGTCTCCCCTCCATTATATTTGGTATTCCGAGGTCACCCCTCCGAATACACTGATATGATATGATATGGGCTCGTGGTAGATGACTGACCTTCCACTTCCTTTCTCTTATTATCCTTTGATATGCCTTATGATATTTCCCATTGCACCTTATGATTATGATATCCTCATTACTTACCCTTCGAATATTCGTTTTGTTATATATATATCTGTTCACTGGGCTTTTTAAGCTCAGCCGCATTTTCTTTCCATGCAGCAGGTAATTAAGCTAAAGCGGGATCTTAGCTATGGGTTTGAGTGATGAGCGGTTATGTGGATCTATGGCTCTAGTCATCTTAGTTCTGCTTGATTATGTTGACATTATTTTAGACTCGGATTATGTTTATTTATGTCTTGGATTTATTCCTTCTCCTTTTGATGAACTTATGTAACGTTTAAGCCGTGTTGGCTGGATTTCCCTTTGGTTATTTATTTAAGATTCCCGCTGTTTTATTATGTTCATTATGTATGCTTTGATATGACACCATTTTATAATACTTCTACCCTTATCGGGTTGGGGTGTTACAAACTCATTCCAAAATCTTAATCCACTCTACTTTCAGTTAATTTTCCTACAAAAACACGATTCTTACTAAGGTAATTGTGTCAAACGAGAAATGTTACTATAATCATTGTATCATCTTACCAACTTCATTACTATCGCATCACATTATTACTTACTATATTAAAAAATTTAATCAAGGACCGTGTGTCACTTGAGGAGATTTACTCTATTTTGACTTTACATAAGTCAAACATTAGCTAGTATCACCTATCTTTCTTATTTAACCGTAGTGATTCTACTATCCTTCCTTACCTTTTGCTTCAACACCATATCTTCTCTATATTGTCTCTAAGGATTTTCACCAAGTATTAAGGTTTACTTAGGAGATCTTACATTATTTGACTTTCACAATTTAACGTTGACTAATACTTTCACCTTTTAACGTTATCATTCCTTTATTCCATTAACATTTTCATTACAATTTCTCGTCTTCTCTACTTCTTTTATAAATTTCGAGTCAAAGACAGTAAGTCTCATAAGAAATTTTATTACTTTACTATATAAAGCTAAACTTAACTTACGTCACCACATTTACTTATAAGGGTGCCAATAATAATTAGCATCCAATACCTTCGTTAGTCACATTTTCTACCATGCCTCTAAGCATGTTATAACACTATTACCAATTTCTTAATCTTTCCGAGTTATACTACAGACACCTAATGGTTGGTTTCACTTAATATCTCAATTTAAAAAGTCACATTCTAATTCTACCCCACTTATCCTAGATCTTAAAACTTCTAACTAATTCTAGGCTTTCGTTTTCTACCCTTTCTACCTTACTCATGCCATGTCGGGAACACATAAGCCCGCTCATTTATATTTCATCATTTACATGGAAAGGCGTCCCAGTCGATGTAAATCAAGAAACATAAACTCATGGTTCAGAGATTTACAATTTCTTTAATTAAATGAAAAGGCATCCCAATCCATTTAATCAAGGAAATCATAAATCGTCCTACTTATACGCTTCCAACACAACACTCATACCTATTCATTTTATAGTTGACCTTTATTTCTTTTCATTACTTTTTAACTTTTTAGACTTGGATCCATATATTATCACATTCACTTTGGGAATCTTTTAATATGCCAAGGATGTAGGCAACCCCTTGCCGGTGAAGGCAATACTTTTTATCCCGAAGGATCTTTAACATATCCAAAGGGATTCTTTATCATTCATCATTTTGGTCATCCCGTATGTTAATACAAATAAACCGTAAAAACGTTTATTAATATTTTGCGATCTCTTTGTGTTTTGTTGATAACAAATATAATGTTATCTTAAGTATAATTATAAGGATACACGTCACTTTTGTAAAGCATTTACATATAGCCATTTAAATACAAAAATGTAGTAATTAAGCATTTGTTGTAATAGTTTATTAGGATGGGTAAAAGCCATAACCAATGGACCATAACCAATGGATCTTAACCCATACCAAAGAAGACTTGATACAATATATACTTAGATAAATTGAATCTAAAGAAAACCCATGGACCAACCCATAACCCATGACCATAACCAAAAAACCCATGGGTAAAGAGGAGCGTTCCACGGATCCCTGGCTTTGTGCTAGCCGGATCCCAAGTGGAAGGGATCCGTGGGATCCGGGGAACAGTGAAGATTTTTGCCTATAAATAGAAAGTCATTTCTTCATTCTAACTCACCCCTCTTCTTACTAAATCTCTCATACACTCTCATTCTCTTCTAACATATAGAACACTTGATCTAGAGAGTTGTTCTTCTTTCTTTCTATTTGTGATCCTCATATAGGTCCTTCTCTAAGGCGAGATCACGAGCATTCTACAAGTCATCCAAGCAAGGGGTCCTTGATTGATTTGTACCTCCGCAAGATTTCAGTAAGATCTTGTATTTGATATTTCACATATTTGTTGTGTAATAGTCGTGTTGGTTTGGTCCACCGTGCTACGGACTCGGTATTTAGCTTTGTACCGGAAAAAGTGTAAGCAACGTTGTGAAGGCTTCTCCGCCAAGTGAAGGAGTTTGTTGACATAGTGCTTGAACTCGAGTAGGTGACTCGGGGAGTGGAGTAGGGCAAGGAAGGTGTCCTTGTAGCCGAACCACTATACATCGGTTGTGTCTTTTCTTTCCCTTCGCTTTACTTTATTTTCTTGCTTTATCATTAGATCTATACTTTCTCTACATCCATAAGATCTCACATATTAACGAATCTAAAGTTTTGAAACTAACTTAAAATCGGTAAAACTATTCAACCCCCTTCTAGTTTTCCACAATTGGCATCAAGAGCTAAGTTTATAAAAGTTTTAAAATAAAATTGTATTTTAAAAACTTTTCGATCACTATGGGTTCTGAAAATTATAAGGAAGGCAATCTATGCAACGACCACCACTACTTGAAACTAATGGTTTTATATATTGGAAAAATAGATTCGAAACATATGTAAAGTCTAAAGATATTGATCTTTGGTACATTATTGTTAAAGGTGATTTTGAGGCTACCTCAAATGATGATAAAGGAAATTTAGTTCACATACCTCATGATAAACTAAACGATGAAATGAAAAAAAAAGCTTTCTAAAAATAGTGAAGCAAAAATGGTTTTATATAATGCTTTACCGAAAAAGGAATTCGAAAGAATTTCTATGCTTAAAACCTCTAAAGAAATTTGGAATTCTTTAGTTGTAACTCATCAAGGCAACCAACAAGTTAAAAATAATAAAATTGATTTATTTGTTCAACAATATGAACAATTTTCAATATCGGATGAGGAAACTATAGATCATTCATTTGCTAACTTTAATACTATTATTACATCTTTACAAGCACTTGATGAATCTTTTTCTAGCTGTAACCATGTTAGGAGATATCTAAGGGCACTTCCATCAAAGTGGAGATCCAAGGTGACGGCGATCGAAGAGTCAAAAGATTTGACAATCCTCACCCTCGATGAACTCATAGGCAACCTAAAAGTCTACGAGCTTGTCCTTGCTAAAGATTCCCAAGCCTCAAAGGTGAAAGAGAAACACAAATCTCTTGCCCTTAAAGCCAAAAAGGCTTCGAGCGATGAAGAGAACTCCTCTTCGAGTAGTGACGACGAAGAGTACGCTATGGCGGTAAGGGACTTTAAAAGTTCTTTAGAAGAAAGGGAAGATATGTCAAACAACCGTATGACGATAAGAAAGGCTTTCGGAAAAGCAAAGAGGACGCGAAGCCAAAGGATGATCGTACTTGCTTTAAATGTGGGGACCCAAACCACTTTATTAGTAAGTGTCCCAAACGGGATGATCAAAAGGCGTTCGTGAGCGGCACATGGGGAATGAGCGACGAGGAGGACGAAGAAATTTGTCTCATGGAAATGACGAGGTATGTCACGAATACTATAGTAGTTCATCACTTGATGACGACTCATTGCATAATGAATATGACAAACTATGCAATATTAGCTTAAAACTAATTAACAAAAACAAGCTTTTAAAGAGTCAAAATCAACGTTTAGATAAAGAAGTCATAGAATTAAAAGCAAAACTAAAACGTTTAGAAAAGGCTAAAATAGCAAGTGGTGAATGTGTACTTTGCGTTCAACTTCAAACACTAGTGGATCACTTAGATTCTAAAATTGCTAGAATGAGTACGAACACTTTAGATACAATACTCGATGGTGTTAAAACCGGTAACAATCAAAAGGGTATAGGTAGTCAACAACTTGATCCATCAACTAGTGAAAGTAAAGAAACAAAATTTGTTAAGGAACTAGAAAAACTAGCCACTGTTGTGGCGGATCCCATGGATCCCCTAAAAAGGGAACCGGCTAGTGTACAGAAAGGGATCCGTGGATCTGCTGTAGCAAACAGTAGAAATAACGTAGCTTCTTCATCTAGAACTGAGTTTGTTATAGTTAATAGGAAGAAACCAACTCATGTCACCACTAGACAACCACCTCCAAAATATAATCCTACTTTTGCAAGAAACAAAGCTCTATCTTTTTCAAAACCTAATTCATTTAGGAGACCTAATAACGTTTACCCAAAAAGTAACCATCAAATGGGATGGAATCCAAACATGCAAAACGGTTTTCCTTTTCAAAACTTTGCTCCATGGAATGCATACTCATCTTATCCATACATGTCTAACATGAATGGAATGTTTAACACTAATGGACCCATGAACAAATGGGGACCAAACTTTTGAGTTTATTATTGTTTTAGGTGTGCTTAAAGGTCGACCTAGACCCGATGAATGGGTCAAGGATAGCGGGTGCACGAGGCACATGACCGGCAATAGGGATCTATTCTCCACATATGAATCCTTCAATGGAGGTAATGTGGTGTTTGGAAATAGCAAAAGTAGAATCATCGGTAAAGGTACGATTTCTAACAAATCTCTAACCATTAACGATGTGTGTCACGTAGAAAACCTAAACTTTAACCTCTTAAGTATAGGACAAATATGTGATAATAGTGCAATGTACTTTTACCTAAACCGTAGTAAGATACTAAAAATGGCATAACCATAGGAAGAGGAATTAGGAAACATGGAGTCTATGTCATTAAAATCGGTAATGAACCTAAAGACAAACTATGTCTTACCTCTATGGATGATACTTCGACCTTATGGCATCCAAGATTGGGTCACGCCAACATGCGACTTCTTCAATCGCTATCATCCAAAGATCTAGTAAGAGATCTACCTAAGTTAAAATATGAACATCATTTTGTGATGCTTGTAATGTAGGAAAACAAGCTCATTCTAGTCATAAAGCTAAAAACATGGTGTCTACAACTAGGTGTCTAGAATTACTACATATGGATTTATTTGGTCCATCCGCTATCCAAAGTTATGGAGGCAACTACTACACTTTGGTCATAGTGGATGACTATTCTAGGTATACATGGACAAAAATTTTAAAGAACAAAACGGAAACCTTTAATTATTTTGAAATATTAAGCAAAAAGATCCAAAGACAACTAGGAAGTCCTATAGTGTCTATTAGGACGGATCATGGTAGGGAATTCGATAATGAAGTGCAATTCAGAGCTTTTGTGACGCTAATGGTATTACTCACAACTTCTCGGCTCCACGCACTCCACAATCGAATGGGGTAGTAGAAAGAAAGAATAGAACCCTACAAGAAATGAGTCGAACCATGCTTAATGAACAATCCATACCTCAAAAGTTTTGGTGTAATGCCGTTGATACTTCAACGTACATACTCAATCGAGTCTTAATTAGACCAATCTTAGGAAAACTCCATATGAGTTACTTTGAGGCAAAAAGCCTACGTTAAATCACTTTAGAGTCTTTGGTAGTAAATGTTTTATTCTTAACACTAAAGATTACCTTACAAAATTTGATCCTAAATCAACCGAAGGTATCTTTTAGGTTACTCGCCAAATAGCAAAGCTTACGTCATATTAAACAAAGAAACAATGAAGGTAGAAGAGTCATTAAATATAAAATTTGATGAAAGTCCACCCAAACCCTCTCCACCTCTTGTCGATGACGAGATTATAGAAAGTGAAGCTATAGTAATAAAGAAAAAGATAAGTGAAGAAGAAGAACCTCTAAGTGATGAAATAATAAACATTAAAGAGTCCAAAGATCACCCCGTAGATAAAGTCATAGGAAAACTAAACGAACGAACATTAAGGTCTCAAGTTCAAAACCAAAGTAGCTTGTTTTGTTTCGTTTCAACCTTAGAACCTAAGAATACACAAGAAGCCATAAAAGATGAGAGTTGGGTAATGGCTATGCAAGAAGAACTAAATCAATTTGTTTCTAATGATGTTTGGACACTTGTCCCTCCACCTAGTAATCAAACCATAATAGGAACCAAATGGGTTTATAAAAACAAATTAGATGCAAACCGAGTAGTGTCTAGGAACAAGGCTAGACTCGTTGCTCAAGGGTATAACCAACAAGAGGGAATAGACTTTGATGAGACCTACGCCCCGTGGCTAGATTAGAGTCTATAAGAATACTTCTTGCGTATGCTTGTGCTAATGATCTAAAGCTTTATCAAATGGATGTCAAAAGCGCTTTTCTAAATGGTTTCATAAATGAAGAAGTATATGTAGCTCAACCTCCGGGCTTCATTGATTTTGAAAACCCAAACATGTGTATAAATTAAAGAAAGCCCTTTACGGTCTTAAACAAGCTCCAAAAGCTTGGTATGATAGACTCAAGTCATTTCTAGTTAAACACAACTATACCATGGGGTTAGTTGACAACACACTTTTTACTAAGAAAAGAGAGTCACATATAATCATAGTACAAATATATGTAGATGATATTATATTCGGATCCACTTGTCAAGACATGTGTGATGATTTCTCTAAAATCATGCATGACGAGTTCGAGATGAGTATGATGGGAGAACTTAGTTTCTTTCTTGGTCTACAAATAAAACAAGTAGAAGATGGTATCTTCTTCAATCAATCTAAATACATCAAGGAGATGTTAAAGAAATTCGGTCTAGAAGAGTCAAACCAATTAGGACTCCAATGTCATCCGACACCAAACTCACAAAAGATGAAGACGGAGAATCCGTAGATAATACTAAATATCGTGGCATGATAGGTAGTCCTCTCTACCTCACGGCAAGTAGGCCGGATATCATGTTTAGTGTTTGCTTATGTGCTAGGTTTCAAGAAGACCCTAAAACATCACACCTAGAAGCCGTAAAAGGATATTTAGATATATTAAGGGTACAACACAATTAGGATTATGGTATCCTAAGGGCACGGGAGTAGAAACAATTGTATATGCAGATTCCGACCATGCAGGTGATTACGTTGATAGAAAAAGTACAAGTGGGGTATGTACTTTTATGGGATGTTGTTTAACATCTTGGTTTTCTAAGAAACAAACGGCACTAGCAGTATCAACAACCGAAGCGAAGTCGTCTCGCTGCAAAGCATGCCAACAAGCACTATGGATGAAACAAGCGTTAGTAGACTACGACATCCATCTAAGCGACATAGCCATCCTATGTGACAACAAAGGTGCCATCGACTTAAGCAAGAATCCGGTATTGCATTCTCGCACAAAGCATATAGAGATTCGTCACCACTTCTTAAGAGACAATGTTCAAAAGCGGAACATTTCTATTAAGAAGGTGGCATCCGAAGATAACATAGCCGATGTCCTCACCAAACCGTTGAAGCGGGAACAATTCAACCTACTTCGTCTTGGTCTTGGTCTAATGGAACAAACGTCGTAACTTATTTGACTCTACAAGGTATGTAAACACTAGCATTCTTCTTTCTGAGTCTAGGATTTCTATTTCACACTCAACTCACAAACAATACGGGAATTTTAAAAACCCAAGATGAGTTTTCCACTTATAGCTTCTTATTTTTTATATACACATTTTCAAAGAAAACCTACTTTCACAATGTTTTTCTAAAAGGATGATACCTTCCCGTATCAATTTCACAAAAGCAATTTCTCACGTATAGGACAAATCGCTTTTTCATTATTAATACAAAGTAAAAACCCGTTTTCATTGCATCTCATGTCTTTTGAATGCTAAAGGGGACACATAACTAATATGTGTTTTCGGGTACATTCATTTAAGCAACAATGAATTAGGAGCATTGATAACACAAAATTACGTACTCATGTACTAAATATGTGTTTTCAGGTTATCTCAATAGGATGGTTTTATACTTCTAGTTTATTTTCTATTTCTTTTAGGGGTCGAGATAACCGAAACTCCAAATAGTTTGCATATAGGCACACACTAGGCAAAAATGTTTTTAAAAGGAAAATTTTGTCTGCTGAATCACCAGACCACGGATCCCCCTTCATGCTGGACGGATCCCTCAAGGGAAGGATCCGTGGGATCCGTGAAAGTAAGTCGTTTTCAACTTCTATTTTTCACTTTGGATGAAAAATCCACATTTGTTTCATTTTTGGGAGTATGCTCTTTAATGCTTGTGTTCTCATGATCACATGCCTTGAATTCATATCTAATCATTAGATTTTAATCCACATTTTGGGTCAAGCATTCATTACAATGCTTTGTTTTTCTATATATAGAACTCCCAAAATGCTTGCATACTCCATCTCCTTCTCACAAACACACTTCATCATGTCATCCAAAAATCCTTTAGAGAATCATCTAGTACAAACAATCATGATATCCAAACCTTTGTACTTCCACCATCCAAAATACCACAATCAAATGCTAGGATATCCGCACGGATTAGTATCCGATCTTGTTGTTTAGCAAAACCAACCTCAAATGGTTCATCCTCAACAAATAACTCACCACAAGATGCTTCCATTATAGCACCTCCTCATCACCAACAAGTACACCAACTTCATCACCACCTAAAATAACTCTTTTGGAACTCCTTAAGACTCCAACAAGATCTAACCAACCTAAAGAAAAGAATTAGTCTTTTCAACACCCCCACATCTCCAAATACTATATTTCAAGATCTTGAAACATCACCACCATTAGCTCCCATCACATTACAAGAACATCTAGGTTCTTTTCCACCACCATTTACAAACATTCCGGATATTGATCCATATTTTCCTATTTTTCCACCACAACTTCCGCATAACTCAAATCAAAACAACCCGAAAACTTCCGCACTCATTACCCACATCATTTACATTGTGAACATTGCCAATCCACTAGGGAAATTGCAATAGAAGTTAGGGAAGAAATGCGTTTCATACTCAACCTCATCCTTGATCGCATCAATACCATTACTCATCAAAACCTCCATCCATAACCTTATGCAAGCATGGAAGGAATCACTACTACTATTTTCTACTTTTAGTATTTTTTTCTTTTGAAGTCATTTTCAAGAACAAGTCTTGTTCTTATTTTTACATGCTTGTAAGTGGCATAAATACCACTACACTTTGTTGTTTTATTACAAGGCCTTGTTTACATACCTTGGCTCCCAATCTTGATTCTCGGCAACCACAAGATTATATAAGCATGTTACTAACCTTTCTTTTGTAGGATTTTTATTTTTCTTCACTTGACGCCCCAAACAAGGGGGAGCTACCGTCAAGGGGAGTTAGAAGTTTGTTTATTTCTTCCAAGGGTTAACTTTTTGTTTCGACAAAAAAAGGGAGAAGAAGTAAAACTTAGGGGCTTTCAAAACTTACATCTATTCTTAAGTTTTACTCATCATAACATTATGTTTTGTCATCAACAAAAAGGGGAGATTGTTAATACAAATAAACCGTAAAAACGTTTATTAATATTTTGCGATCTCTTTGTGTTTTGTTGATAACAAATATAATGTTATCTTAAGTATAATTATAAGGATACATGTTATTTTTGTAAAGCATTTACATATAGCCATTTAAATACAAAAATGTAATAATTAAGCATTTGTTGTAATAGTTTATTAGGATGGGTAAAAACCATAACCCATGGATCTTAACCCATACCAAAGAAGACTTGATACAATGTATACTTAGATACATTGAATCTAAAGAAAACCCATGGACCAACCCATAACCCATGACCCATAACCAAAAACCCATGGGCAAAGAGGAGCGTTCCACGGATCCCTAGGATTACACTAGACGGATCCCAAGTGGAAGGGATCCGTTGGATCCGGGGAACAGAGTGAAGATTTTTCCTATAAATAGAGAGCCATTTCTTCATTCTAACTCTCCCCTCTTCTTACTAAATCTCTCATACACTCTCATTCTCTTCTAACATATAGATCACTTGATCTAGAGAGTTGTTCTTCTTTCTTTCTATTTGTGATCCTCATATAGGTCCTTCTCTAAGGGGAGATCACGAGCATTCTACAAGTCATCCAAGCAAGGGGTCCTTGATTGATTTGTCACTCCGCAAGATTTCTGAGCGAAGATCTTGTATTTGATATTTCACATATTTGTTGTGTAATAGTTGTGTTGGTTTGGTCCACCGTGCTACGGACTCGGTATTTAGCTTTGTACCGGAAAAAGTGTAAGCAACGTTGTGAAGGCTTCTCCGCCAAGTGAAGGAGTTTGTTGACATAGTGCTTGAAATCTCGAGTAGGTGACTCGGGGAGTGGAGTAGGGCAAGGAAGGTGTCCTTGTAGCCGAACCACTATACATCGGTTGTGTCTTTTCTTTCCCTTCGCTTTACTTTATTTACTGGCTTTATCATTAGATCTATACTTTCTCTACATCCACAAGATCTCACATATTAACGAATTTAAAAGTTTTTGAAACTAACGTAAAATCGGTAAAACTATTCAACCCCCCCCCCCTTCTAGTTTTCCACACCGTAGGATACCATCATTAACATCATTCACTTGGTAATCTCTAAAGATACCACCATTAACTTGGTCATCGTGAAGGATACCATCATTAACATCATTAGCTATCATTAACTCATTGGTTAAATGATAGTCACTTTTAACCTTTCACATTTAACATTGGATCCAAGTCATTATCAATTTTAACACACATACACTTTTCCCTTCCTTTTATTAGTTTAAGTAAGCATCGTTAGGAAATGACACTTGCTTATTATATTTACACATTTTATGTGTTTACACATCTTACTTTCTTATATACTTGTTAACTCTTGTTGACCATTTATATCATCTTCATTCTTCACCTTGTTAGTCCACGTGACTTTTTTTTCTTTTTTTTTTAATTTTTTTTAGCTCATTAGCTATTTCATTTTCATCTAATCATTACTCGTTATTGTTTATAGTCTCATTCGATACTTCTTGTAATAATAGACACTCAATAATTAGTGAGTAAATTCTCATTTTACTTTCACGCGCTATACCTTAGCTCATTTATCATTTCTAAGCTCTATAGTTAAGCTTCAATTACCTTATTTCACTATTAGCCTGTCTCTAATATGACTTGCCATTCTAATCACATTCCCTTACCACTACTCTTTAAAACACGTTCTTATAATCACAAGGCAATTAACGGCACTAAATAAGGTGCACGTCGATTCAAATCACTTAAACATTTCAAGTCCTCCAAGGACTTATATCACATACACATTAACATTATAAAACACATTCATTATTCTCTTCTTAGATTCGTATATCCTATCCCATAATTCGCTTCAAAACTTAATCGTTCACATTCCCCAATTAATACTCCTACATTCAATACATTCTAATAGTGGTTTAAGTCTAGGCAAGCCTAAATAGAAACCTAATTCAATTAAACCGAAGCTCTGATACCAAGTTGTAACACCCCGTGAACAACACGACTAAAAACGTGAAATTTTTTCGTAAACAGTACACCTGAAAACTGACCCACTATCACTCTTTTATATTCTGACAAAAATCTATAAACATCTGGACCTTTAGACTATTTTTAAATGAAACTAGACTCAATTACCTTTTAAATGATGGGTGGCACGACCCGTGATGACTTACGATTAAAAAGATATGATTTTTTAAAAAGTGAAAAAATCTGTTTGTACCAAATTTCGGTTCCAAACCGAAATTTGGTTCCAGATTTCACTTTCAAACCGAAATTTGGAGTTTTGGTTCCAAATTTCAGTTCCAAACCGAAATTTGGTTCCAAATTACACTTCCAAACAGAAATTTGGAGTTTTGGTTCCAAATTTCAGCCCAAACCGAAATTTCATTTTGCACACCAAACACCCATTTTCTGCATACCTCTTTTGTACACTTTTGACCCATTTTGGAAAACGCTTTATAACATGAAATAGAACCAAAACTTCCAGAAATCATTAGAACATTATAAACATCGAATGTGTGTATAAACATGGTCATAATGACCGTGGAACGATGCTTTACAAAGTAACGGGTGTTATGCCAAACACCCCGTTTTGACCCGTTTGCATACACCACTTAAACATAACTCTTTAACATGCTATAAGACCTGTAAAATGACTCTTAAACCATTCCAAAGACTTGACATTACAAACATTTAACCCATTTAAAAATCTCGGGGAACAACTTTGACAACGAGCTCGGTACATCTACCTAGCTCCTAACTTTCTTACTACCTTCCCATTCTTCACAACTAATCCATGGTTTAGCCATGCTCTAAAGAACAAACCTTAGCATCTTCAATACAAGAGAACCTTAATCTTCCATAAGGAAACTATTTCTATAACTATCATCAATTCCAATCTTGATCCAATAATTCATTTACTTAACTATAACCAAAACTTAACCACAACATGAATAACACATCATATGCTAATTTTCACATTAAGTAAGTAGTAGTCAAATCACTTACCTTAATTCCAAGATAGTGATATCAATTAGAATCATTATCATCATTAGCCTCTTCTTCACATCCTAGGTCAATTAGCATAACATTTAATAATCACAATTAAATACTTATGACAATGGTTTATATAACCATATCTCATTTCTTACACACCTCTAATCATCATATAATCATATCTTGATTATATGATGATCAATCCATAAATTACTAACTTAATACAACTTTACCCATAATCATCATAACATCTTTAATTAGCTTAAAAACATCATTTACCCAATTTCCCCAAATTAGGTATATGAACCCTAATTTATAATTCATCAATTAGCTTAGGGTAAAGGATTACTCACTTGTAAGGATGATTAGCATTAACTTATTTATTAGTTTGGAGCATTAATCCTTCATCAATTTGACCATTAGAGAATCTTGTTCTTCCCTCCTTTTCTTTCTAAGCCGTACCACACACACCCACAATATTCTAGAATTTGTAGAATGCAGTAATAGATAACTATTAGTAGTATAGTTTGCCTAATTGGCACATTAGGTCCCTTAAGTTAATTTACTTCCAATTTGGCCACAAACACTTAGTAACACATTTACAGCTTAACAACTTTAGTCCCTTAAGTCTATTTTCCTTATAAATGTGACACATCATATTTTCTATAACCATTTACATAACATTAATACCTTTAGTTTGACTATTGGGTTTGACTAACCAATCCCCGTAAGTCCATAAAATTTATAAAAGTCATAGTCAACTATTCAAATGGCACTTAATAAAATACTTAGGCCTAGTTTCAGGGTGTAATACCTTGCCTCCCATTGACTCACAACCTTCCGACCGTAGGATGCTCGAGCTTGAAGATCAAGTCAATTTCCTAATGAGCTCCTACAAAAATCCTAAGTCTTCACATCAAGTGAACAAAATCACTCTACCTTGTGAGTTGTGTAGTGGTCCCCACGACACTCGTGATTGCACAAGACTCCCTGAACAAGCTTTTGCGGACTACGCCTCCATGCGTATCGATGACGGGCCGGGAGAGAAGTGGTCCACTTTCAAGCCCGAACAAAACAACTTAGGAAACTCCTATAACCCCTCATGGAGGAATCACCCTAACCTTAAGTGGAACCAAAATTTAAACTCACCCCAAAGCTCATCTAGTCCACTTAATAGGGTCAACCCTCCAAACTAGTCTTGAGGAAATTGCGTCTAGATTCATGTCATTTCAAGAAACTCGATTGACTAAGCTTGAAGCAGATTTCAAGCAACGACAAGGCGAGATGACAAACAAGCTTGACGCCCTCTTAAAAGCCTTCAATGACCGAGAAATTGCAGCACTCCCAAGTGATACTATAAAGAACCCAAATGTGAATTCGATTTCATCGACTTCATGTTCTTGTTCACCATGGGAGAGTGCACATCCATGCCCCTCACACCCAACGGTCCACACACCCAACGGTCCACTTGGTAAATGCTATCAACAAGGGTTCCAAGCGATCCCAAATAAGGTACCAAGACCCCGCACCATTGGTACAACCTAGTCTTGAGAAACCCGTCAACCAAGAACCGAAACCTAATCTAGAGAAGGAGTACAAGGAACTCCATCAAGAAAAACCGGTTCTTGAAGTCTTAGCTCATGCACCTTATTATAATGCTTTAAAAGAAAAATATGAGCTAGAACTAAAACTTGGAAAACATGGTTCCGCGTTTGTGCAAAATAATTTACCTAAGAAGTTAGACGATATTGGGCTATTCACTCTTCTGTGTAGGCTTGCAACCTCCAAACCTCTCGATGCTCTAGCCGACTTAAGATCATGCATCAACCTTGTTCCATTGTCCCTCCATAGAAGCCTTAACTTAGGTAAGATTGAACCAACAAAAACAATCATAGGTCTAGTGGATGGTAGTATTGCATATCTGGTAGGGATAATAAAAGACATGGTAGTACACGTAGGAGATTTGACTCTTTTGGCGGATTTCCATGTGTTAGACATGAATAAGGACCCGACACGCACATTGTTAGTAGGAAGGGGATTCTTAGCTACCGCTAGTGCCATCATTGATTGTAAGATGTCCAAAATGGTGGTAGGAGAAGGGAGTGCTAGGTCAATTCTGATGTCAAAAAGCATATTTACTACAAGGAAGAGGAAATCCCCCATGAGATTAGGTTGGATAGAACGCCATCTAGGTATAGACCTTGGATTAGTAAAGACTTCATAGGTCCCCAACGACCTTTCTATCTAGATGAAGCCTTTGCTAATAAAGCAACTTTCCATGAAAAAGAATTGGCTAGGGACATGGAAGTGAACCCGTTCGAGGACGCCTTAGTGTTTAGGAAGATGACCGAGTTCCTAGGAAGCTTGCCCGTCAACCTTGTCATGAATAAGTGGAAAGTTGAGAGCAATAAGCCTAAGCATAAGTGGAATTGGGATAGACCGCCTAGTGATGGTAATGGAGAGTGGCACATTAGGATAACGATCTATGACCCCGATGGAGAGAAGTTTGAAAAGGCATACCGGACTAAGCGTACCACTAGGAACTTAAACGATAAGTTTGATCCTTATGACATTCTAGAGGATAAGCTTACTTATATAGGAACGTAGGGGCACGGCTTCGAGTCTAGCTAAAAGACTCATAAATAAAGAAAAACTCTTTGTGGGAGGCAACTCATGCTTAATTGTTTGCGTGTTTGTGTGTCGTATATCTTTTATTGATTGTTTATTCTCATGTTTGAATTTGTACAAATGCTTTATTTTGTCTTTAACCTCGTCTTAATTACATAAAAAGATATTTTACAAAAAGGGATACGTGTAGGGAGGATTACACACGTTTTCAAAAAGAACGTGAACATGAGAATTACGATTATTAAAAAGATATACATGTGTGTTTGTTCGAGTCAAATGCTTGTATCGAGTCATAATGGATGTTTTGCAGGAAATTTTTCCATATTCTAAAGATATAAATTTTCCAGATTTTTTTTTTCAGAAAATCGCAGACCGGTTTCTGTCAGGATAACCTGACGGCGTCAGGAGGAGTAGAAACAGCTTACTACTTTTCTCGTTTTCTGTGCTACTTATAAATTTTTGAAAATTTTCAGGTCTTAATTTTCCAGAAAATCTGTAAACATCCATTCCACAAGCATTATATCTTAGTTTAGTAGAGTCATATATATATTGTTACCACCGATTTTACGCGAAGGTTTCATTTGTTTTCTTCAAGTGTGCAGGTTTTATTTATCAAGAAGAAGATACATAAGATTGGAAGGAGCTTTTCAAGCATACATTCTTCTTGGAAAAGATTTAACAACTACTTCACACAGATCCTACCGAGCTAACCAGGGGAGTATTAGTTTCTTTTGTTTTTAATTACCTTCTATTATCATAACATTGATACTTTCGGGGAACATTGGGGACAATGTTCAGTTTAAGTGTAGGGAGGGAAAATAAAACGGAAACTTTGAAACTATGCTTATCCTTGACTATTTGCCTTGTCCAATTTTAATTGTGTAATAAACCATGAGAAATATCGGTTAGGGTAATTTTGGCACCAAATTTAAAATTTTTCATGACATGTAGGAGTGGGCCATTAGTCTTAATAAAGTGTCTCATAGATAGGAGATTATATGACTAGCACAAAACCCTTTGCCACTTAAATTCCACCCAAAATGTGAGGATCGCCCTTAGATTTGTAGGAATTAAAGTATTCCACTTTAATGCTTCGAGTGTGTACTGGTAGTATAATAGATTCTAGAACTTTTTTTGTGATGCATTCGGAGATCGCTAGTGAGACTACACTTTGTAATTAGGAATAACTAAATGATAAGAGGCATTAGGATAACCCTTGTTTGATACCTGTATTATAATTACTTCTTCCACATCGGTTGAGTAATTCCCCCACACCCTTGCGTTGTACACATCTTTAGTACACGATACCCCTAGTTAACCCCTCAAAGCCTATCCTTTTCGCGGTTCTCGTGATGTTTTGGTTTTCCGGAATATCAATGAAGAGCATTGTTTACAATCCACCCCCAAATGTACACCCAAATCGCCTTAGCCTACCTTGTATGTACTCACTTTTAGTGCATTATTATTATCATACTATACCCTTAGTTCAATTATCTACTTGCTTGCATAAGTTGCTAAGTCGAGTCATATCCTTTGTATACAGTTTTGGGACGATTGGGACTCATGGGAAAAGTTAAATTTTATGAAATGACGGGAAGGAACGTGATAACGCTACACGCGTCGTTCGGGGTCAAGGAAACTTCCTATTCTTCGAGCAAGTTTTATAACACCCTAGGCAGTGAACCTAATCGTTGTAGTGTAGTAATTAGGGTAAGCCACGGGTATTGATATCGTTCTCTAGGGGAATAGGAATGCTAGTAAGAAGTTACTACGCTAAGGTTGGGGTTGAGGAAGATTATTTTTTATCTTTTTATGTTTTTTAGAAATTGAAAGGTACGAATCTCGGGGTTTGGATTTGAGGGGTTGGTATTGCTACCGATTACTCTACTTATCTAATTATCTAGTCTAAGGTGTATGTAGTCTATGTCTAATTATTGTGTGCTCGTATGATAGTTTAAAGATGTGTTTACTTAGGTTTTACTACTCCTTAATTATCTCCTATTGGTGGTTGAATTGTCACGTCCTTATTCTTAGTTGCGTTGTGTGTCTACGGTTGTAGGGTATGCGTATGTTCCCTAACTCTTTGAACTTACCAAAGGGTCTCGTCTACAAAACCCACTAGGGATAATAAACTCTTACTCTAAGGCACTCTTTGGATGGTTTAGCTTACAACTACTCAAGGAGTTATATTCTAAGGTTCACAAAGATTTAATCAAGCATTAAGTACACAACGAATGACCTATCGCGTTACTAGATCATTAATCAACTAAGATAAGAGACAACCAATCAATAATCAATAATTAAGTTTCATATTCCCTAAGCAAACGCACAAATAAATTAGCCAGACATGGAGAACATGCAAGCATACACACAAATAATCAAAGACATAATTGTATTAATGAAGTAAAAGACTTATCTTGATGTAAGATAGGGTTTGGAACCCTAAAATCCTTGTACAAGACGGCCTTGGTTTGGTTCTAGGTTTTACTCCAAAAGACTACACACACCAATACTTGAAAAATTCGAATCTATATATAAGATTACACATGCGACGGTGTCACCTTATGTTTTGTGACGCCGTCGGGTCACCGTCATTAGGGTTTCGTCTTGGCCACGTTAGACTTGCGACGGCGTCACCTTGAAAATAAGACTTTTGGGTTCTGTCCCGTCACAAAATCCTCGGACGGCATCAAGTAGAGCAAGGACGCTGCGCGTCACCTTATGTTTTCCGCAGCTGGAGTGTCTCGATTCTGACTTTGGCCATTTTCTTTGTATATTCGCGCCTTTTCGTCCAAATAAGTGTCATTACAGCAATTTGCTTTCAAGAGACCTAAAAAGTGAAAAGGAACGATATTAAGTAATAACGGATACAAAAGTGATCAAATAAGGGCTTAAATGACCCCTCAAAAAGGTACATTTTAAAACCTTGTCAAATATCCCTACACTTGGTATTTGCTTGTCCTCAAGCAAATGTGCTTTTAGCCAATTAATTTATAAGTTAGGGGTCATGAAGCATTGGTTTAAAACAGTCCACAACACATATAAGCCCCGCAAAAGTCATAACAAGCACGGAAATTACATACTAGCACCTCACATGGGGTGTTTGGATACTCACATCTCTCTCGGGTGTATATGAAATATAACAAATTGGAAATGGAAGATAAACACTCAATAACCGGTCCTAGTACATAGATTACTGGGGTTGTAAACGAACTGAACGTTCAATGAACATTTCATGAACCGTTCGGTAAAAAATTCGTTTATGTTCGTTTATTTATTAAATGAACGAACATGAACCATATTTTACGTTCGTTTAGTTAAATGAACGAACATGAACAAAAGTCACGTCCGCTCATTTATGTTCGTAAACGTCCGATTATGCGTTCGTTTATGTTCATTTATTTATTTATATTTGTATATAATATCTTTTAATTGTATAATTTTAAAATTAGTTTGTTTAAACAAAACAACGCTTATAAAACAATATATCGTGCATAATTAGTAAATTTTATGTTTGTTTGTTTATGTTCATTTATGTTCGTTCGTTTACCGTTCGTTTAGTGTCTTAATGAACGAACATAAACGAACATGAACAACTCATTTTTTTAATAAACGAACATGAACAAGAAATTTCGTCCGTTTAAGCGCCGTTAGGTGTTCGTTTATTTGTCCGATTAAAATTAAATGAACGAACATGAACAAGGCTCCGTTCGTGTTCGTCCGGTTCGTTTACAGCCCTATAGATTACCATAGGCTTGAGAATAGATCAAACCTCCATCGCTTTGGCGTAAGCACCTAGGAAAGACTATCAAAGAGGTCTTTAAAGGGTTGTAACGTTAGGCTTACGGTAGGGAAATAAAGGGTTTGGTGGGATAGGCTATTTAGTGGTGGAAAGTCAAAAATCTCTATGTTGCAAGTATACGAAGAATGGCGTTGCTAAGCCAAGACTCGACACTCTAAACTCTAGCTAATTGAAACAAACAAACATAAATTTAAAGGATAGATGTAGGATGGTAGCCCGTATGTTTTTTTTTTTTTTTTTTACATACACTTTTACTCTACCATCCTCTATGATAACATCAAAATGATAGGGATTTATAGGCACATCCCTACACTTGAGTTTTTATTACTCTAATACTAATTTGACCCGAATTGAAAAGATCAAAACACTTGGGGTACATTATTATGCAAACAAAGGGAATTTGAATTTAACGTTCCCTTCCCGTCATTTCATAAACTTTAACTTTTCCCATGAATCCCAATCGTCCCAAAACTGTATACAAAGGATATGACTCGACTTAGCAACTCATGCAAGCAACCAGATAATTGAACTAAGGGTTTAGGGTGATAACAAAAATGCACTAAAAGTGAATGCATAAAGGGTAGGCTAAGGCGATTTGGGTGTATATTTGGGGGTGGGGTGTAAACAATGCTCTTCATTGATATTTCGGAAAAACCAAACATCACGAGAACCGCGAAAAGGATAGGCTCTGAGGGGTTAACTAGGGGTATCATGTACTAAAGATGAGTACAACGCAAAGGGTGTGGGGAATTACTCAACCGATGTGGAAGAAGTAATTATATTAGGGGTATCAAACAAGGGTTATCCTAATGCCTCTTATCATTTAGTTATTCCTAACTACACAAGTGTAGTCTTACTAGCGATCTCGGAATGCATCACAAAACAAGTTCTAGAATCTAATAAACTACGGTTCACACTCTAAGCATTAAAGATGAATGCTTTAATTCCTACTAATCTAAGGGCGATCCTCACATTTTGGGTGGAATTTAGGTGGTAAAGGGTTTTGTGCTAGTCATGCAACTTCCTATCCGTGAGACGCTTTTGTTAAAACTAATGGCCCACTCCTATATGTCATGAAAAATTAAAATTTGGTGCCAAAATTACCCTAACCGACATTTTCTCATGGTTTATTACACAAATACATTTGGACAAAGCAAATAATCAAGGATAAGCATAGTTTCAAAGTTCCCGTTTTATTTTCCCTCCCTACACTTAAACTGAACATTGTCCCCAATGTTCCCCGAAAGTATCAAAGTTATGATAATGGAAGGTAATGAAAAACTAAAGAAAACTAGTACTCCCGACAATTAGCTCGGTAGGATCCGTTGTGAAGTAGTGGTTAAATCCTTTCCAAGAAGAATGTGTGCGTGAAAAAGCTCCTTCCCATCTTTTGTTTCTTCTTCTTGATAAATTAAACTTGCACACTTGAAGAAAACAAACGAAACCTTCGCGTAAAATCGGCTGTAATAATATATATAAGACTCGATTTAAACTAGGATATAATGCTTGTGGAGTGGATGTTTACAGAATGCACTTCGGAAAATTAAGACACTGGAAAATTCCAAAATTTTATAAGTATCTCGTAAAACAGAAAAAGTAATCTGATGTTTTACTCCTTCACGGCCAAGCTGTCGGTTGCAATCTGGCCGACAATCAGTTATCCTCAAAAGCTGATGTTCACGATTTTTACGGAAAAATTTTGGAAAATTTACATCTTTAGAATCTGGAAAAAATTTCTGCAAAACATCCATTATGACTCGATACAAGCATTTGACTCGAACAATCACACATATATATCTTTTAATGAATTGGTATTCTCATGTTTACGTTTCTTTTGAAAACGTGTGTAATCCTCCCTACACTTATCCTTTATGTAAAATACCTTTATATGCAATTAAGACGAGGTTAAAAACAAAATAAAGCATTTTTACAAATTTAAACATGAGTATAAACAATTAATAAAAGATATATCATTCAAGGAAACAATTAAGCATGGGTTTACCTCCCAGGCGCTTTTCTTTATTTAAGAGTCTTGTAGCTATACTCATAGTCGTGCTCCTACGTTTTCCTCCTCTTAGAAGCCCATTCAATTATCTTAACTCTTATTCTCATCGCAGATATTTAAATTTAATTCTAGGCGGTATAGGAACCTTGTCTTGAGATCAACTCCAAGGCTGGAATGCTATCTACATCAACTCCATCAATGCCCTCAAACCTCTTATTTTTGCAGGCATTAAATATTAACACATTCGGTCTCATTGAGAAATTGACTATTCTTCCTCTGATCATAAACCATTTAGATTCCTCAATAAATGGTCCAAGTATCACATCTCCTAGAACTCCATCATAATGCCTTTCACATTTCTAGGATCATGAAATCACACCTAAATGTGAAGTTCCCTATAAAGACATGCAATCCCTTGACCCGCCCAACATAGTTACTCACTTTCCTAGGGTAAAAGGGGTCCCTCATAGGTCCTAAATTTTCTCTCATAATCCAATTGTAGTAGAGCCTAGACATTATGTTCATTGGTGCTTTATAATCTATGTAAGTGTGATCCCTATATAAGTAACCAATCATGCACGGTATCTTAATATTTTAGGGTCACCCACTTTATGCATGGTTGAAGGGCGGCGCGGGAAGTTAACTACATTATAGTGATAAGCAGTTTCATTTCCATTAGGGTATGAATCGAAATACTCCTAAAGCTCCTCCTCCTCCTTACTTCCATCCATAATCTCCAGAACCTTATAATCTCCATCCACAATTTCATCTTCGAATCACTTGGTGAATCACTAAGTTGCAGGTGGATTCCTCAAGGGCTGTTTCAAGTGCACTTTCAATTATCCTATTAAGTTTTTTAAGTTCTCCAATTTCACTAACAATGCGAGCTCGGAGTTGGTTGGCAAAAGTTGGATCGAGTGGGGGGTATTTGTTTGATGGTAAAGTGTTGTTTGGTGGTTTATCACCTTCCATGATGAAAAGTGATGGGGTTTACGAACAAAGGTCACGAAGAAGGGGATAGACTAAGAGAAAGCTAAAAATGAGAAAATTTTACTTGATAGGAATCAAGCAAAAGAACCTAAACGAGGTGGACTACTAACTAGCTATTCTATTCCCCGCTGGCCATAAAAACTTGATAACGCTACACGCGTCGTTCGGAGTCAAGGAAACTTCCTTTTCTTCGAGCAAGTTTTATAACACCCTAGGCAGTGAACCTAATCATTGTAGTGTAATTAGGGTAAGCCACGGGTATTGATATCGTTCTCTAGGGGAATAGGAATGCTAGTAAGAAGTTACTACGCTAAGGTTGGGGTTGAGGAAGATTATTTTTATCTTTTTATGTTTTTTAGGAAATTGAAAGGTACGAATATCGGGGTTTGGATTTGGGGGTTGGTATTGCTACCGATTACTCTACTTATCTAATTATCTAGTCTAAGGTGTATGTAGTCTATGTCTAATTATTGTGTGCTCTTATGATAGTTTAAAGATGTGTTTACTTAGGTTTTACTACTCCTTAATTATCTCCTATTGGTGGTTGAATTGTCACGTCCTTATTCTTAGTTGCGTTGTGTTTCTACGGTTGTAGGGTATGCGTATGTTCCCTAACTCTTTGAACTTACCAAAGGGTCTCGTCTACAAAACCCACTAGGGATAATAAACTCTTACTCTAAGGCACTCTTTGGATGGTTTAGCTTACAACTACTCAAGGAGTTATATTCTAAGGTTCACAAAGATTTAATCAAGCATTAAGTACACAACGAATGACTTATCGCATTACTAGATCATTAATCAACTAAGATAAGAGACAACCAATCAATAATCAATAATTAAGTTTCATATTCCTTAAGCAAACACACAAATAAATTAGCCATACATGGAGAAATGCAAGCATACACACAAATAATCAAAGACATAATTGTATTAATGAAGTAAAGAACTTATCTTGATGTAAGATAGGGTTTGGAACCCTAAAATACTGTACAAGACAGCCTTGGTTCGGTTCTAGTTTTTACTCCAAAGACTACACATCTGAAAAATTGGAATCTATATATAAGATTACATATGCGGCAGTGTCACCTTATGTTTTGTGATGCCGTGGTCCGTCATAGGGTTTCATCTTGGCCACGTTAGACTTGCGGCGGCGTCACCTTGAAAATAAGACTTTGGGTTACGTCATTGACAAAATCCTCGGACGGCGTCGCAGATAAGCAGATGTGCCGTCACCTTATGTTTTCACAGCTGGAGTGTCTCGATTCGACTTTGGCCATTTTCTTACGTATATTCGCGCTTTTCGTCCAAATAAGTGCCATTACAGCAATTTCCTTCAAGAGACCTAAAAAGTGAAAAGGAACGATATTAAGTAATAAGGGATACAAAAGTGATCAAATAAGGGCTTAAATGACCCCTCAAAAAGGTACATTTTAAAACCTTATCAGAACGTTAAATTCAAATTCCCTTTATTTGCGTAATAATGTACTCCAAGTGTTTTGATCTTTTCAATTCGGGTCAAATTAGTGTTAGAAAAATAAAAAATCAAGTGTATGGATGTGCCTATAAATCCCTATTATTTTGATGTTATCGTAGAGGATGGTAGAGTAAAAGTGTATGAAAAAAAAAGTGCTATCATCCTACATCTTTCTTTAAATTTATGTCTGTTTGTTTCAAGTTATCTAGAGTTTAGTGTGTCGAGTCTTGGCTTAGCAACGCCATTCTTCTCATGCTTGTGCCATCACTAAATCGCCTATCCCACCAAACCCTTTTTTTTCCCTACCGTAAGCCTAACTTTACAACCCTTAAAAGACCTCTTGGATAGTTTTTTCTAGGTGCTTACGCCAAAAGCGATGGAGGTTTGATCTAGTCTCAACCCTATGGTAATCTATGTACTAGGACCGGTTAATGAGTGTTTATCTTCCATTTCCAACTTGATATATTTCATATACACCCGAGAGATGAGAGTATCCAAACACCACTTGTGAGGTGCTAGTATGTAATTTTTGTGCTTGTTAATGACTTTTGCGGGGCTTATACGTGTTGTGAATAGTTCTAAACTAATGCTTCATGACACCTAACTTATAAATTAATTGGCTAAAAGTACATTTGCTTGAGGACAAGCAAATACCAAGTGTAGGGATATTTGATAAGGATTTAAAAGGTACACTTTTGAGGGGTCATTTAAGCCCTTAATTGATCACTTTTGTATCCGTTACTACTTAATTTCGTTCCTTTTCACTTTTAGGTCTCTTGAAGGCAAATTACTGGAATGACACTTATTCGACGAAAAGCGAATATATGAAGAAAATGGCCAAAGTCAAGAATCAAGACACTCAAGCTGCTGGAACTGAAGGGGACGACGTCACAGCCTAATAGCGACGCCGTCACGACACACCTTGAGACCACTCAGAGAGCAAATTGCTATTTTGCACTTGACGGCATCAGGTTTAAAAGAGTAGGGCGTCACAACTCAGACGGCCTAGATTTGGATCCCGACGGCATCAGAAGATGAAGCCGATGGGGTCACAAGCATAAGGTGATGCCGTCACAACGTTGACGTGGCCAAGACGAAAACCTAATGGCGGCGACCCGATGGCGTCACAATTAAAGAGTGACGTCGTCGCATATTGTAACTCTATATATAGAATTCGAATTTTCAGTGTTTTAGAGAGGTAGTTTTGTGGAGTAAAACCTAAACCGAGCCTAGGCTGTCTTGGCAGTATCTTAGGGTTCCATACCCTATTTTACAACAAGATAAGTGATTTACTTCATTAATTCAATTATGTCTTCAATTGTTTGTGTGTATGCTTGCATGTTTTCCATGTCCGGCTAATTTACTTGTGTGTTTGCTTAGATCTATGAAACCTAGGTATTGAATATTGATTGGTTGTCTCTTATCTTAATTGTGATTGACCTAGTATTGCGATAGGTCATTCGTTCTGTTTTTAATGCTTGAGTAATCTTTGTGAACATTAGTTTATAATCACCTTGAGTTTTTGTAGTCTAAACATCCAAAGGTAACCTTAGAGTTAGTTTATGAATCCTAGAGATTTCGTAGGCAATAACCTTAAGGTAGTCTCAAAGAGTTAGGGAAAAATGCATACCCTACGACCTTAGAAGACACAATGCATTAAGAATAAGGACGTGACAATTCAACCATCAATAGGAGATAACTAGGGAGTAATAACATCTAAGTAAACACATTTTTAATCATCATAAGAGTACACGACAATAGACATAGACTACACTCACCTTAGTTTAGTTAATTAGATAAGTAGAGTAATCTGTAGAAATACCAACCCCCATCAATACCACAGATTAGTACCTTTCAATTTTCTAAAAATATAAAAAAGATAAAAAATAATCTTCCTCAACCCCAACCTTAGCGTTATAATTTCTCACTAGCATTCCTATTCCCCTAGAGAACGATATCAATTCCCGAGGCTTACCCTAATACTACACTACAACGATTAGGTTCACTGCCTAGGGTGTTGAAAAACTTGATCGACGAAAAGAAAGTTGCTTTGACCCCGAACGCGCGTTGTACGCGTATCAATCAGTTAAATTAAAGGGCAAAGTTCTCAGAATTTTATTTTCAACCGAATCAGTTAAATTCTGCCCCTTGGACCCTGCTACCAGGGGCGCTGCCCCCGGACCCCCGTCATTTAGGGCTTCGCCCCCGAATGATAATCATATTAACGTCATACAAGTGTGCACTCCGTACAACCCCGACTTGTTGAACATTTATCACGATTACACATTTGTCAGCTAAATCAATCCATTACACTTAAATCATATTGGTGATGCAAAATCACCAACATTCCTCCCCCATTTAAGTGTAATCTTGATTAACTTAAAATAAACTCATAACAAACAACAAACTGATGCATAAATGAAATATCCAAACGATTGAAAATTGGTCAAACAGATGCATATATATATATATATATATATATATATATATATATATATATATATATATATATATATATATATATATATATATTAACTAAAAATAAAATAGAAAAATGGTCAAAAGTGAAAGTGAAAATTGAAAATTGAAAGTTGAAAGACTAGATGATTGTTGAATGTTGAAAATCATACATGTAAGTGTAAAGTTGATATCTTGATTTTCTAGAAAATTAACTATCCATGCATGTCATTCGTTTAATGTATATTAATGTACATAACTATTTCTAAGCTAATAGAGAAATATTTGAAAAACTAATGGAGAAATGTTTGAAAAGTTAATGGAAGAATGCAAACTAATTGAAAACTAAATAAGACAAATTTGCTGATGGAGGAATGCAAACAATGCGTTTAATGCATAAAGAACCGCTAAGTATCACTGCTGTCAAGCGCGGGTACTCGCCTAGTATGTATGTATGTGTGTGTGTGTGTATATATATATATATATATATAGAGAGAGAGAGAGAGAGGGGGGATCAAATAAGAAGAAATATTAAAATGAGAATGATAAGAAAAAACCACAACCACACATTTCAGATGCATCTATAAAAATAGATGCATCTCTTTTTAAAATTCTTCCTCCTATTTGAAATGTGTGGCTAAAAATCGTTCTTATTCTTCTCATTTTAATTTTTTTTCTCACTGGATCTCTTTCATATATATATATATATGGAAGGGATCGGGTGGGGTTTGGATTTTAAGTAGTGATGATGCGGAAATATCATAGTAGCTTTCAAAAAAATCAGAAAAATCTGAAAAAATTAAAATAATAAGGAGGACAATTTATTATTAAAAATCGCTGAAAACAAATAAAAAATCATTTTCATGGTTAAAAGGTAATGTGATATTAGCGTTTGATTTTGACTTTTTTACAAAATTCAAGATCTGATATTGACAAAGTCAAGATCAGATCTGATATTGACAAAGTCAAGATCAGATCTGATATTGAACGGGTCATGTGCGAATGGAAATCCACTTTATTGGGAAGGAACTAGAATATCTACTTTTTCAGGAATAAAATCTTATATCCTTCCAATAAAGTAAGAAAAGTAAAAAGTATAAGATTTTATTCCTAAAAAAGTAGATATTCTTATTTCTTCTCAATAAAGTAGATTTCCAATCGCATATTCGCACATGGGCTGTTCTCGCGTTAGTTTAAAAAAGTCAAACAACACGTGGACAAGATTTGATAGTGATGGTACTTGCAAATGATTATGATTAGTCATGTTGTTTGGGATTGTGGAGCGAATAAGTCTCCTGGTCCATATGGATATACTTTTGAATTCTTTAGGAGATATTGGAATTTTATTGATCCTGATTTCTGTTCGGTGGTCGATTGTTTTTTTGAAAGCGGTACCTTCCCGATGGGAAGTAATGCTTCTTTCATTGCTTTGATTCCAAAAGTTACGAATGCCAAACTTGTATCAGATTTTAGACCTATAAGCTTGATCGGGAGTGTTTATAAAGTTGTTACGAAGATCCTTGCTAATCGTTTGGCTACAGTTATCTCGGTTCTTGTGTCTGATACGCAATCAACGTTTGTTGCTAATCGGAAAATTTTAGATGGGCCTTTCATTTTAAATGAGCTGCTCGCTTGGTGTAAACGAAAAAAGAAGCAAGCCATGATTTTCAAAGTTGATTTTGCTAAGGCATACGATTCTGTAATATGGGATTATTTGTTTGACGTTTTACATGCTTTTGGTTTCGGTCCAAATTGGTGTAAGTGGATTCGAGGTACTTTTAGCTCTTCTATGGATTCGGTCTTGGTTAATGGTAGTCCTTCTTCGGAATTTCCTTTCTTTTGTGGCTTGAAACAAGGTGATCCTTTGGCGCCCTATTTATTTATTCTCATTATGGAATCCTTACACATTTCTTTCTCTAAGTCTCTAAGTGATGGCGTTTTCAAAGGGATTCAGATTAATGAGTCGATGGTTGTTTCTCACCTTTTCTATGCTGACGACGCTATTTTCATCGGGGAATGGTCTGATTCTAACATGGGAAATATTGTTAAGATCCTTAGATGTTTTTTCCTTTCATCAGGGTTGAAAATAAACATCCAAAAGAGCCAGATTATGGGGGTTGGTGTGCATCGGAACCAAATCAGCCAGGCTGCTTCGCTTATTGGATGTTCGGTTATGCAAGCTCCTTTTCGGTATATTGGTGTGATGGTAGGTGACTGTATGTCTCGGCTTTCTACTTGGTCTGATACCGTTCATAAGTTACATCAGCGGTTGTCCAAGTGGAAAGTTAAACCGCTTTCTATTGGAGGTAGGTTGACCCTTTTGAAGTCGGTTCTTGGAGCTTCCCCTCTTTACAATTTGTCCATCTTTAAAGTTCCAAAGGTATTTTGAAGGAGATGGAAACGATCCGTAGTAACTTCTTTAAAGGAGCAGATCAATCGGATAGCAAGATTTCTTGGGTGGCTTGGGAGAAGGTTTTAACGTCTAAGAAAAATGGTGGCCTCAAAGTGTCTAGTTTTTATGCCTTGAACCGGGCTTTGATTTTGAAATGGGTGTGGCGTTTCATATCCCATGATGGGTCTTTATGGTATCGTGTTATTCAAGCCTTATATGGGTCCTCTTTTGATTCTCATTCGGTTCATTTTTCCTCTCTTTGGTGTTCTATTCTACGTGAAATGTATGCCTTAGTTCCTAAAGGTTTTAACTTTGTTTCCCATTTTAAGAAACAAATTGGTGATGGGAGTTGCTCTCGGTTTTGGTACGATCCTTGGACTTCTGATCAGCCTCTTCGTACCATGTTCCCCCGTATCTTCGCTTTAGAGACAAATAAAGATTCTACGGTGGAGGCTAAGCTAAGATTTTTTTCTGTTGAAGCCTCCTTTCGTAGGCCAATTCGTGATGGTGCTGAGCGACAGCAATGGGATGAGTTATGTGCGATTTTAGATCCTGTCATTTTATCTCCCTCCAAAGATAGGTGGATTTGTGATCTTTCTGGTGATGGGGCTTTCCGTGTCAAAGAGGTTCGTTTTTTTTAGACAACAACTTGCTTCCTTCTTCCGATGTTTCTACTAGATGGGTGAATTTTATTCCGATTAAGATTAACATCTTTGCTTGGCGGGCTCGTCTCGATCGCCTCCCGACTAGAAGTAATCTTGTGCGTAGAGGAGTTGTTATGGATTCTGATCTTTGTCCGGTTTGTGGTTTGGTTACCGAAGATATTGCTCACGTTTTATTCAGGTGTGATTTGGCCGGGCTCATTTTTCGTAAGATATGTCGTTGGTGGGAGCTAGATTGGCAAGTCTTGATGTCGTTTGAAGATTGGAATGATTGGTTTTCGGCTATCCGGCAGTCGTCTAAGGTCAAATTGATGTTGGAAGGAGTTTGTTACGTTGCTTGGTGGCATGTTTGGGCGTTTAGGAATCATCTCATCTTTGACGTGACTCCTTCGAGACGGTCCATGATTTTTGACGACATTGTTTCTCGTTTTTATTATTGGTGTGTCAATAGATATAATGTTTCTTTTTCTTGGGAGACTTGGTTGAAAAACCCTAACTTTATCTCATTGTAATATCTTTTCTAGCATATTACTAGTTCAATAAAGGATTCTTAAATTAAAAAACAAATTAGTAGAATTACATATTCACACATAACCATTTGAAAAAAATATATTATTTTTGTATCTTTTAATGACCACAACACAAATTTTTATCCTTTTGACAATTTGCTCATTTAACGAAAATTATACTGTAAAAAGAAAAAACGTTGATCATTTTGACCAAGAGAGCATAGAAGAACTAAAGTAAAAAGTTGACCTACCAAAGCTTTAGACAAAAAGACAACATCGAGCCATCGAGATGCTTCCAAAAACATACCAAATTTTAGTGTATATATTAAATAACAATTATATTTTTTACTAATAAATTGCCATAATCAATGACTAAAGAAGATTACCATTGAAAACATCAAAACCAGATTTCTTTGGATTCTATAAAATGATAATGAAGAAAACACTAGTATTAACGTCGTTCGTATTTGTGTTTGCTTTGTCGAAAGGGTCAAATACTCTACATTTAACATTGGATTCTATAAAATGATGTTGACCCTAATAAGTTTATAAGTACCATATGGTCAACAATGATTGTATAAAATTTTAAAAACCAACTTTCACCACAATATATGAAAAAGAGCTTTAGTTAACAACTTG
The DNA here is from genome assembly GCA_910596185.1 of Chrysanthemum makinoi. Lineage (NCBI taxonomy): Eukaryota > Viridiplantae > Streptophyta > Magnoliopsida > Asterales > Asteraceae > Chrysanthemum > Chrysanthemum makinoi. Next base: position 192,569,858 of record OU343220.1, on the reverse strand, counting down.
TGATTATTCTAAATTTGTTTTCCTCAAACAAAGGATAAAGTATCATGTGGCTTCGATGTTTTGAGCACGAATTATACTCGAAACGAATCACCAATTTGATCACGTTTTCATTTTTGTTGTGTTTATGCTTTGATTTCATAAGCGAGCCTTTAACTCTTCTATCAAATATCTTGACTTTGTACACCTCGTTGCATAGTATATTGACCTCGCATCCCTCGATCCACAAGTTGATCAAACGAGTTGTTCCTTAACAGGGGAAGTCTTGGTCCGTTTAATATATGCGTTAAGTTTTTCACTTTTTATATCATGAAGTATTTAAATACTGTCGTCATTCTTGTTAGACATTCGATATAGTCATAGAGATCCTGTTATCAGTTTATAATTTGTTACTTTGATTTTCTTTTTTCCCTTCTAAAAAACCATGCAATTCGAGGTAAAAATATGTACTTATGTCTATGGTAAATGCATGTAATGTAGGGGCCAAAAGCATGCTAGCAAAAAAGAAAAAGGTAGGGTATGGTGCATCAATGGATAATGTGGTTTACCAGCTCAATTATTTTTTTCTCGTGTAGTAAAACCTCTCAGTTTTATATCATTTGGGTAGGTAGGTTGATTAATAAATCAATTATAAAACCTACCACATTTCAGAGCTTGGTGGGTCGATTAGTAAAGTATATACGTTGTATATATGCACATATGTTTGGACATGTAACAAAAGAGGCATGCTAGGGCTATATAATATTTACACAAAAAATACTTACTTGTTGACGTGTCAGTGAATGATTAGTTTTTTGTGGGATAGAATACCACAAAAAATCAATCACCCGACACATGTCAGCAAGTGAGGATTTTTTGTGTAAACTTTATGTGGATGTAGCAAATTTTGTAACAAAAACATCGTTACATATCAAATTTTTAAAAACTAGGCAAACTGATTTCAAAAAACTTACTACGGAGTAATTGTTAAGGTCGCTTAAATACATTTATTTATATCTATTTTATATACGAAAACGACTTTTTATTATTCTTTGCAACTATCTAATTTTTAAAGATTTGTGTAACATATTTTTGATTTTACATTTTTGGTGTATCGTGTGACTAATTTTGTATTAGTTAACTTATTTACCCTTCTTCGGTTAAATAAGAGTATGTAAATTAAAAGATAAAATAATCAAATAATGCATACAACTAGTCAACAAACACTAAAAAATCCGAATTCAAAAAATATGCTACATACATAAAATAAAAAAAGAAAGAAAGAAAAAAATAAAAATAATAAAAATAATAATAGCTAGAGGAGTGGGGGCCCAATAAGTTTCTCGGCTCCTCACTAATTTCTTGTAAATCCTATGATTTTCTAATAAAGTGATGTTTTAAAAAAAATAAAAAATAAAAATAATAATAATAATAAAAATAATAATAATAATAATAATAATAATAATAATAATAATAATAATAATAATAATAATAATAATAAGACTAAAATACACGGTTGGTCCCTAAACTTGGCAATCCGCTTCGCGTTGGGACAGAAGTTGGTATTATCATCGCCGGAGGTCCAAAACATGGCCATTATATGCCAAATTCGTCCCTTGACCAAACACGGCGATGTCAACGTATTTTTTCTGTTAGTTAGTGGAGGGTATTATAGTCCATACACATTTATACCTCACCTTAGTTAATTCTGAGAAAAGCTACCGTATACCATCTTGATCGTTTCCTCCTTGTCACACAACCCTCACACACACTTTAACAATGCAGAAGCTTTTTTACATTAACTGATGAGATGGTAAAATATGTGAAGGCAAAATATGGGATACTTGGTTACAAGAAGATGAAATGTCTGATGAAATGTTTGAAGATTTATGCGATTTGTGAAAGAAAGTGAAGTGATGAAAGGTTAGTCGTGTTTTTTTGTATTTGTGTGACTGGCATTTTAAGGGATGAGCATAAATAACTCTATTTTATTTGACAGAAATCCAAGCAGTGTCAGAATCTGCCAAAAAGAGGGATTATAGCAAGCTAAAAGTATCTGACGATATGATTGAGTATGCCATAGCTACTTATGGGAATAAGTGGGATATAGGAGATGACATTGCTGATGTGATACTTGAAGACTTGTGGGAAAAATATGGGAATAAGAAGTCTTAGAAAGGTTAGATGTATTATATTCATTATCTCTACCAGTATAAGATGTCTTTAACTCAACAGTCAATGCATACCATTTGACAACCATTTTCTGCATCTATGGTGATGATATGTTGGTATGATAAATAATTGATGAGTTAAGATGTATTATATAAGTAGATAGGAGTTGTGGTTGTTGAACAAGTAGATTGGAAGTAAAGACATCATAAATTCTAAAAATCTACTCAGCATACGCATTTTAGGTGGTGTTTGGAATAACCACTTGTGACTTATAAAGTCAACAAAAATTCAAACATGATATTGTCTAGATTACAAATGGCTAGAAGAGTAGAAGTCTACAACCTTCGAACACCAGCTCAACATATTTTATCCAAAGACATATGGATGTCTTGGATATAACTCCTCCACTGTCACACCCCCAAAATATCGCAGCGGAACGATAGTGTCTTTGGGGTATGACGTCATAGCACAAAGTATGGATACAGAAAACGACCTCTAAAATGAGATGTTTTGAAAAGTTTACCATTCGATTAAATAGAGTTAAAGTTTACAAAACATGAGATCCCATAGTTTGATAATACATAAAGGGTTACAAAACATGTCGAATGGTAATTGATAAAAACACAAGACTCCAATGTATGCCATGTGACCCAAAAGCTCCATGAAATGCTATCGCCTTACGACCTGAGATAAACATGCTAAAAAGTGTCAACACAAAGGTTGGTGAGTTCATAAGTTTGTAATAAAATGATCTGAAATACTTTGAGAAATGTTCACACATCAAAGGCATTGTAAATCCACCAGTTCCAAGTTCACCATACAAAACTTACAACCTGTGTGTTCACAACCCATTGCCTAAAATAGAAAGACAATCATGGATATGCGCATTAAGGTAGTTAAAAGTATAAATGTCACCACAAGGGTCTTCCAACAACTCGTGTTGGGATGTTTCTCCAACGACTCACGTTAACGTATCCATATAATGGCCTTCCAACATATAAATGTTGGGATGTTCCTCCAACGACTCACGTTGGGCTGTATCCATATAAATGGCCTTCCAACATAAAAATGTTGGGATGTTCCTCCAACGACTCAAGCGTTGGCTACGTATCCAAATAAATGGCCTTCCAACATATAAATATTGGGATGTTTGTTTAGGTCTAGTCACTACACGCACCAAGACTAGAGTATAAGTAATGTTGTTTGGCAAAAGAGTTTAAATGTTTTGATAAATAAGCATGTATCTCGCCCCAAATAGTTTATAAGAATTTAAACGAGTAAAAGCGGGTATGAACTCACCTGGTATGATTGATATGCTAACAAAATGAAGTGCACGAAAATGAGGCTCTGGAAACTATCCGCGACCTAAAATGAATGATGTGCTCTAATATAAGTCATGAAACAATGTCGTGCATGCAAATCCATTATGTAATCTATACCGTTGTACTTTTTGAAAATAGAATTTATCGTGAAATATATGTTTATGACATCTCGTCATGTTTATAAAATACTTTACAAGTATATACGTTGAATCAACATCCTACGATAATCGCTTTGTGATTTATTGTGAAATTATAACTTTTCGTCGTAAAATAGTGTCGTTTGACAATTTCATGAAAGTGAATATACGGCCTCGAAAAGCTAGTCGTAAAATGGTGCACGTCGAGTGTCAGGAAACAAACTCAACGGTTTTGGAAAGCTTGTATCATTATCTCAAAGTTTTAGCATTTAAGTTTTCATCCTAGAGGTCTCGATCATGGAGAAAAATATAGGTAAAGTATGGTACTTGTGTCCAAAATATTGTTTAAGGGTGGTTTCCGGCAAAGTTTGAGTGACTATATTTTATTCGTTACAACTCCGCTTGACAAACGGTTGGACATTTTGGAAAATATGCTAGGCGAACTTACTTTTACTAGAAGACATCACGTTATAAAAAGTATTACATCCTTGTTAAAAACGACCCTCAACATGGTCACTTGTCCCGTAAGGTTTGTCTAATAGAAATATATTAGTTTTTCTTATATAATATAGTTACGGCAACTTTGTATAAACACGTGTAATTTAATCGTTACAAGTCCGTTTTCTACGTTTTCTACATCCTTAGACTCGTATTAAAGTATACTAATATATTTTTGATAAGTCGACACATTTTATAACGCTTAAGACTCATTTTTTACTCGTAAAAAGTTAATATAACATGCTGAATTTTCTGGAATTATTAGTTTTCGTCGCCAAACTTCAAAAATTCATAACTTCTTCGTTATAACTCCGTTTTAATCCGTTCAAGCGGCCACGTTTTCGTTTTAAAGTGTATTTTCCAAATGTCTAGCCCAAAATATTTTACCAACTGTCGAATTTTCCCAGATTTAAAAATATGGACAGACCCTTAATTAAACTTGTCGAAATGAGTTTTTCACGCGCAAAACCTATTCTAACCAATTAAAAACAACTCCGAAGCTATTCTAATCCTACCATACACCTTCTTAGGGTGTCATGGGTTCCTAGGCATCACCAAAAGTGATATGTTTCAAGGGATAATTATAGGATGACATAAATATATATAACTCTTAAAAACAATTAAAAAGTGGTATAAACATCCATAAGACTTGCATGTTTTTCTCAATATGATGAAATGAACATAAAATAAATATGAAGTATGAAGATGAGTATGAGATGCTTACTAGTTAACTTGATGAGGTTAATGAACAAAGGTTTTTCCTAATCACCCAAGGTTTTTATTTCAAAACCTTAATCAAGAGTGTGTCTAGATTGTAAATAACTTGATTAGAAAACTTTTTATGGATTCCTTCTTGAACCTTGAGGGTGGCCGGTTTTGTGGAGAAGAGGGAAAGAGAGATTTTGCTTTACACCTTGGAGATATTACTTGTATGTGTTTAGTTGTAGATTATAATACATTATAAGAACCAAGATATTTGCAAGTGAAGTGTGTGTGTGTCACCCTATATGGGTCGACATACACAAAAAAAAAAGACTAATTGACTTAATTGTAGGAAATTATTTGTACATATAAGTAAATGTGTAGTTATGTTAAGAATTATTAGTAACTTGTATACACGTTTGAGTATTTAGGGTAGCGTTAGTTAAAAATAAATTTTAACGGGTCAAGATAAAATATATTGAGGTCATAAAAATTATAAAAATACATGTCTTGAAAGATTTGAGTGAAATAATAATTATCGTGTAGTATTTAAGAAAAACCGTCGCAATTTATATAAATATAAGAATTTATATACAAAATAAATTTAAAACACTGGGTAAACTAATAATAATATTTTTATAAACTTAATATGAGTATAAAAATATATTGTGATAAATTTTTGGAAGTATCGGATCAAATGTTCAAAATAATTAATTACGCGATAGCGTTTATTTAATATGAAATTATGCGTTTAATGTGAAATGCAAAACCCATGCATGAACTAGTATGATGAATGTTGAGTTTGAGAAATGACCGAAAATTGAGAATTGTGACATCCACAGACACTCCATAGTAAGCTGCCTCATACTCTACATCTTCAAGCCAAATTTTCCTCTCCCATTCCTCTTCAATTCTTTTGTACATTCTCTCCTCTTCCAAAAACTGCTGGAATGCTTCTTCATCCAACCTTGACTGCTCTTGATCTTCCTCCAAAATTGTGTGTTCTTCTTCTTACTCATAAAGAGCTTCAAGAAACTCTTGTTCCATAGTCTTCCTTATATCGTCTTCATCCATCCACTGCAAATGTAATACATTTGCACATCAACTAGAATGTAAACACACAAGAACAATCGTTATGCAAATAACAATTAAATAAATACTGTTGCCTTCGCCATCAGAATGCCTTTTCTACCTCGAACCTTTTTTTCCTTTGTTGGTTTTGGTACTTGATCCTTGTGACAACTAGACTTATTATGTCCAACAGTTTGACAATTGGAGCATTTAACTGTTTCTGAGCTCTAGATTTACCCATTTTGACTCAATTTCACTTAATTGAGGCTTTATGTTTATGAATTCAAATTTGAGGTAAAATGTGAGAATAAAGTGCTTCCTATAACTTAATTCAAATGTGAGGACATGATAGGGGACTAAAACCTTAGTCCCCTATACTCTTAAACTGTTTAAGCAAGGACCATAGTTCTACCAACACCCAATGCAATCAAAACCGATATAACAACTATCTAAGACGAATACAACAATTAACAACATAATTAACAAATTATAACACTAGAACATAACATATAGATTCATTAATTACATATTAAACATTAAATATTCAGTACATATTTTTCCAAAAGAAAAATAAAAACATAACCACTTCATTTCCCTTCTCAACACTTCCTAAGATCATCAAGGAAGTTGTTCCTGTGACACACATGTGAGTGTGTTTGACAGATCATCCTCCTTATCTCCAACGCTTTCAAGACATTAGCCTTTTGCTTGTTGCGAAGATCCTCAAGAACCTTGTAGTTCATCACCGTAGTTCGAAAGCCTTCGAGCTCAGAGATGTATTCTTGGGTTTCCTTCATACCAAGAATCAAATCAGTCAAAGTGTTTTGGAGTCCATTAGCAATTTTGATGTCCTTATCGTTTTCTCTCTATAAAGAGAAATGAGTCAAACATGTAGTCGACTTGAAGCTTTAGCGAGTTCTTCAAGAAGGGAAGTCACCATGGGAGGTTGTTGAGATTTTGTTAGGATATGTTTTTTTTTATTGTTGGTATGCAAATGGTATAGGTTATTAACCCATAAATACCAAAACCAACTGGACGTTCCAAATTCAGGGACTAATTGTGAAGTTAGTAAACAGAGAAATAGTCAAGTTTGTATGAGAAAAAATACGCGGGAATTTTAAGTGCAAAAAATGGCTAACTGACCAAATTAGATGTATTATATTCATTATCTCTACCAGTATAAGATGTCTTTAACTCAACAGTCAATGCATACCATTTGACAACCATTTTCTGCATCTATGGTGATGATATGTTGGTATGATAAATAATTGATGAGTTAAGATGTATTATATAAGTAGATAGGAGTTGTGGTTGTTGAACAAGTAGATTGGAAGTAAAGACATCATAAATTCTAAAAATCTACTCAAAGATAGCCTCGCATTTTAGGTGGTGTTTGGAATAACCACTTGTGACTTATAAAGTCAACAAAAATTCAAACATGATATTGTCTAGATTACAAATGGCTAGAAGAGTAGAAGTCTACAACCTTCGAACACCAGCTCAACATATTTTATCCAGCACATATGGATGTCTTGGATATAACTCCTCCATGTCACACCCCAAAATATCGCAATGAACGATAGTGTCTTTGGGGTATGACGTCATAGCACAAAGCATGGATACTGAAAACGACCTCTAAAATGAGATGTTTTGAAAAGTTTACCATTCGATTAAATAGAGTTAAAGTTTACAAAACATGAGATCCCATAGTTTGATAATACATAAAGGGTTACAAAACATGTCGAATGGTAATTGATAAAAACACAAGACTCCAATGTATGCCATGTGACCCAAAAGCTCCGTGAAATGCTATCGCCTACGACTGAGATAAACATGCTAAAAAGTGTCAACACAAAGGTTGGTGAGTTCATAAGTTTGTAATAAAATGATCTGAAATACTTTAAGAAATGTTCACACAAAGAAAGGCATTGTAAATCCACCCGGTTCAAGTTAGCCCATACAAACTTACAACTGTGTGTTCACAACCCATTGCCTAAAATAGAAAGACAATCATGGATATGCGCATTAAGGTAGTTAAAAGTATAAATGTCACCACAAGGGTCTTCCAACAACTCGTGTTGGGATGTTTCTCCAACGACTCACGTTGGAGATCCATATAAATGGCCTTCCAACATATAAATGTTGGGATGTTCCTCCAACGACTCACGTTGGGCTGTATCCATATAAATGGCCTTCCAACATAAAAATGTTGGGATGTTCCTCCAACGACTCACGTTGGGCTGTATCCAAATAAATGGCCTTCCAACATATAAATATTGGGATGTTTGTTTAGGTCTAGTCACTACACGCACCAAGACTAGAGTATAAGTAATGTTGTTTGGCAAAAGAGTTTAAATGTTTTGATAAATAAGCATGTATCTCGCCCCAAATAGTTTATAAGAATTTAAACGAGTCAAAGCGGGGTATGAACTCACCTGGTATGATTGATATGCTAACAAAATGAAGTGCACGAAAATGAGGCTCGGAAACTATCCGCGACCTAAAATGAATGATGTGCTCTAATATAAGTCATGAAACAATGTCGTGCATGCAAATCCATATGTAATCTATACCAGTTGTACTTTTTTGAAAATAGAATTTATCGTCGAAATATATGTTTATGACATCTCGTCATGTTTATAAAATACTTTACAAGTATATACGTTGAATCAACATCCTACGATAATCGTTTTGTGATTTATTGTGAAATTATAACTTTTCGTCGTAAAATAGTGTCGTTTGACAATTTCATGAAAGTGAATATACGGCCTCGAAAAGCTAGTCGTAAAATGGTGCACGTCGAGTGTCAGGAAACAAACTCAACGGTTTTGGAAAGCTTGTATCATTATCTCAAAGTTTTAGCATTTAAGTTTTCATCCTAGAGGTCTCGATCATGGAGAAAAATATAGGTAAAGTATGGTACTTGTGTCCAAAATATTGTTTAAGGGTGGTTTCCGGCAAAGTTTGAGTGACTATATTTTATTCGTTACAACTCCGCTTGACAAACGGTTGGACATTTTGGAAAATATGCTAGGCGAACTTACTTTTACTAGAAGACATCACGCTATAAAAAGTATTACATCCTTGTTAAAAACGACCCTCAACATGGTCACTTGCCCCGTAAGGTTTGTCTAATAGAAATATATTAGTTTTTCTTATATAATATAGTTACGGCAACTTGGTATAAACACGTGTAATTTAATCGTTACAAGTCCGTTTTCTACGTTTTCTACATCCTTAGACTCACATTAAAGTATACTAATATATTTTGATAAGTCGACACATTTTATAACGCTTAAGACTCATTTTTTACTCGTAAAAAGTTAATATAACATGCTGAATTTTCTGGAATTATTAGTTTTTGCCAAACTTCAAAAATTCATAACTTCTTCGTTATAACTCCGTTTTAATCCGTTCAAGCTGCCACGCGTTTTGCTTTTAAAGTGTATTTTCCAAATGTCTAGCCCAAAATATTTTACCAACTGTCGAATTTTCCCAGATTTAAAAATATGGACAGACCCTAAATTAAACTTGTCGAAATAGTTTTTCACAGCATAAAACCTATTCTAACCAATTAAAACAACTCAAGCTATTCTAATCCTACCATACACCTTCTTAGGGTGTCATGGGTTCCTAGGCATCACCAAAAGTGATATGTTTCAAGGGATAATTATAGGATGACATAAATATATATAACTCTTAAAAACAATTAAAAAGTGGTATAAACATCCATAAGACTTGCATGTTTTTCTCAATATGATGAAATGAACATAAAATAAATATGAAGTATGAAGATGAATATGAGATGCTTACTAGTTAACTTGATGAGGTTAATGAACAAAAGTTTAATCCTAATCACCCAAGGTTTTTATTTCAAAACCTTAATCAAGAGTGTGTCTAGATTGTAAATAACTTGATTAGAAAACTTTTTATGGATTCCTTCTTGAACCTTGAGGGTGGCCGGTTTTATGGTGAAGAGAGGAGAGAAAGATGGTTTTTACTTTACACCTTGGAGATATTACTTGTATGTGTTTAATTGTAGATTATAATACATTATAAGAACCAAGATATTTGCAAGTGAAGTGTGTGTGTCACCCTATATGGGTCGACATACACAAAAAAAAAAAGACTAATTGACTTAATTGTAGGAAATTATTTGTACATATAAGTAAATGTGTAGTTATGTTAAGAATTATTAGTAACTTGTATACACGTTTGAGTATTTAGGGTAGCGTTAGTTAAAAATAAATTTTAACGGGTCAAGATAAAATATATTGAGGTCATAAAAATTATAAAAATACATGTCTTGAAAGATTTGAGTGAAATAATAATTATCGTGTAGTATTTAAGAAAAACCGTCGCAATTTATATAAATATAAGAATTTATATACAAAATAAATTTAAAACACTTGGTAAACTAATAATAATATTTTTATAAACTTAATATGAGTATAAAAATATATTGTGATAAATTTTGGAAGTATCGGATCAATTGTTCAAAATAATTAATTACGCGATAAGCTTATTTAATATGAAATTATGCGTTTAATGTGAAATGCAAAACCCATGCATGAACTAGTATGATGAATGTTGAGTTTGAGAAATGACCGAAAATTGAGAATTGTGACATCCACAGACACTCCATAGTAAGCTGCCTCATACTCTACATCTTCAAGCCAAATTTTCCTCTCCCATTCCTCTTCAATTCTTTTGTACATTCTCTCCTCTTCCAAAAAGCTGAATGCTTCTTCATCCAACCTTGACTGCTCTTGATCTTCCTCCAAAATTGTGTGTTCTTCTTCTTACTCATAAAGAGCTTCAAGAAACTCTTGTTCCATAGTCTTCCTTATATCGTCTTCATCCATCCACTGCAAATGTAATACATTTGCACATCAACTAGAATGTAAACACACAAGAACAATCGTTATGAAAACGATAATTAAATAAATACTGTTGCCTTGCCATCGAATGCCTTTTCTACCTCGAACCTTTTTTTCCTTTGTTGGTTTTGGTACTTGATCCTTGTGACAACTAGACTTATTATGTCCAACAGTTTGACAATTGGAGCATTTAATCTGTTTACGAGCTCTAGATTTACCCATTTTGACTCAATTTCACTTAATTGAGGCTTTATGTTTATGAATTCAAATTTGAGGTAAAATGTGAGAATAAAGTGCTTCCTATAACTTAATTCAAATGTGAGGACATGATAGGGGACTAAAACCTTAGTCCCCTATACTCTTAAACTGTTTAAGCAAGGACCATAGTTCTACCAACACCCAATGCAATCAAAACCGATATAACAACTATCTAAGACGAATACAACAATTAACAACATAATTAACAAATTATAACACTAGAACATAACATATAGATTCATTAATTACATATTAAACATTAAATATTCAGTACATATTTTTCCAAAAGAAAAAGAAAAACATAACCACTTCATTTCCCTTCTCAACACTTCCTAAGATCATCAAGGAAGTTGTTCCTGTGACACACATGTGAGTGTGTTTGACAGATCATCCTCCTTATCTCCAACGCCTTCAAGACATTAGCCTTTTGCCTGTTGCGAAGATCCTCGAGAACCTTGTAGTTCATCACCGTAGTTCAAAGCCTCGAGCCTCGAGATGTATTCTTGGGTTTCCTTCATACCAAGAATCAAATCAGTCAAAGTGTTTTGGAGTCCATTAGCAATTTTGATGTCCTTATCGTTTTCTCTCTGATAAAAGAGAGAAATCAAGTCAAACATGTAGTCGACTTGAAGCTTTAGCGAGTTCTTCAAGAAGTGGGAAGTCAGCCATTGGGAGGTTGTTGAGATTTTATTAGGATATGTTTTTTATTGTTGTATGCAAATGGTATAGGTTATTAACCCATAAATACCAAAACCAACTGGACGTTCCAAATTCAGGGACTAATTGTGAAGTTAGTAAACAGAGAAATAGTCAAGTTTGTATGAGAAAAAATACGCGGGAATTTTAAGTGCAAAAAATGGCTAACTGACCAAATTCAGGGGACCAAGTGTGACATTTTAAACCTGTTACCCTGCAACTTGACCTTTTTCCTTCCTTGATACGCTTATACACAATTAATGTGTTGGGAATCACCAAAACAACCCAACTAACAAGATCCGAAACAATAAACACTATCATAATAACCCGACCCAATTAACAAAACCCAATCAAAACCAAACCTAACATACATCCACACTCACGTACTGAAACACACATCTAGTCAAACCCATTCGTAAAAAAAAAATAACAATGAAGGACGAGAAGCATATTAGTCTCAACTTTTAAGGATGTGAAGGAAGAAGAAGAAAGTGAGGTCCTATTCAGAATCCACTATAATGGGGTTTTTGATTATAGCCCACTCAGGTATGAAGGAGGTTCACTAATTAATCTTTGTGCCTTTACCAGTGATAGGGATATATTTAATTCAAGCCTTGATAATGTGTTATCAGAGATTAATGAACAAAATGGCGTTGTTTTTCGTGATCCTAAAGAATCCCTAGAAAATGGTTTGCATTTGATTCATACTGATGTTGATGTTCATACTTTTTTGGAATGGTTGAAACAAATGAGTCAGTTGATATCTTCGTTGCCCACAAGACACAAAAGTTAGCACAATTTTACTTTAAAAAAATCAGTTTTGAAGTTGTGGGTTAGGTAGAGCAGGATGCTAACTTTAGAATGCTTAGTCAAACACCTTTTAGGACTAGACGTCAATGGCAGGGGTTAGATAAGAAAAAAATGCAGGGGAATGGAACCAAGACACCAACAGTGAAAGGTGGTGTTGTAATCAAAGAGGAATAAGGGGTTGTAGCTAAAAAAGGGGAGAAAATTAAAGGAAAATGAAAATGAAAGCAGGTTGATGAAGAGGATGTTTTGCCCAGAAAAAAATGGAAAGAAGTTGTTCAAGAATTTAAGCGAGGTTTAGATGGGAAGGGGAAGGCCAAAATGGTTGAGTTTGCAGGGTTTGATGTTGAGAACTTGCCTCGTTTTGATGGGGAGGGGAAGGCTGAAAGGGTTGGTGGTGTTGCCTTTGCGATGTTTCAAGCGGTGTTAAGACACCCTTTAGGAGCAAAGAAAAGATTACAAACTGTGTCCTAGCTTGTTGCCCAAAAGCGAGCCTAGGTGATGTTTCAGTGATGAATACCATGTCATGCGTTTAATTCCATTAGGTTGTAACAGTACACTAGCTAACTTATATGTTTGTTGTTTGTAAACTTGTTTTTGCAGACAAGGTAGTAGTAGCATCATCACTTTAGGGTTCATGTTTTGTGGGTTCAACAGTTTATGGACATCGATCAGAGCAAATGTAGATCATTTGAAGATTCAGCCATTGAACGTTTTGAAGTTGGGCCAAAATTCATCTTTTGTATTTTGTGAAATGTCGAGATAACAATGTATCGAAATGACTCGTAGTATCACCGAACATATAGTTGACTGTTATAAGTCAACTAGCTAAGTAGTTGGTAATGTATAATTTTGTTTGTTTTGTCCGTGTAAAATTATGTGAGCTGATTCATTCTTTTTGCCAGTTGACTTTTATAAAGTCATACTTAAGTGGTCAGGTACCATGGTAAAATTCGTTCAAACAATAACCCCTTTATGAGTTGGTTGAATAGTGTTGGGTTACAATTAACTAATGTGAGGTATAAATGTGCATGGACTAAATTACCCTCCACAAACTAACAAAAACAAGACGTTGACATCGTCGTTATTGGTCAAGGGACGAGTTTGACATTTAAAGGTCATGTTTTGGACTTGTGGCGATGATAATCGCCAGTTTTGTCCCAACAAGAAACGGATTGACAAGTTTAGGGACCAATCGTGTATTTTAGTCTAATAATAATAATAATAATAATAATAATAATTGACTACACAACCATTAAAATGGAAAATAAGGTACATTCTTGTGTAATTAGCCTTATATTTTTCTTCTAAATAACAAATTTTCGTTATCAGTCAATTCACTATGGAGTTTGCTCATCAAGTATTTTGATATAAGCAAAATTTGTGCTTCAATTTATCAATCAATTCACTGTGGAGTTTGCTCATCAACTATTTTGATATAAGCGAATTTGTGCTTCAGTTTATCAAAAATTCAATAGACCGATATTTAAATTTTACACAGAGCAATGATACATCCTCTTACTTAATGTGTCTATTTATTCTCTCACTTGTACAATTATGTAACATGTATAATGCATTAATTCTCTCCCATAATTTGATTTATTGATCTTTCAACTTTGCTTAGTTTTATAAAGAGAACATGTATAATATTTTATGTAATAAAGAAATTACATAATTTCGAAGTGATTTTGTCAATTCATTCTTATTGAAAAAATAATTGGCCCAATAGGAGAGCTCGATTTCGCCACGTAAATAAAATCGTGTGATGTGATTGGTTAATAAAAGTCAAAATTAAATTGATTTTGGTCAAACTTTAATAAATTTGGTGGAGAAATTTGGTTGATAGAAAAAACGCATAAAAATATAGGTGTCAAATTTGTGAAAACAAAAACTTAAAAAAAGAGAAGGTAATTAATAAAACTTTAGTTGTTGAATTTTTAAAAATTATATAGAGTTAAGTGTAATATTATAAGCCTCTATGTTTTTTAATAACTTTCGATTATAAACAAATACACCATTATACTTTATACCATTTATACTTTATATCTTAAAAAATGCAATGTATATTTGTTTTAAAATAACAACATATAAATTTGCATAAAATTATAAGTATCAATTTTTTTACTTATAACGTTCAAGACTCATTTATTTCATTTTTAAAAGTTTAACCTATCTGGATATGAGTTTACATTTCAAATAATGGCTAAATTAATGAAAACGGAATATAATTATCAAAATGTAAGCACGGGTTACTTCAATATAAAAATAAATATACGCGATTGTACTTATAACAATGACTCATGTAATTCTTATTTATTTATATAAGGATACCTAGAAAAACATTTTTAAAAAACTTTAAGGAGTATACTTTAACTTTATCAACGCTCATTATGTGCGATAAGTAGTGGAATTTAAATAACAATATCAACATCTTTGTTAGCTAAATAAAATTAAATCTTGAGTTACCTAACAGAAATTTTTACAAATATTTTATCAAATTCTAATGGATATTAATGCATAATGAAAAATTCGTGCATAAGTATTAGTTGTACTTATATCACAATATTCATGGGCAAATTCTTATATGTGTATATACTGAACTAAAATGTTAAAATAAATTTGATTTATGTGTAAACTTCGTGCGTGCACGAAACTTATAACTATATAATTATATGCAATTACCTTTAAAGACACAATATTCAATATTACTCCAATACAGAAAATTTTTTTTTGTCAAAACCTCATGCGTATACGGGTATTTGTTGGGAATTATGTGAAGTATGAATCATGCTGATATTACTACTGATGGATTCTGCCGAAGTGTAGCTGAATTCTGCTGAAGACATGATTATGCTGAAGTCTATATTAGTCGTAGTTTGTTTCTGCGGAAATTGTATTCCGTATATTCTAGAATTAGTTACGATATACATGAGCTTTATTAAGAAGTGATTGTGTGTATCTTATTTAGTTTCATAATTATACGTTTCTTAGAAAACAAGTTAGGGTTCCTTGTCTATAAAAGGAACACAATAGAATGTATTATGGATGTGCTTAAACAATTTATTAATATAACGATCCATAGAGGATCAAAGAGTTCTTAGTTATCTCTGTTTTATACTTGTGTTTATATTCCGCTAAAGAATACAAGTTGTAGAGATTTTCTTTTAGTTTGTTTGTGATTACACAAGCGATACTAACGATCTACGAAGCTCAAGATCTATCAAGGTCTATAGTTTTTCAACAAGTGGTATCAGAGACTCGTGAGAGTCTCTACGATACTAAGGACAATTTCTTCTAAACACCCATACAACCAAAACAAAACTCACCATGCCTGGTTCAGATGTTGATGTTGAAATCACCAACAACCAAAACTCCACCCATCTGCAACAACTAAGTCTCTCTAATAGCAATGCTAAGTTTCCTTACTTGAAAAGGGAGGAGTATGATCTTTGGCGATGAAGATGCAAAACTGGATCTCCAACATTGATTGGAATCTATGGGAGATAGTATTGAAGGGAAACAGTTTGAAGAAAACTATCAGATGCTGTGGTAAGATGACTTATGTTCCTCCCAAAGCTGCTGAAGAGTTACTGGCGGTTCAGAGAGAAACCAAGGTTAAAACCATTCTTCTTCAAGCTATTCCCGAGGATCACTTGAGTGATTTTCACTTCATGCAAGATGCCAAGGACATATGGTTAGCAATTAAGGCTAAGTTCGGTGGGAATGAGGAGTCTAGGAGAATGAGAAAGTCCAAGCTTAGACAACAGTTTCAAGACTTTCAAATCTCTGAAGAGGAAGGAATTCATAAGGGCTATGAAAATTTTCACAAGATTTTAAGTCAGTTAAATCACCAAGCAAAGCCGATAATGATGATTGCAATTCTAAGTTCTTGAGGTCTTTACCTCAATCCTGGCTACAAGTAAGCATTGGTTTAAAAGCTAAAGGTGGCTGGATATGCTTACTTTTGATGAGCTGTACAACAAACTTAAAGCTCTTGAACATGATGTAAGAAGTCCTTATAGATCATCATCTCTGCTAGTCACAAAGCATTCGTTGGAGCTTCTAACCCTAAGATGAGTCATGGTCCAAGTCCAACTTACTCATCATCATCTTACACTACCACTCCATCAAGTTCTCAATCTAGAGGTATAATGGAAGATGTGCTTGGATCCTTCTTTTGTGATTATGATCCTCGCCAGGAACTTGCCTATGAGGATATGGATCGAGGTGGATCCACTGGATATGGAAGAGATGAAGCTAGTGGCGGTGGCTATGTTGTCCATGGATATCAAGAGGTTTGAGCAAAAGCTAGCGAAGGTTTGGCTTCCAGGAAGAGATCCAGCTAGGTTTGACAAAAGGAAGGTCAAGTGCTTCACATGTCAACAGATGGGTCACTTCTCCAGAGAGTGCAAAGATAGGAAAGCTGGTTGTAGGATATTGGATTTCACAAACACATCAAACCATTAACACAAGTGGGCGTATAAGTGGAATTCTAGAGAGAAAGTTAGAGGTTTAGGGAACTTAGTGAGAAAGTGAAAGATATTATTATGAGCTCCAACTCTCTACCTTGGGAGGTAGAGAGTATTTATAGTCTTATAATAAAACGCCACACGGTACGTGGATCGGCATACATGGGTAAAGACCCGTCCGTCCTCCACGGTGTTACTTAACAAAATACTACTTAACTAAATATAACTATGACTACGAGCATTCTAACGATTACATATACTTGAGGTGACCGACTCTTTAATACCGGGAATTTCTAATTCCTAACAATCTCCCCTAAGGGAGGTCACCTCAACCATATACTAAAATGACATTGAATACAATCGGATATTACATTAACAATTGATCTTGCATTCTTGATGTAGTACTTTGCTCCGAGGCTCGTAGTCATTGATTCCACTCATTGCATGTTTGGTTAATCCAAGTGGAGGTCTTTTCCTGATCCACGTGATAATAATGTTGAGCCGACTTTTAAGATCATCATCTAATAGAAAATCTCTGATACATCCATTGTGGTGTTGGTATTATGTTATGTTGTGACATTCGGACCGACATGCTCACATTCTGGATCATGATATATTCTCATCAGAGTAGCGGAAGCTTTCGTTGATTCATGATATTGGCGGCAGTAAGCGAAGCATGGAGTGAAAATATCCGAGTCATTGATGCACTAATCATGATTTCTTTTGAGATGAATGTGTTAGGTGAGCATGCGGCTATGTATTGACCGCTTCATTCGATCACAAGCGTCGGGGCGTGCACGCATAAGAAATTTAGCAATAAAGCGCGCGAAAGTGTCTTTGAACACTTTCGATGAATTGAGGTACACGGCCCACGGTTCCCCGTTGATCGGTACAAGTCTGTGATCGTATAATTCGAAGAATTTCCTTAAGGGGTTTCGCAATTTGCTCTAGCGTTCTCAAACCGACGTCTCAAAGAAGACAACACGAGTGAGTGAACCGGCGAATTTACGTCCATCGATTGATGAAAAGAGATTTGAAAAACAATCGTGTATTGCTCAATAGAAATTGTTTTGCAATATAACGAAGGTTTTAATGAAAATCAATTATCAATCATAAAACACCTTTTGATTTGAAAAATTAGTACACGGTCGACGTGCTAATGAAAAGAGTTTTAAAGCACAAAGACCGGTTTTCAAAGGTATCCGTCAATCCATAACCTGAACCAGGATTGATTCAAAAGATTGAATTTTCCCATTGTTTATGTTGAGCTATCACATGGTTGATCTATATAATAGATCTCACATGCCACCTACCGGGAGCTTGTTAGATGTTGGCTCCAGAAGGCTTTCCATCTTCACGGTGAATATGTAAACACATCATTGGATGTTCCGCAATACCACAAGGATAATGCGTAGGACTCAAGATATAATCTCTCTTTCCACATTGTGTGAAACAGAGAGTCTTCATTGAAAGTTTCCTAATGAGATTTATTGATGATCTCGTGGCTCTAGACTCAATTTGTGCATATTTGGATCCTATATCGGAGACTAGGGAGAGGGTCTCCTCCTTCAATATCAACAATCTCTAAGAGAAAGTCGATAGATAATGTCGGTTCCCGTGAGAATGAAACAAGTCCTTTTAAGAGGAACTTGAGTGGTTTGAGAAGTTGAAGTGCAAGGCGTCCGGGTCCATGACGTCTTGTCTTCAATACCGATGTTACCTTCAGTAGCATATGAATTGAACCCGGTTTTACGCCCTAAGGTTGAATAAATGGAGGGCTATTTGTTTTCACCCTTTTCTCATTCAATTCTTTTTAATTCTTCAACCCCTTCAGTGCTTACCGAGACTTCATAGCAAGAACCTTGTTGGGTTTATTCCAGTACTAGCTCAGTCTTAGTCCGCACTCTTCCCATATCTCATTTTTCTCCTTTTAACATCATACCTAAGAACTCTACACTAACTAGTGGATAGTCCTGGGTAGATCCCTCCGGTTCTGGCGGATCATGGGAACACATACCTAACCTTATCGTCCTTATATCACCATACATAATGTAAAGTTGGTCGGACTTTTTGGTATTGTTCATGCATCATAGGAACCAATTGAAAACCATTTGAAAATCAATCCAGATACTTATGATATTTTATCAAAGCATTTTGTACCTGAATTGTTTTTTATATTTTTAGAAGAAGAACTCCCCCTCAACATGTGAATCAAGTATTTGAAATAGTTTTCCATACGGAGGCAAGAGAAAGAATTAACTTCTTTGATTACCATTTTTAAAAAATATCAACATCACTTTCCTAATCGAATCAAGTAGATAAAGCATTTTGGGGAAGGATGAGGTTTTCATGATTTTGCTCCCCCTCAATATGTGCCTCGAGATTGAAAAGAGTTTTGCACATACTAGAGGGAACCTGCACCTTGAGATAAGTTATCACGTTTCAACAGATGGGTCACTTCTCCAGAGAGTGCAAAGATAGGAAAGCTGGTTGTAGGATATTGGATTTCACAAACACATCAAACCATTAACACAAGTGGGCGTATAAGTGGAATTCTAGAAAGAGAAAGTTAGAGGTTTAGGGAACTTAGTGAGAGAAAGTGAAAGATATTATTATGAGCTCCAACTCTCTACCTTGGGAGGTAGAGAGTATTTATAGTCTTACATAAAATGCCACACAACGGGCTGTGGATCAGGCATACAGTGGGTAAAGACCCGTCCGTCCTCCACGGTGTTACTTAACACAATACTACTTAACTAAATATAACTATGACTACGAGCATTCTAACGATTACATATACTTGAGGTGACCGACTCTTTAATACCGGGAATTTCTAATTCCTAACACTGGTGATGAGACGAGATACTCTACTTATCAGCAGAATCAGAGGGAGGCTGGAACTTCAAAGGGATCAGCAGCTTTGGTCACTCTTGACAGCAATGTGGACTGGAAGCTACATGAGCGGGGAAAATGATGGTCCTGTTATTGATAATGTTGGTTTGATTGCAAGCTGTACTTCGGAGGATAGGCGGGATCAGATTGCCTTGATGGGCATCTCTCAGGTACAAAACTGTTTGTTTGGTTGTAGTGAGCGTTATAATGAACTCAAAGAAGCTTATGATATTTTGAAACCTAAATATAATGAATGCTTTGTAGAAGTTGAAGCTTATAAACAGGCTTTAAAAACACTAGAAAGACAAAAGGTTTGGTTTCAGAAAAATCAAATAGCTTATGATGAGAAAATAAGTGTGTTAGAAAGAGATCTAACTAATGCTAAAAATGAGTTAAAATATTCTGAGAAAGAAAGAGCTAAAGTAGAGCTAGAAAAACAAGAAGTGCAAGAAAAATTAGATGCTGAAATTGCTAGGCATAAAGAATGGCTAATTTCTGGTGACAAGTTAGCTAGTCATCTATATGGTAGTCAAGCTCCTAATTCTGGGATAGGTTTAGGTTTTAAAAAGTATGTAGGATTAGAAGCTAGGCATGATGGGCGTAATACTACACCATCAGGTTTAGCTAATTATGTCAAAGAAGGTGACCTACATGTCAGCGTGGATCTATTAGAGGAATACCTATGCCTGTTGACCTTTACCTTACTGATGACTTTGATGGATCACATCATCTCTATGGCAAAAAGTCAAATGACTTGCCGGACCGATACTTCTTCTAATGACTTTGTCTCTTGTGTTAACAGTGACTAGTCCTCCCAGCAAGGGTCTACAGAGTGTGATTCAAATGACAAGTCTGACCTTCCCAAGTCTTCACCCCTTCCTGCACCCAAGACTACCCATAAGCATGTCGAGTTGCTTTGCCAAGGAATCCTTTTCCAAGACAGTTGCCTCTGAAGACTTGCCTTTTAATTCTTTGCATAATAATTCTGTTAAAAACAATTCTTTTCATGGTTTTGGTTTGAATACTTCTGCTTGTAATAGAACATCTTTTGGTTTGTATAAATCTTCTAAACGAAGACTGTTTTGTGTATAGAAGTAAATTTCATTTAATTAAGGATTGTGATTATCATGAGAAAAGAATGAATAGTTGTAGTGATTCTAGGACATCTAGACCAATGTGGACTAATGTTAATGCTATACCACCTTATGTTCCACAAGCAACTTATACTAATTCTCCTTTTCCTTGGAGAAGACCAGTTGCAAGACCATATGTACAACCAACAAGTTCATATTTTAAGAATGGTCATTGGCATGGATATGTTGACTCTATGGTGATGGGAAAGGCTGGGATACTGCTGTCAAGTCCTCAGCAGGTTGTTCTTGGAATAAAAGGGACCTAAATTTCAATGGAAACCCAAGAACAATAGTGGATCCTATACATCTGTATGGCATAATTCATATGATCCACAAGGCGAGGTTCAAGTCGCAATGACTTGAGCCTCCATAGTGTACTAATATTTTGTATATTTTTGTTGTTGTAGAATCATCCTCTTAAGCATAAAGATGTTGGCATTGTTGAAAGTGGTTGTTCAAGAAGTATGTCAGGAAACAGGGATATGATGCATAAGTTTGTATCAATTGAAGGAGGAGGCAATGTAACCTTTGGAGGAAGTGATGGAAGAATTACTGGGAAAGGCACCATCAAAACACCTCAACTGGACTTTGAGAATGTATACTATGTCAAGGAACTCCAACACTTTAATTTGTTCTCAGTCTCACAAATATGTGACACCAAGAACAAAGTACTCTTCACAGAGGATGAATGTCTTGTGCTATCTAAAGACTTCAAACTCCCAGAAGACACTTCAATTCTGCTGAAAGTTCCTCGGAATCACAATCTTTATACATTCAACTTAACTGATGTTAAACCAGAAGGTGATTTAACTTGTTTGGTGGCTAAAGCATCCTTGGATGAGTCTACTAAATGGCATAGGAGGATGGCCCATGTCAACTTCAAGACCATAAACAAGCTCTCTAAACCGGGTCTTGTTGAAGGTCTTCCTTCCAAATTCTTCACAAATGATCATAAGCGTGTTGCTGCAACAAAGGAAAGCAACACAGAGCCTCATACAAAGTTGTGACTGCTGTGAGCATTATTTGAACATCTTCATTGCTTCATATGGATCTGTTTGGTCCAACTCAAGTGAGAAGCATTGATCAAAAGTATTTTTGTTTGGTTATCACTGATGGTTATAGCAGATTTTGTTGGGTATTCTTTCTAAGGACCAAAGATGAAACATCTCCAGTGTTGAAAGACTTTATTACCCTTATTGAGAATCAGTTGAACAAAAAGGTTAAAGGAAATCGGTGTGATAATGGGACAGAGTTCAAGAATGCTATACTTATAGAACTCTGTAGGTCAAAAGGGATCAAAAGGGACTATAGCACTCCAAGAACCCCACAACAAAATGGGGTGGCAGAAAGGAAGAATAGGACCTTAATAGAAGTCTGCAAGATCAATCTTTGGCGACTCTAAGCTACCCACCATGTTTGACTAAGTCGTTGGTACAACTTGTTATGTCTTGAATAGAGTGTCCATTACTAGACCACACTTCAAAACACCATATGAACTTCTCTATGGGAAAGTTCCTACTATTCATTACCTTAAACCTTTTGGTTGTCAAGTGACCATTCTGAATACAAGTGATCCATTGGGCAAATTTGATGAGAAATTTGATGATGGTTACATTGTGGGATATTCGCTCATAGTAAGGCATACAGGGTTTACAATTTATCCGCTAAGAAGATTGAGGAGACATTGAACCTGAGGTTTCTAGAAGACAAGCCTAATGTTCAAGGACATGGTCATGTTTGGTCATTTGACCTTGATTACTTAACTGATTATTTGGGTTATTCTAGACATATGGCTAACCAACATGCAAGTACTTAAGAGTCTCCAACTACCGTCAGAATACTATGGATGCGATTCGACAGTGAGTTTGAAGATGATGAACAACCCATTGTAGTGCCTTCTTTCTCCCCTAACAACTTTACATGTGACACTTCCAAAGTTACTTCTGATGAGAGTGAAGACGAGTCCAATTATGCAGAGGACCTTGATAGGCTAAAGACTAGAGTATGCAGCTAATCTAGAAGTGAAAGGAATCTTGAGGAGAGTGCCAGTCAAACAATCGGTGGAAACATCAATGCTGCCAACGTGATCCGTTTCTCCTATCATCACCAATCTCTTTGAAGGCTATGCCGTTTCTACTCCCATTTCTACTAGAGTGTCCACAGACTTTGGAGATCCTTATACTCGTTTTCCAAGACCCTCGGATCTTGGTAATCATCAACCCAAAGCTGGAGTCTTCACCTCACCTTCTTATGACACCGATTTTGAACCTCGTGACTAATCTTGATTCTTCCATTGAAGTCAACACCACTGGTACAAAAAGGATTCACAATACTCATCCACAGTCAAATATTATTGGTGATCCTAATGCACCTGTTAGAACAAGGGGTTCTGTGGCAAGTTCTAAATATGGTCAAGTGGCTTTTATCTCTTATGTCTCAAATCAGCAAAGAGACAATCACACAGACTATGAACATTGTCTGCTTGCTTGTTTTCTTTCTCAAGTGGAACCAACCGGTGTTACTCGGGCTCTTGAAGATTCAAGTTGGCTTGAGGCAATGCAGGAAGAGATGCAACAATTTCAAAATCCGCAAGTGTGGATATTGGTACCACTACCTGATGGCAAGTATGCAATTGGGACTAAATGGATTCTGAAGAATAAGAGAGATGCAAGAGGTGTTGTCATTAAAAACAAAGCAAGATTGGTTGCTCGGGGTTATAGACAAGAGGAGGGGATTGATTATGATGAAGTGTTTGTACCTGTGGCAAGAGTTGAGGCCATACGGATTTTCTTGGCTTATGCATCCTATATGGGTTTTATGGTATATCAGATGGATGTTAAAGGAGCCTTTCTGTATGGTGAAATAGAAGAGGAGGTTTATGTCACTCAACCTAAAGGATTTGAAGACCCCGATCATCCTAATCATGTTTACAAGGTAGTCAAAGCTCTCTATGGACTACATCAGGCACCCAGAGCTTGGTATGCTAGGCTTTCAACATTTCTGTTGAAGCATGGTTATCGAAGAGGTGCAATTGATAAGACTCTTTTCCTTAAGAAGAATTCCACATATATTATTCTTGTGCAAGTGTATGTGGATGACATTATTTTTGGCTCCACAAAGGAAGCTTGTGCGTGGGAGTTTGAGGAGCTTATGAAGGGAGAGTTTCAGATGAGTGCCATGGGAGAAATGACTTTCTTTTTGGGTCTCCAAGTTCGCCAGAAACGATGGTATCTTTATCAGTCAGGACAAATATGTGAGGGACATCTTAAAGAAGTTTGGTATGAAGAGTGTAAGGACTGCCACTACACCTTATGAAGCTCCAAAGTCAAAGACCAACACCGAAATAGATCCACCGTGAATGTACATCTTTACGATCTATGATTGGTTCTTTGATGTATCTAACACTTCACGGCCGATATTACTTTTGCTTTGAGTGTTTGTTCTCGACATCAAGTTACTCCACTTACTTCCCATCTCAATCTTTGTTAAGAAGATCTTTAAGTACCTCAAAGGCCAACCTCCATTAGGCCTTTGGTAACCAAAAGAATCTCCATTTAAGCTGGAAGCATATAGTGACAGTGACTATCTTTGGTGCAAATCTGGATAGGAGGTCCACCAATGGAGGTTGCCAATTCCTTGGGAAGAGATTGATTTCTTGGCAATGCAAGAAACAGACTATTGTGGCTACCTCATCTACTTAAGCAGAGTACGTTGTCGCGAAATTCTTTGTGGACGAGTTCTTTGGATACAAAATCAATTGTTGGATTATGGGTATAACTTCATGAACACAACAATTTTTATTGATAATCAAAGGACCATATACATTGTTAAAAATCCGCTTTTTACGGTCGAACAAAACATATTGAAATCAGGCACCACTTTATAAGAGATGCATATGACAAACATTTGATAAAATTGGTTAAAATTCACACGATGATAATATGGCGATTTGTTAACAAAAGCTTTTGATGGACCAAGGTTTCAACACCTAGTGGTCCATATTGGTATGCTTAACCCTTAACTGCAAAGTTTAAGGGAGGCATAGGCCTCAGGGGAGGCATATGCCTCAGAGGAGGATTTGTGTACACTTTGCATTCTTTTATGTAAATTTGTTTGTTTTTTGTGTATACTTTTTGATTTTGTTCACTAACACTAACCAGCTAATGTAATCTTAGTTTGTTTTTCTTTGTTGGTTTGTGTGTTTCTCTGTGTTTATTCTGTTTTGCAGTTTAGTTATTCAAGTTGGAATTTACCATGGTTGTTAATTTGGAATATGGTCAAGAAAGCTCTAAAGCTTGTTTCTACTGGATTTAAAGTCTTTGAAGTGAGATATTTGTTTCCGAAGACAATGTCTTGATGTTACAATGTTCATTCAAGAGAAGTATGAAGCAAATTGTTCATTCATTCGAGAAAGCAGTTTACTTACGACTTCAGAGTACAATCAACATCAAATGCAATTACAAGAAAAGAGCTATACATGATCTACTAATCCGAATCTTGTTTATATCATCTATTCCAACATCTAACAAGCTGTTGGATATGCATGATTGCTCACATCTTTCACACTAGATGTTGGATATGCATTTATCAGGACTTGCATAACCACCCATTCCTTCTATCTTGATGACTGGATATGCATGACCTGTACGACGAGGAAGCTAAGGATAAAAATGGGAAGGATGGATTGATGAAAACGATGATGATGACGATGACCACACATGATGATGAAGAAAAATAATATGTCCTTTGTGATTCATCTCGATTTCAACCAAAATGCAATCCATCCACCATCCCTAAGCATTTCCTTTATACGTTGTGTGATGATGCACCAAACACGGTGCGAAAGACCAAGAACCACCTCTCTATCCTTGGGAGTGGAGGATTTCGGCTCGTGGCCTTCGTTGAGGTCGAGGTGTCAAGGTTGGGAGTAAGATGTTCTCTCCTTATAGGAGTCATCAGAATCATCAGCAGATTCACTTGGATTCACTACACTATTATCTTCTGAAAAAGGGAGAAAGGGTGATTTACTTGGTCGTGAATATGGTTGAGGAAAGTAATAAAGCCATGGGTTTGAATCATCACTTGATGATGATGATGATGATGATGTTGTTGTGAGATCTATGATCTCAGGTTTAGTACTCATGACTGATTGTGGTTAATTTTGAAGCATTGATGAAATTAGGGTTTGTGATGATATTTGGGGGTTTTTGATGAAGAGTTATGTGTGCATTGGGATTGTTTTATAGACAGTTTCAAGACTTAATGAGATTTAATGCGTGTGGGTGAAACAGTAAAAAGATATTTACTGAAGCTTCTTGAATACGTGATCTATTTCTGCTGATTGGTATTCTTCAGCAGAATGACTAGTGTTTCTACCGAAGTTGAAAGTTTAATTGGGTAAAAGTAGCAGTACACATCAGCATTGGTCAACAATTTGACCGAAATTGGGAAACTACTACTTATTCTCTATTCGCATATCTTTGTCTCAAATTAAATGATTCCTTCATTACTCACGTTCAAAACACTTTCACTTGTGTGAATCTTAGCCCTAACTTACGATTTTTCTCATGGCGCTTCAATTCAAGCATGATCATAATAAAGTCGCTTTTCTGGGAACAGCTAAGGGTGATGAGTTGTATAGACCAATGGTAGAATTCTTACAGAGGTCCAAGATTCATTATGCTTTAACACATTCTCCGAATGCAATATATGAATCGTTGGTTACTCAATTTTGGGCGACTGCTACTAAACGGAGTGATACAGAGATTGTTGCAATGATTGATGGAACAGAGCATGTGGTGACAGAGGAGCTAATAAGAATACAAATTCATTTGGATGATGAGAATGGGGTTTCTCATTCTAATGCGGTGGACATTCTTGCTGGACTAAGAGCTATTGGATATCAGGGTGCAAGGACTGATATGTGGTTGAAGAATCAGTTGTGTCCTATGTGGAGGTTTTTGGTTCACACCTTGCTTCAGTGTATGAGCAATAAATCCAGAGGATGGGATCAATTTTCTCGCAATTGGGATGTGGTATTGTTTGTCTTTCTGGTTTGACTTATAATTTCTCTAAGTATATTTTTGATAATATGGTTGAAAATATAGATAAGAAAAAGCATAAGTTTTTTATGTACCCTAGGTTTCTTCAGATAATTTTAGACATTACCACACAAGCCCATTCCTTTTATCCCATAGGAGCTTTATCTGCTAAACTATTTGCTTCAATGAGAACTAAGTATGAGAGGGCACATCATCCTTTGCTAGCGGCTATGTTGCCTCAGGGCAATGAATCTGTGATGAGGAATGTTGTTGGTTCTTCACCTTCTACTATCTGTTGCTCGATGGGAATCCATCGGTGACAATAGATGAAGGCCCTTCTAATGCTGCTGAAGCACATATTGTTGTTCCTGAACAACCTTTATCCACTCCTTCACCTAGATCTAGTTCACCGCCTACACAAGTTACTCTTGATGAGGTTGAGCATGAAACCGATAGGATTTGCCTACTCCTAGTCTGTTAGAGATTCATTGATGATCATGTTTCATTCTTTGAGCATATTGATATTTCTTACGAAAGGTCCGATGATGTTCCCATTACCACAGAGCAACTGGTGGAGCCGAGGACCCTATTACACTTACATCGATATATGCTCTAGTGAATGTATCAGTGAGGTGGTGATCTCAAGGAGGAGCTTGCAGAGACCAAGTCTAATCTTGGTAGTAAGATTGTGGAATTGCGAATAAAGTTGAACTTGGAGGAACAACTTGGAAAACGGAGCAAAAGGAGAATTTTGGTTTCTTCTGATGAGGAGCAAGAAGAGACTCAGCTTGCATCACTAGGAATCTTGGGTCGATGCTCTAACAACTCATGTTTCTTCTTCTATTGCTGCTGAATCTTCAAAGAAAAAGGAACCTATTCGATACACTAGCAAAAGGAAAAGACTATATTTGAATACGAATCTCTGAAGCTTCAAAGGGACAAATTGTTGCAGATGTGTCTGTGATGTTCAAATGGAGGATGTTGCTTTCAACATGGTCAAGCTTCATTTGTACAAGAACCACCAAGTTCTCAACCTTCAGCAGATGATTCTAAAGTGTTTCTTGTCGGGCAGAATTTTAACTTGGATTCTAATGTTGAAGTCTTTTCTACATCTGTTGAAGCATTTTCTCAACATGTTTCTTCTGATGTTGATATGGGTGTTTCTTCGAAGATCTTTTGTGCATATTCCTCAAAATGATTCACTATGGAACCTTCGACAAAGGAAAGGAAAATGTGATTGATGAAGTGATTGGTTCAGATCGGTGTCCGAAGAAGAAAGGGATGCTCAAGCTAGGATGTTTCTCGATTATGAAAATATGCGAAGAGTCGTGCGATTTTGAATTTCTTCATGCTCGGATCCGATTCTAATTTGTCTATAGAGAGACAACTAGAGCTTGATGAATTATTTCCCTACGACATCGATGCTCAATGGGATGCCTATACTAATCAAGGTGCATCTGATCCTAATCTTGCTAAACGAATTTTAGGTGCAGCCTATGATAGTGAGAATTTTGTGGCTCAAATGGTAGCTCTTGGAAAATAAAAGAAGCTAGAAGCAAAGAGGAATGCTATTGTTGCTCAAAGGAATAAAGCAAAATGGGAAAAACCAATGACTGTAGCTCTAAGAGAGATCATATGAGGAGGATTGTAAAGAATCATAGTACTACTTTATACACTACTAGCATGTCAATGAAGCAAATCTTAGCTTTATCTGATGATGAATTGATCAGAAAGTATAATATGATTATGAAGTTTTCTTCATCCGTTCTACTTCTTCTACATTGGACAGGATTGATAATACGCCCGATGTTCCTAAAGCAAAGAGACCCAAGACAGTTGAAATTGTAGATAATTTTGATGTTGTGGCACCAAAATTCAGTTCTCCTGTAGTTAATACTGATGTTGAGGAGAAAAGTTTATCTGATATGGTTTTATCTGCTGAACCTTCTACTGTTTTCTTCAAGCTTTGCCTAGTGTTGAATCTATTGATAATTTGGGTGATACATTGAGTAAGAAAAGGATGACTAAAAGGAAACTTTGTTCCTTAAGGAGATCTGTGAGACTAGCTAGGAAACATCTTTCCAAGAATATCCCTTTAGATCTCAAGGCTGCTGAGTCAACTTTTCTTGTAGTAGGATCAGTTGATGTTTTTCTTGGAGGAACACATGCTGTATTGATCAATTGGACAGCTGGGAAGCTTAATACTATTTATCGATTGGATAATTCTACTATACAGTTCAACTTCTTGAAGGAAATCTTTCATTTGGTGGATAGACATGATTTGAAGATGTTGTATGAACATGTTACTCAGTATTATACAATTCATTCACCACAGGGGTTCCGGTTTATATTTATTGGGTGATCTTCAAGTCTTGTTTGATTCTCATTCTCCTGATGGTAAAGGGTATTCTATTTGGAAGGATTCACATAAGTGGGAGATTGAGAGTTGGAGATTTTATCCTATGCCATGTGTTCATGTGGTTCAGACAAAATGTGGCATGATTTTGTGTATGTTCTCGGATAAGACTTATCCTTTGTCTGTTTCATTCATGGAAAGAATGCTTAGACAGAAGTTGGAAGTACCTCCTAATCCTGTTGGCAATGATGACCTTCATGCAGAACAATGTGTGGGATTGATTAAAACTCGCCTTCGCAACATAAGGTTTATCTTGATTGTGGTATTTTGTATCTTTTGTAATATTTGTTTTCTTTATTTCTTAGTTAAAAAAAACTATATTCTTTGTTTAAGTAACTTTTATTGCGTGTTTGTTGTATATTATTGCTGGTTATTAACTCACCAGATGTACTTTGTGTATATCAAAGAGTTAGCTAGTCCAAAGGGTACAGCTTTGGTAAAGACACATCAAATCATTGATAGCGTAATGGTTTGCTCAAAATCATAGGGTTTGCAACCACCCATGCTTAATTGCTGAGTGTTGTATGGTCATCAATTCACCATGGTTTATTCCTATTTGGGATCCAAGAATTGACTAGCCCACATGTATATGGCTTGTGGTAAAGGCGGTGGAATACCATATTTGGTAATCAGTTCACCAATTTTAAGAATTGACTAGTCCCGAGCAAACGGCTACAGGTAAAGACATTTCAAATCCGTTATATGGTTCTTTGATTTGCTAATAAATCATATGGTTATCGCTGTACCATAGTTTACGAACTTAAACATTTGGCTACTCAAAGAGTGATGGCTATTGGTAAAGAGACATCAAATCCATTATTTTCAATGATTCACCTCTCACAGAGTTAACACATCGGATGTGATGAGAATAGTTTGAAACTACTATGTTTTGATGTACATGTTGTCATTTGTTGCTGCAAAGATCTAGAGTTTTGAGTTTAATCATCAAAGAGATGTTTTTGTTTTGATTCTTTGTCGATGATGTTTGCGTACAATCCTCTAGTGCTGCCAGGTTAAAGATCTATCAAGAAACTGGAACTTAACCAAGTTAAATTCCAGTTTAGGGGAGGATTGTTGGGAATTATGTGAAGTATGAATCATGCTGATATTACTACTGATGGATTCTCGGCCAAGTGTATAATCATGAAGACATGATTATGCTGAAGTCTATATTAGTCGTAGTTTGTTTCTGCGGAAATTGTATTCCGTATATTCTAGAATTAGTTACGATATACATGAGCTTTATTAAGAAGTGATTGTGTGTATCTTATTTAGTTTCATAATTATACGTTTCTTAGAAAACAAGTTAGGGTTCCTTGTCTATAAAAGGAACACAATAGAATGTATTATGGATGTGCTTAAACAATTTATTAATATAACGATCCATAGAGGATCAAAAAGTTCTTAGTTATCTGTGTTTTATACTTGTGTTTATATTCCACTAAAGAATACAAGTTGTAGAGATTTTCTTTTAGTTTGTTTGTGATTACACAAGCGATACTAACGATCTACGAAGCTCAAGATCTATCAAGGTCTATAGTTTTTCAACAGTATTATAACTAACTAGACGAGTACCCGTGCCTATCGGCAACGGTGTCTAGTTTTCTGCAAAATTCCGACGCCCCATAAGTTTCTTTCAACAAACTGTATTTGTAGCGTCAGAAAATCATTTTCGAATAACTATAGTTCTGATGCGTGGTTGCATAGCAGCAGAAATATACAGTTTTCAAAAAAATTATGTGGAGTTGATCTAAGTGTGGGAGTATATTTCTAATAGGAATGTTTTAAATTTTAAGTTATTAAGATTTTAGTAATAAAAGATTCAAGCATTACAAAAAACAATGGTATTATGTAGTTGAGAATATTATATTGTAGTTTAGAGGTATAACCAACGTGTGTGACCGCCTTTTCTTGTTTTTTTAGTAATTTAGGCAGTGATAACTATTTTTTTTACATGTGTAGCGTTTATTATTTGGTGCGTGGCTTTTAAACTTGTAACCTTACAAACTTAATATCACCATAATAAGATTATTTTGTACAATCAATTTGCATAGATATCTAAGCATTTTTCAAATCTATTTGTTTGAGGTACAAATAATTATCGCTAAAGATAACAATACTATTTAATTTTTGTGATTCTAATAAAATTACATAACATTATTGATATACCGGACAAAGTGTTATACAATATATATTAACTTTTAAAAGACGATTCATATATGCTACTCCTTTAAGTGGTGCAAGACCAACATTTTTCAAAATAACATTATACAAATGACAACGTACATGTGTCAAAGCAAAATAAATAACAAAAAACTACAATTACTTGGTCTATCATTTTTCAAATTTGCCACGGGTTCCACAACTACTTTATCATTTCTCATAATTTTGTCAAATTTGAAACCTGGTTTGACCCGGGTGGTTCAAATGGTTGAACCATTCCGGTAAAAAAAAAACAAGTCGATTTAAACCAAGTCAACCCGACAGGTTGGGTCGAAAACAAGTGAAATTAAATCAGGTTAACCCGCAGAGTTTGAAGCGTCCCGGGTTAACTCGGTTTTCGATGTGTATTAATAGTTTCTTTTTCAAATATATGTCTTCAACATTTTCACATTTAGTTTCAACTTATCACTTTTTACTTTTTGGTTTTTCCTTAGTTTATAGCAGGGTACTCGCGGGTTTTGGTGGAGGGTACCCTGTGACGATTAACCGCAGAAATAGGCCTTGATGAGACCTGATTCACCACTTTGTATCGGTTTCAATGAGTCCTCTCTGGTTCGTTTTTGGATGGCTTTAATTGGTTAGCCAAACCGGTGGCGACACCAGTTCCCGGTTTAACACGTTGATCCGATCCGGTCCAGTTTTCAAAACTATATGTAACATCAACTTGTTAGCTTGTATGAAGTTTAGTGTGTTTTATTAATTTGTATAATGTGTATAATAACATGAACTTTTTTTTTTAGGGTGTTTTAAAAATATCATTAATTAGTGTGTTTAATTATTTTATATTTTGGATTATGTTATAGCTTCTTTAAATTGTACGTTATGAAATTTTTATTGTACTTTTTAGTAAGAGTTGTTTTGATTGGTTGTTTTTAATTTGGTAGATGTGCTTTTAATTGGTTGTACAATATGAATAAGTTATTGTACTTTTATGTTTGGTTGTACAATATGAATAAGTTATTGTACTTTTATGTAATGGGGTGTTTTAATAAAAATATTAATTACAGTATGCATTTCTCTCTTATTTGACCAATTTCAACAATTTAACTTTTCAACTTTTCACATTTGACGTTTTTCTATTATATGTAGTATAGATATAGTGTAAAAAGATTTGAAGTATTTTGTTATTGTTAAGATATTCTTTTATAACTTCAAATGACAATTTAAATAAGGGGATGGACATACATACCCTCTTATTTAAATTCCAATATACATCGAACTATTTTATTTTATTTTATTTTTTTAACATAAAATTAGAAAGTATAGAAAAAATATATTAAGTTTGCAAGTCAAAATTATTAAAAAAAAATACAAAATATACACTAATAAAAAATTATCTGTTAGTAATAGAGTAAAAAGGTAAATTATGAGGGGTAAAAATTGAGCCTAAGAATATGCATAAGAGCACCTTTTAAATAAATGCATGATTTATTTTTAACAAATATAAATGTATGATGATTGCGTAATGATATGTACATTCAAAATAACTATCACGTTTCATAATATAAAAAACTTACTAAAATAATTGCAATGCTATCAACTTGCAATTTTGTAAGTATGTAAATGCATTACAATATAAATTA
This sequence comes from Chrysanthemum makinoi, assembly GCA_910596185.1. Taxonomy (NCBI): domain Eukaryota; kingdom Viridiplantae; phylum Streptophyta; class Magnoliopsida; order Asterales; family Asteraceae; genus Chrysanthemum; species Chrysanthemum makinoi. The sequence goes on along the minus strand of OU343220.1, from coordinate 192,536,582 downwards.
GTTAACTATCTACATCATATGACAAATAGCTAAACAGGATGTAAATGAGTCGAGCTTTGTCGAGTAACTTGAGCTCGAACTCGTTCGAGTCGAGTTTTATCGAGCTTCAAGCTTGAGCTTAAAAAATTAGCTTGAAATGTTTAACGAGTTAAGCTTGAGCTTATATAGACTCGATTCGAGTTATTGTCAAGTTTTTCTGCTTATAAATGATACATATGTTTTTTCTTATACATATTATGTATATTTTGAAGGGCTTATACATAAATTTACCAGTATAAATATTTACTTATAAATGTATCGAGTTTTTCGTGCCAAGCTCAAGCCGAATTTAAATATTACATTTATATTTTAAATTCAATCGGCTTAAATAACACCTCATGGTAAAGAAATCGAGTTTTTCGAGCAAAGCTCAAATCAAATTTAAACATTTCTTAGCCTAGTTTGAACTTCCTTCATAAAGTCTTGCAAAGCTATCGAGTCGAACATGATATTTTTAAATCAAGTCGAGTCATGTAAAAGTTCGAATCAATTCGACTTATTTACGCCCTAACTCAAATAAATGTTATTGAGTTTGTATAAAAAATAAAATAAAATAAAGACCATAAATTAAAATATTGAAATTAGGGACCCATCTCGGTACCTAAACCATGATTTAAGGGATGATGAGCCCTAAAGGGTTGACCAACATGATTAAATACTCTCTTAAACAACGTTTACTTTTGGTAAAAAATTCTTAAACAAAAAGAATTCAACTTAAATCTATACTATACTAAGTATAAAGAACGTATACATATTTTTAAAACTTAAAATGTCTTAAAAATGAATAAATTATATTGCCTAAAATACCACTTAATACTTCTTATTAAACTTATCCTTGAATAAAAAGGACAAGTTTTATTCATTACAATTCATTTGGTTTGAATTAAAAGTTTTTAAAATATTTTTGATTAAAAATGATAAAAACATTCACTATTAAATTATTAGTTTGAACATTGTTTAATTTTTAGATTTTTATCATTTTTCATTTATAATAAATAGACTTTTTTTCGCGAATGACTATAAATTAAACTCGTGAGTGTTGCATTAAAAGTCATTTCAAAACATAAGTTCGTAACTATAATTTTTTAGCGCTATAAACCGTCACTTTACCTTTTTAGCGCTATAAACCGTCACTTTGCACGGATATTCGTCTGAAAGATATTAGTGGTCAAAGCCTTATACTTTGTCGTGTCTACAAGTAGTGAGTTCATTTTTCGATATGCATTGTAGTTAATGTTTCATAGTATCAACAAATTAAATAGGTCAATGTAAGTAAACATTACTAGTTTCTATGCTCATTTTCGAACTTAGTAACCCTACTTAATAACATGACAAACATAACAACTCTTTAAAATTTGGTACTGTACCATATACTAGTACACATCTCATCTTCCAAAAAAAGAGAGGGAAAACCAAAATCCAACACACCCGAAAAACGGTGCCTAGAAGTGCTCACAAGAGTACATAAATTAAATCAATAAATACTTTTATAAAATATATGAATCTAGATCAAAACAAAATCAAGTTGTTATTACGAACAAGAAACATAATCTTGATAAGAGTCATTGCAAAGTTCTAAAGTCGGTTGACTGCTAACAAATTCATCATACAAGATATTCTTTTTGTTTAGGAATACAAGAATTGATACAAGCTTTAATAACCTTAAGTCATAGGCTTAGAGTGCAGCCAAATTTTTGTTGAGTTGATTCAAAACTCACTCTAATAACATTTGTATGCAATATCAGCAGGTTCAAATCGAAAATTGGTGCTAGAGAGTACTAAAGTTACAGTAAAATTATAAAGAACAATTTTTCTAAGTGAATTCAGTTGAACCCGCTTGACTACATGTAGCTCGGCTTCTAACTTTTAAAATGGTAGTTCATTCATAAATTACGCTCAGCATGCAAACAATTTTGAGCTAAAATATAAAAAAGTTTTGGCCATTGTCCAAACTTGAATCATACAAATCTCATCTTCAACCAAGAATTTGTCAATTTAAGTTGGCGATCCGCAATTTTGACCTACACTTAACATCAAAGGTAGGCCAAAAATCATGCTATAACTATTAACTAATTTGTTTAGATGGTATGCAACAAACTTTTGTACATACTGGAGTTATAATTTTTTGTCATGTTTTTGTCTTAACAATCCCTTAAACTAGTAAAAAAAAAAAAAAAAACTGAGAAAAGCCCAAAAAGAAATGATTGCATTTTACATTGTGTCCACCAATAACAAAAAGCCGAAATATTAATTAAGCAATAATTCAATAATCACAATTAAATCAAATAATATCTTTTTCTCATATAAAATGATTCTCATCTTTCTGTCACACAACTCACAAATGGAAGTTAAAGAGAGGGTAACCAATATTTGAACCATTTCCTTTGAATAATATCATTCACCTAAAATAGTACAAAAAGATTTATGATGAAAGGTTTTTGCATTAAATATAAGAATTCAAAGACACAGCGTATCTTTTTTAGCCTTTTGTCATCTTCACTACTCTTTCTGTGCATGTGTGTGTTCTTGGTGCAGTGTGTGTTTTTTGAATATATATTCTTCTTCTAAAGCTAACCCTTTTTTGTGTTTGGGTTTTGTTTCTTGTTTCCCTCTTAAACTTTGTATTTTGAAGTTTGAATCAAAGTTTTCTGATTCTGCAAATCCGTCAAAGGTGTCACCTTTTGCTTTTTTGAATCTTGGGTTTTAGTCCTTTTTTTTGTTGCTTTTTTTCATGTTGAATTACATGGGCTAAACTAGTAAACTCACACACAAACAAATACACACTTAAACATACACAAAAACTCATATTGTATAGTTTTTGAACCTTCAAATTTTGATGCATATTTCACTTTGGAAACCCATATTATCCCACTGTTCTTTTTTAATTTCTGATAAAAAGAGCAGAAAAAAAGATGTGAATCATCAATCCAATGATAAGCCATCAGTGCTAAGAAAATTACAAGAAAATATACTAAAGGAAGCACTTGAACAAGCTTCTGAAGATGGGTCACTTGTTAAGTCCCAAAATATGGACTCTTTAGAGTCTGTTGATATTCAAGATAAAAGCTTGGGAAGATCAAGATCATTAGCAAGATTACAAGCTCAAAAAGATTTCTTAAATGCAACTTCTTTAGCTGCTGATAGACTATTTGAGGTTCATGATTCAATTCCTGATTTTAATGAGTCTTTCTCCAAGTTTTTAACTATGTATCCTAAGTATAAGTCTTCTGAAAAGATTGATCTTTTGAGGGTTGATGAGTATTCACATTTGGATGATGTTGTTTCAAAGGTATGTCTTGATTATTGTGGTTTTGGGTTGTTTTCGTTTTCACAGACTGTTAATTATTGGGAGTCATCGACTATTGGTTTAACTGAAATAACTGCTAATTTGAGTAATCATGCTTTGTATGGTGGTGGGGATATAGGTAGTGTTGAATATGATATAAAGACTAGGATTATGGACTACTTAAACATCCCCGAAAATGAATACAGTCTTGTGTTCACTGTTAGTAGAGGTTCTGCTTTTAAACTTTTAGCTGAAGCATACCCTTTTCATTCAAATAAGAAGCTGTTAACGATGTTTGATCACGAAAGTCAGTCTGTTAACTGGATGGCTCAGAGTGCTAAAGAGAAAGGGGCTAAGGTTGATAGTGCTTGGTTTAAATGGCCTACACTTAACCCATGTTCGACCCATCTTAGGAAAATTATTGTAAGCAAGAAAAAGAGGAAAAAAGATTCTTCTACGGGTCTTTTTGTGTTTCCTGTTCAGTCTAGAGTTACGGGTGCTAAGTATTCGTATCAGTGGATGGCGTTGGCTCAACAAAACAATTGGCATGTGTTACTTGATGCAGGGGCATTAGGACCGAAAGATATGGATTCACTCGGGTTATCTTTGTTTAGGCCAGACTTTATTATCACATCATTTTATAAAGTTTTTGGGTTTGACCCAACTGGTTTTGGGTGTCTTCTTATTAAGAAATCGGTCATAGGAACCCTTCATAACCAGTCTGGTCATGCTAGCTCAGGTATTGTGAAGATCAGTCCGGTTTTTCCTATGTATTCAGGTGATTTTGTTGATGGTAGCCCGGGATTGGCCAGAAACAAAGATGTTGATGTCGGGATATCAGAAAATCGACCTGGAACTCAGTTACCTGCTTTTTCTGGGGCGTACACTGCTTCTCAAGTGAAGGATGTATTTCAAACTGAGATGGCTCATGATAATGGCTCGGAGAAAGATGGAGGTAGCTCCGTTTTTGAAGAAACAAACAGTGTTTCAGTTGGGGAGGTTATGAAGAGTCCTACTTTTAGCGAAGATGAATCGTCGTCTGAGAATTCTTTATGGATTGATTTGGGTCAAAGTCCACATTTAAGCAAGGTTTTGTCTTTAGATGCTGGAGTCAAGAATGTTGATATAGAAATTCAAGAAACTGAGGGGATTGTTAAGAACGAGAATGGGAGTGCGGTCATACAAAGAGAAACTGAAGGTGACTTCAGATTATTAGGGGGACGGGAAGAGAGTAAAACTGTATCATTCCGCTTGGAGGAAAATGACGAATTCACATTTTCCCAACCTATGGAAGACGCTGAAGATGAGTATTATGAAGGGTTAGAATCAGATTCAGATAGAAAAGAACCCGAGATATCTTGCAAGCATCTTGATCATGTAAACATGTCGGGTCTCAACAAGACGACACTCAGGCTTCGTTTCTTGATCAATTGGCTCGTGACTTCGCTACTTCAGCTGAGATTACCTGGCTCAAACGGGTCAGTCCCACTTGTTCACATATACGGTCCCAAAATAAAGTACGAAAGGGGTGCATCAGTGGCGTTTAATGTCAGAAACAGAAGCAGGGGCTTATTTAGTCCAGAAATCGTTCAAACGTTAGCTGAAGCAAATGGGATATCTCTTGGTGTCGGAATTCTTAGTCATGTAAAGATTTCACAAGACCATGGGACTATGGATCTTGTTGATACAACGTTATGCAGACCAATAGACGGTGAGAAACACGGGTTTGTTAGAGCCGAGGTTGTGACAGCTTCTCTTGGCTTCTTGACCAACTTTGACGATGTGTATAAGTTATGGGCTTTTGTCGCGAAATTCCTTAATCCATCTTTTATTAGAGAATATGGACTTTCTACTGTCGTTGAAGATGAAGATGAGGAACAATAATCCTACAAACTAAAGACATTGTGCATAGAAAACAGCTGCGTTTTAGGCACCAACTGAGGTGTTTTTTTTAAACAGAATGTGGTACAAGTGTTTTGTATTTTATGAAGTGAAACATGTTAGAGATTGTTTGTAGGTTAAGAGTTACAGTTGCTTAGAAGCTTTGCTTATGGAGTACATGATGACCATGTATTTGTAAAATGCTCTTTGTTTTGCTTTAAAGATATGAAGTTGACTTTGCATTGCTTGTGCTTGTAATTCACTTCTGTTTGGATTATTTTTACTCAAGTATTGTATTTGGGCTTGAATGGTTCTATAAAAAGTTTAAAAAACATTAGGCTTAAGTATTAGGGAATCAGCTTGATGTTATAAACAACTTTCTCCTTTTTATGAACACAATGCCTAGTTTGTATCAGGAAAGTAAAAAAGATAAAAATACGAAAAGGGTGGTGAAAACTGAAAACCAGTGTTATGGGGTCGGGTATGGTGACACTTTTGGTTTTTTCGCAGGGTAGGGGACGGTTTTGATGATCCCTGCCAGGTATACTGAAACCTGTACCCAGACTCAAACTCAGGGGCCGTTTGGTTTGTTGCTAGGAATCACAATGGGTATTGGATTTGGTATGGGGTCGAATGACAATGAATATGAAAAAAGTGTATCATTACGATTGTTTATGTTTGGTTGATAAAATATGAAATGAAAAAGTGTATAGATATTTGAATTTTGTGGTAGAAACGAGAGGGGCTTGCAAGAATGAATTTCATACACACTAAATTGGTGTGTAATTAATTTATAACTATGATATACCCATTTCATTACTAGGCCCACAAAACATATTTTATAGTTATAGTCTCATTCCTTTAGAGGATACCAAACGCACCCTCAAACTCGTTTATTTTTTGTGGATGAAGATAGGAGAGGCTTGAAATGCAGTGATTCATATACTACTACTACACTACTTGGTCTAATATAGCTAAAAATACCAAATTTTGATAAATTGCATAGAAGAACATATACTGTAAAATATTTCTATATGTACCTTAATAATACCAAAAGTTATACACATGTTAAAATGCTTTTCTTGGACAACCAGCAGGGGTTGACCATGGAATAGATTCCTTGCAGAGTCTCTCAACTTTTTGTTGGTCTTTTCCATGCTTTTATTTGTCCTCTTTCTGTTTCATTTTTGTAATTTTACATATTTCTTTTTTGTATGCACATATAACATACGGAATAATACTACTGCTATAAATCTATATCCTTCTGGCAAAACAAAAAAACTAATACTACTATAGATGATGTAATACATCCATCCCCTCCATAGTTGGTGATAGATGCAATAGCATATATGATGATACTTTGAAAAAGAACCTAACTTAACCACAAAAGACTAGACATGTGTTGTCCACAACAACAATACACAGTTTCATTAACCGAGTGTATATTCAAAGATGAAAATACTGATTCAAGGAAAAACTCCGACAAATGTAGGTGACTAGCATCGGTGGATCTAGGATTTTGAATAGTGTGATTTCGGCTCGCTTCACTTCACTGGGGGTTTCTGGTTTCTGGTTTAGTTTAGGGCTACGTTTATTCAGTTCTAGTCTGTATTAGTACGAATTAATAATTTTAATCTTATGGTTTCTAATATTTTTTTTTTATTTTATTGGTATTTGTTTTTTCTTTCTTTTTATTTTTATTTTTAATACTTATATTATTTTAGGTTGGGTTGTTGATAAATGGTATGGATTGGTTGTATGTATTTTGTGTAGGTGGAGGGAAGAGAAAATAATATTTTAATAAAAGATGGGGTTGGGTTAGGTTGTTGATAAAGATAGTCTTAGGTAATTTCTTTTATGGTTTTAATTGGACGTATGAAAATAAATATAAATATTTTCATTCATATACAAAACTAGACATTTTAGATGTTTAGTAATATGAAGTCTCTGAGCGTTCGTGGCGGTTATCCTTAAATAAATTTTTTTGGTGATTTTAGTTTGTTATGTCTTTTTGACAATAAATTTACAAATATCAAGAATTTCATTTAGCGTCCGTTCGGTGACTTTCGAACTCGTTAATGGTTAGAACTCGAGCCCGTTTTGCTTCACCTTTATTCGGTACCTAATTTCCGTTGCCCGTTCGAGCTTTAATATTTGTATAATTTGCTTTATTATTTGTAAGAGTGACATTTAATGTAGGGTACCCGCTCGTTGCGGCGGCAGGTACCCTGAAATAAAATTTTCAAGTGAATCATGTATTTTAGTTTATTATGTTCTTTTTAACAATAAATTTACTGATTTTAAGAATTTCGCTTAGCCCGTGCTCTTTCGGGCTTGAGCCGTTGGCTGCGTAGATTCGAGCTCAGCCTATTGGCGCGGATTCTTGCGTTTATTTGTATAATATTATTTGTATTAGTGACATTTAATGTAGTAATTGTGTTTAATTTGGTTGTACAATATGCTGGATAATTTGTATATGGGGATATCTTGGGTACAATTATTGTAGCCAATTAGCTACAACTCTTCACAATAAATACACATCAATGAATCGAGGGGCCTTGAGAAAAAAAAATCAGGGGCCCACAAAAAGAATCAGGACCCACATTTTTTAGCTTAAAATTGTAGCAAATTAGCTACAATAAATTGTAGCTAATATATTCCTTTTGTATTTGTATATATTATGTTAGGGATGTTTTAATAATTGTATTAATATTTGCATTAAAGTGGTGTACGCTCTGTTTCTTGTCTTGTACGTCTGAAAATTATGTGCATTAAAGTGTTGTACATTATGCTTTTTTTCTTAATTATATGAATTACTAATTGTAGTAACATGTGTAGGCTTATATTTTTAAAACTTTCGTTTATAAAAAGTTCTAAATACATTATAATATAGTATAGATATTACTTTTTACAAAACAAAAATGATCTGCGAAATTATGATCTCAAAAAATATACTAAGTAGTGCTTTATTTTTTTATTTAAAATATAAGTTACTCAAAGCAATATTTGCATATTAAAAAAGGACAAAACGATTACTACTCCGTATAAAACAAAACAAATAATGCACATTATATATCAAGGTTATAAATAGCGTGAGGTGTGTCGTGACGACATTATAAAACCTCACGTCTTTGCAGCTAAGGCAAAACTTTTACATTTATAAGACGTGGCATAAGCGGTACAAAATATGAAAATATTTATATATTTATATCATATTTCATATATTATCGAGTTTACGAAAAATTATGACATAAGGCGGCGTGACTGCATGACCACGCCTCACGCCTTAACAATGCCTTTACAAGCCTTTTAGAACCATGTATATCATTGTTCATCATCTTTCTCAATTAGCCACCTCTGCATCTTCTTTCTTCTTTTTCAAAAATCAAAATTGTAAAACATGTTTCCTCCTATTCTTGCTTTTTTTTGCACTTCTCAAATTACATGTAAGACTATCAATTAACAAAGAATTTCAACAACAAAAAAATACATTTCACCAGCTTGAATCATATGTGGCACGTGCCACACGTGGCACGTACCTAGATCCGCCCATGATGACTAGTCATGTTTTAGAGAACAAGGTACAGTCACGAGCCTACTTGTAATATACTTTGAACGATTGGTTTTTTCGTGATATATTAGGATCAAAGAAATACAAAATGTCGTGTTGGTCCTTTTTTTAAATTAATCTCATGTTTAGGGGTATTTTAATAAATGAAGCAAATTGTGCGATGAGATTAGCATAACCCGGCAACCCGCTAGCTGATAGACCTGATAACTTATTAAGTCGGGTTGCGCGTTAGTTTTAATTTTTTCAAAACCCGATAGACCCGAGCCGATAAGCCCCTAACCCTGATTGACATCCCTAGTCACGAGGATGGCTTGCCAATTCCATGTGGCACTCACCAAACCCCTCGCCACTGCACCGGCCTAAGACCTCGCGAGTGATTTCGCCAAATAACTGACGTGCGCCAAAAGAGAAAAAGGATTGATTTTTTGACCGTTGCAATGCAATGAATACTTTTAAAAAAAAGAAAAGTTTATACACAATATTTTTAAACAATTATTTTCACTCTATATAAACCTCTTTTCACAACCATTTTTACGTACAAACAAACACTTTTCACTTTCATTTTCACACAAACTAAAATATTGTTAGCTATGAATCTGAGAGATAATGTATACCACTCTGATTTTGATGAAGGTGACATTTTCTTTTTAACAAAAGCTTATGAGTATCACTAATCGTTGCATCAGCAAGAAGCTCAAAGTTTACACTCGCATAATCGGATAGAACGTGACTACGACGTTGCTGAAGAACGTTTGATGGCCGACTATTTTGGTTATAACTATATGCAGAATCTTATACAGCCAATCCTCTTCCTGGTCATTTTTAAAATTTTAAAGTCCGACCCAATTGTATGGATCTAATGAGTTTTGGTGTTATTATGAAATGCACTTCAGTCATATGCCAAATAGCATACGGCACATCACTTAATGTATTTGATGAATAATTTACAAATAGGTGAACATTGTGCACATGATTGTCCATTTTTTTTACTATGTGCATTATTGACTTGTTCATGCTTGAGTTTTTAAGGAAACCCGACTTTAATGACATTCAAAATTTATATGCTAGGATTCATGGGTTTCCGGAATTGCTTGGAAACATCGATTGTATGAATTAGGAATGGATAAAATGTACGAAAGCGTGGCACGGGAATATGGAAGAGGTGATAAAAAAAATACTCAACTATAATACTTGAAGTTGTTGCGTCATGTGATTTGTGGAATTGACATTTTGTTGTTGTAAAGGTGTGAATAACGATCTTAACGTTTTAAATTATTTTTCGTTATTTGAAAACCTTGTGAAAAAACTAGAAGGTGGGGGTTGAATAATTTTACCAATTAAAACTTGGTTTTCAAATATTTAGATCGACTTATGTCAATCTATTAAACATGTGTGTTGGATGTTAATAGACAAGCATATATAAGAATGTAATGAAAAGATAAGGAGTAAGAAGCACAAAATCACAACGCGAGTATTTATAGTGGTTCGGCTACAAGGACACCTTCCTTGCCCTACACCACTCCCGAGTCACCTACTCGAGTTCAGTAAACACTACACGACACCAACTCCTTATGGCGGAGAAGCCTTCACAACGTTGCCTACTCTTTATCCGGTACAAGGCTAGATACCGGGTTCTTCCACGAGGTAGAACCAAACCTATCACAACGTCGCCTACCCTTTATCCAGTACTAGGCTAGATACCGAGTTCCATTACAATGGAGGAACTACTACCCAACACTACAACAACAACTAAACCCAAAGGAGATCTACTCCTTATAATAACATCAACAAGGACATCAATATCCTTTGACCCAATACTAATCTATCTTGTACATCGAATCACACCATATCGAATGTACACCTTAGGTACCTTTCACTAATGCCTTTGACTTGATATTTTAGACACCCTTTACTAATGCCTTGTGACTTGACTTCTAGGCATCCTTCACTAATGCCTTTAGCCTTGACTTCTAAGCATCCTTCACTAGTGCTTTCAATACGGACGTTCGACACCTTTCACTAATGTCTTCGTCTTGACTCTTTTAGACATCTTTCACCAATGTCTTTAACACTACACTTCTTATGAGGAAGAAGAGAACTATCAACAAGAGAACCTCAGTAGTCTCGATGATAACGAAGCATGGCAACTCATGGACTTGAGCTTACTCGTCTTCAAAAGATGGTGATCTCGCCTTTAAGAGCAACCTAGAGAATCACACAAAAACAAAACTACATACATAGATCACTTGGATCTGGGATTAGAGAGTTTATAACTCAAAGAGAAAATATGTGAAAAAGGGGTGAGAAACAATGAAGAAATGGCTCACTATATATAGAGAGAAAATGGCTACTATTCCACGGATCCCACGGATCCCTCACTTGAGGGATCCGTCCAGTGTATTACTGGGGATCCGTGGGACGCTCCCTTTTGCCCATGGATTTTGGGTCATGGGTCATGGGTTATGGATCATAGGTATCCAAGTAGATACAATGTATCTACAAGATGCAATGCATCTAGTCCATGGTTCATGGATTAAAACTATGGGCCATGGATATTATCCATATATGACTTATGCATGATGTCATGCAATGGGTTATGGGTCAAGCTCCATGGGTATGGGTCATGGACTTTGGGTTGTACCCAACTATATTCAATGTATTTGGTCAATGGGTCAAATACTTAAGTTTCTACCCAATTGTATCACCCATTATAATACATACTAGGTATGTATATATTCACCCAATATGTAAACACTAGTTGTTATACATATGTATTACTAAATCATAAAGACACTTATACTTGTTTTAGTGTCTTATGTGAAAACGTAAGTGTGTTAGAAAACTATTGACTCAAACCATTTATGTATTTTATTTGTTTCGTTAAAATGATTTTACGTTTGTTATCGATAAAACATTAGAAGATCGTAAAATATAAATAAACGTTTTTACGGCTTATTTGTATTAACAATCTCCCCCTTTTGGTTGATGACAAAACATAAAATTATTTTAAGGAAAAACTAAAATTCGTAAAAGTTTGAGTTTGTAGTTTTTACTTTCTTCTCCCCCTTTTTGTCGAAACAAAAAGAGCTTTGGAAAGGAACTAACACATTGTTTTAAGAAAAACATGTGAAAGAAAAAAAATAGAGAGCAAGTGACGGGAAGAGTTCTCGTCTTAACTCCCCCTTGACGAGTCCATCCCTTTGTGAGGGCGTCAAGAAAAAAAATACTAAGCTAGTTCATTTGCAACTAAGTTTGCAAAAGATTTCGTCTAGGTGACGAATATGTTCCCCCTTGATGATTGAAACTTTGCAAAGGGACGTCATAAAATGTAATCCTAATATCGCAAGTGATTTTGCAATGTATTGCTTTGACACAAAGCTCCCCCTAGCTTAAGGTGTCAAAGTCTTCACGTGTAAATTGAAAATCTACAAAACAAAGGTTAGAAAACAAGTATATAGTGCATAATATCCTACAAATAAGACTCAAGTTAGTAGAAAATAGTCTTCTGTTGCACGGTTCCCTCCTTGGAGGGATCCGTCTAGGCAAAATGTAGGGATCCGTCTGTCTGTAGCTAAAATACAGCAAATGTGATGTACAAAAAGATGTTGACATCAAAATGAGATATGTATTAGACCAATAATCATATACTCAAAAATATAGCAAATATCATGTAATTTTATTTAATAAAACTAGAGATATGATATACATGGCTCTAAAAACTAAGAAAATGAACGATACATAATTTTGAGATACTAGACTATCTAAGTCGCGCTTGATACTAGGACATAACTAGAATCTTCTAGCTCAAGTTTGTTTCGGTTTAATCTCGTCGAAACGTCCGAGGAGGTGATAGAACATGAAACGTTGATCTTCACGTACTTCATGTATCAAACTTTCAACATGTTGACAATGATAACAATCTTTGTCATGGCTAGGTAGTGGTGATGGAAGAAAGGAAATTGCTTGATGTGAAGGATCAAGTGAAGCGGGTTGAGGAGTCTCAAACGATGGGGGGATTGGCGGAGGCGCATTCGAAGATGGCTAGACCAAGAATGATGGTGGTGGTAGAGAGATGTCAACTTCCATGTGTTCGGGTGGTTGACTTTGATGATTTCTCATAATCCAAATGGGATTACTTGATGGTGACGGAGAAAAGGAAGCCGGAGCTAGTGTTGACTCAACACCTTGATTTAGTTCCACTATTCCTCCTAATGAGGAGAATGTTGCCAGTGGTGGAGGGTGAGATGGCCTTGGGGGCAAATCCTCTAGATTGTAGAGGTGTGGTGATGAGAGTGGAGTGGTGAATGATAGGGCACTAGGCACCAATGGTGATGGTTTAGTGGAAATGGGATTGTTTGGTTTAGGAGGTATGGTGGTGTTTGGAATTGGTAGTTTTGTGAGAACTATCCTTTTAGGGATTGGTTTGAATGGTTGAGTTGGTGGAGGAGAAATCCTAGCATTTGTGGATTTAACCGAAGATGATTCGGTTGAAGAATATTCATGTACAACACGAGCAATTTTCTTGGGTGGTCCTTTGGTGGATGAGTTACCACTTGGAGCTTTCCTCATGATGAGATGATTCAAAAAGGTTTGTAAAAGTTTCTAAGTGCTGAAAATGAGGATGAAGATGATGACTTTAGGAGTCCTAACAATGTGGTTTATAAAGCAAAGGATTTGGCAAGTGCATTCAAGACTTAAGCCACTAAGATTCCTTGGAATGTGATGATTAGCATGCACAAGAGTCAACTTCAGAGTTGTACTGATCTAGGATTTTAATTAAGATGAGATGGAGTGTTCAAGTTAGCAAGATGAGCTTGAAATGATTGTTTTAGCTAGAGTTGACATGAATCTGTCACACGGATCCCACGGTTCCCTCCAATGAGGGATCCGTCTAGGCTAATCCTAGGGATCCGGCTCTCAGCAACTAGGAAAAGATAACAATGATGTTTGTAAGGTCTAAAACCTATTCCTTCTTGAGTGTTTCAGTCCATCTAAGTGTCTTAAATGAAAGGGTACTTAAATGCTTAAGGGCAATGAGTGATGTAGCTAATGAATGCTTTTTATGGAAGAAATTGGAACTTTTATGAGTACCAATGAGTGACCAAAGATGAAACTAGATATTTGAGAGTGTCAAATGGAGCTAAATGATCCTAGAGACCAAATAGTAACTTAAGATAATGTTTTGAAGGATATCCTAAGAGCTTAAGATGGAAAAGCTAGAATTTGTCCCATTTCGACCTATTTTGAGGTAAGGATGACTACAATCAATTTGCTAAAAATTGAAAGACTTCTAAATCTAGATGTATTAACATGTGAGGGATTATGTGTGAGTATAAAAGCGGAAGAGTAATGAGTTTTGATGAAACGATAGATCTACAAGCGCCTTGAGTGTGATCTAAGTGAGTTATGCATGAGTATGAAACTTTTACTTAGCTTGATAAGGGCTCAATTTGTCCTACGACACTATGTTAAGCTTAGTGTGAAGTGATCTAAGGACATGGCTTGAAGTATAATGATTGCAACTTCATTTCTGTTTGCCGGATCCCACGGTTCCCTAAGAGTAAGGATCCGTCTAGCACAAACTTGGGGATCCATCTTCCTGCTAAATAGAACCTTTACAAAAGGCATGCAATGGTTACACAAGGCATAATATTTCAAGGTTAGTGTTTTCTAAGAAGTTCTAACACTAATATAGTAGAGATATCAAATGTTAAATGTTTTATTTCATGAAAGAAATTGCATTACATTGATAAAGTATGAATACTAAGGATTGACCCTATTTTGAAATAAAATTAAGTTCCTTGAGCGTTTTCGCTAGATGGATCATCCAATGGTTGATGAGTGTTCGTCGATTCAGGGATGAAGAAAGTCTTCATGAGAGATGTGTTTAGAGGTTCCATCATTTTGTTCACAAGTACGTACAACGGACTTTGAAATTGAGGGTGGAAGTGCATGATGTGATGATAAAGGCGTGTCAGGAACATTCCATAAGGGATTAGTTTGTTCTTGGATCCTTGAAGATTTACAATTCGCCTTGCGAAGAAGTAGGTCGATATTTTATGGTTGTTGTGTTAGCAAACAATACATTATGTGGGCACAACAAGCGGGAAGAATTTCTCGATTTCCCCTAAGACTCCAAACATTTTCACGTAGGATAAGTGCGAGAGCCTTGTACTCTTCTCGGATATCCCATGTATAGATAATATTTGGATCAGAGTAATAGCGAGTCAAGTCTTGCGGGGAAGGTATGTGTGAACAATATGGACTATTTTCTTCACGGAAGTTGAAGAGAGAATCAAGAGACCAATCTTCAGTTAAGGCACATTGTCCATGATTTGGAATTCGGAGGATGTGAGCAAATTGCCCAATGGTTAAAACAAACTTTTGGTTTTTGATCCAAAACGAAAGAGATAGAGAGCGATCCTCGTTACGAATGAGTTCAACTTGACGGAAGAATTCTAATATAAACCTTGGACATATTTTCTCGTTAATTTCGAGAAGACATTCCAATCCTATGGTTCGGAAGGAGGTATTGATACCTTATTCGTATTGTAGAGGAGTGTCGACAATACGTCCTTCATGGAAGTGACGGGTTTCGAGATTATTGAACCCACGGACATGATTGCCAAGTGTGTTGGGCTCAAGAGAGATGTTAGGGGTGTAGGCACAAGTGAGTGAAAAATCGAACTCATATTCATGCGACATAGCGAGACCTATAGAAAAGAAGAGTTAATAGGATGTGACGTATTACGGGCAAAACAGTGATTACCTAACGTTTTTACAAGATGTTTATTAACAATGATAATTAACTCACTTAATGATTGACATTCTAGTGGAACATTTCTTTTAGGAAGAAAACGGTTTTTATATTGCATGAAAAACTGTTATCCAGAAGGACGGTTCTCACGGTTCCCTTCCATGAAGGATCCGGCTAGTATACCTACAGGGATCCGTGGATCTGTAGTGACAGAAAACGGGTTTTGAGGAAAAGAGATTTTTGCATCTTATATGTTTATACAAAGGTATGTATTTTAGCCAATGTTTACTTTAGCATGCATTGTCGGTTTCTAATGTATCTAAAGATGAAAATACGAAAGATAAAAAGTAAACGAAAGGACAAACATATTTGAGAAATAAACTAGATAAACTAGAACATTGGTAATATTTCATTTCAATGCTAAGAACGATACAAAGGATTGGGTATATAACACCGATGTAGATTAACAACACAAAGTATATGTCTCCATACAAGAACTTCGTCATGGGAAACATGAGAGCAATGAGTGTTAGGGCGATGAGTACGAGGGCGACGTAAACCATGTTGATGAAGAACCTTCTTGGTTTTTGGTTTGAGATGAGATGACATGAGGAGGAAGATGAAGTTTTGAATGAGAGGTAATTTTTGAAAGTGGAAGATTTGAAAAAGTGAGGATTTGGTAGAGTGGACGTCGGAGGGAGTTTTATGGAGGAGGAATTTTTGAGATTTGTGTTTTGTTTTATTATTAGAAAGATATGATTTTTGGATTAAATGAAGTAAAACAAAAATTTTATAAACCTCGACTTTAGACGAAAGAGCAACACGTATGCGAGAAAAGTTTCCTAACGAAGCTACGTGTAATATATGAATATGCACAAAAGATAATCATATAAATTCCTATGTAAGCATACTCATTTATCAAGCTAATGTTATTTAGAGATAAGTGGAAAGTCATACCTCTAATGCACTTAGGAATGTCTTTACAAATGACACAACAAATGTCAGTAGAGAATTCTGATTCCTTCGTGTTTAAGAAACCTTTTTAGGGAAGGTATTCTTGTTACCAAGCAATTCCTATGGCTTGGTAGGTATGAGCTTTAACTAAGTAACATGACAATGAAGGTTAGTGCAATTAAATAAATAGCAAGAAAAAAATGTTGTCATCTAATCAACATCCAAACAAAGTGTTTTAAAAACATGGTGTTTGTTTTTGCAAAAGACCTTTTTTGTAGTTTTTAATTAAACACGGATAGTATTCAGTTTTTAAAGTACAATATACTTTAAGAAACTTGGTAACGAAGCTCTGATGCCAATTGTGAAAAACTAGAGGGGAGGGGGGGTTGAATAGTTTTACCAATTAAAACTTGGTTTTCAAATATTTAGATCGACTTATGTCAATCTATTAAACACGTGTGTTGGATGTTGATAGAAAAGCATATATAAGAATGTAATGAAAAGATAAGGAGTAAGAAGAACAAAACCACAACGCGAGTATTTATAGTGGTTCGGCTACAAGGACACCTTCCTTGCCCTACTCCACTCCCCGAGTCACCTACTCGAGAGTTCGTAAACACTACACGACACCAACTCCTTATGGCGGAGAAGCCTTCACAACGTTGCCTACTCTTTATCCGGTACAAGGTGTTAATACAAATAAACCGTAAAAACGTTTATTAATATTTTGCGATCTCTTTGTGTTTTGTTGATAACAAATATAATGTTTTCATAAGTAAAATTATAAGGATACTTGTTATTTTTGTAAAGCATTTACATATAGTAACTTAATACAAATTGTTGTAATAAATCATTTATTGTAATAGTTTATTAGGATGGGTAAAAATCACAACCCATGCATCATATCCATAACCCATGGTATTGGCCCATACCCACTTGACTAGATACATTGTACTCATTAGATACATTGTATCTAAAGAAATACCCATGAACCAACCCATAACCCATGACCCATAACCAAAAAACCTATGGGCAAAGAGGAGCTTCCCACGGATCCCTAGCTTTACGCTAGACGGATCCCTTAAGGGAAGGATCCGTGGGATCCGGGGAACATTTTTGCCTATAAATAAAGAGCCATTTCTTCATTCTAACTCACCCCTTTTCTTACTAATTCTCTCATATACTCTCATTCTCTTCTAACAAAAGATCACTTGATCTAGAGAGTTGTTCTTCTTTCTTTCTTCAGTGATTCTCATATAGGTCCTTCTCTAAGGCGAGATCACGAGCATTCTACAAGTCATCCAAGCAAGGGGTCCTTGATTGATTTGTTCCTCCACAAGATTTCTGTAGCAAAGATCTTGTATTTGATATTTCACATAGTTGTTGTGTAATAGTCGTGTTGGTTTGGTTCTCCGTGTTACGGACTCGGTATTTAGCTTTGTACCGAAAAAGGTGTAAGCAACGTTGTGAAGGCTTCTCCGCCAAGTTGAAGGAGTTTGTTGACATAGTGCTTGAACTCTCGAGTAGGTGACTCGGGGAGTGGAGTAGGGCAAGGAAGGTGTCCTTGTAGCCGAACCACTATAAATCGGTTGTGTCTTTTCTATCCCTTGCTTTACTTTATTTACTTGCTTTATCATTAGATCTATACTTTCTCTACATCCATACGATTTCACATAATATCGAATCTAAAGTTTTTGAAACTAACTTAAAATCGGCAAAACTATTCAACCCCCTCTTCTAGTTTTTCACACAAGGCTAGATACCGGGTTCTTCCACGAGGTAGAACCAAACCTATCACAACGTCGCCTACCCTTTATCCGGTACTAGGCTAGATACCGAGTTCCATTACAATGGGGGAACTACTACCTAACACTACAACAACAACTAACCCCAAACGAGATCTGCTCCTTATAATAACATCAACAAGGACATCAATATCCTTTGACCCAATACTAATCTATCTTGTACATCGAATCACACCATATCGAATGTACACCTTAGGCACCTTTCACTAATGTATTTGACTTGATATTCTAGGCACCCTTTACTAATGCCTTGTGACTTGACTTCTAGGCATCCTTCACTAATGCCTTTAGCCTTGACTTCTAAGCATCCTTCACTAGTGCTTTCAATACGGACGTTCGACACCTTTCACTAATGTCTTCGTCTATCTTTCACCAATATCTTTAACACTACACTTCTTATGAGGAAGAAGAGAACTATCAAAAAGAGAACCTCAGTAGTCTTGATGATCACGAAGTATGGCAACTCATGGACTTGAGCTTGCTCGTCTTCAAAAGATGGTGATCTCGCCTTTAAGAGGAACCTAGAGAATCATACAAAAACAAAACTACATACATAGATCACTTGGATCTGGGATTAGAGAGTTTATAACTCAAAGAGAAAATATGTGAAAAAGGGGTGAGAAACAATGAAGAAATAGCTCACTATTTATAGAGAGAAAACGGCTACTGTTCCACGGATCCCTCACTTGAGGGATCCGTCCAGTGTATTACTAGGGATCTGTGGGACGCTCCCTTTTGCCCATGGGTTTTGGGTCATGGGTCATGCGTTATGGATCATGGGTATCCAAGTAGATACAATGTATCTACAA
Organism: Chrysanthemum makinoi; assembly: GCA_910596185.1. Taxonomy (NCBI): domain Eukaryota; kingdom Viridiplantae; phylum Streptophyta; class Magnoliopsida; order Asterales; family Asteraceae; genus Chrysanthemum; species Chrysanthemum makinoi. The sequence continues at coordinate 192,517,480 of OU343220.1, read as the reverse complement.
GATGCAATGCATCTAGTCCATGGTTCATGAATTAAAACCATGGGTCATGGATTAAAACTATGGGCCATGGATATTATCCATATATGACTTATGCATGATGTCATGCAATGGATTATGGGTCAAGCTCCATGGGTATGGGTCATGGACTTTGGGTTGTACCCAACTATATTTAATGTATTTGGTCAATGGGTCAAATACTTAAGTTTCTACCCAATTGTATCACACTATCACCCATTATAATACATACTAGGTATGTATATATTCACCCAATATGTAAACACTAGCTGTTATACATATGTATTACTAAATCATAAAAACACTTATACTTGTTTTAGTGTCTTATGTGAAAACGTAAGTGTGTTAGAAAACTATTGGCTCAAACCATTTACGTATTTTATTTGTTTCATTAAAATGATTTTACGTTTGTTATCGACAAAACATTAGAAGATCGTAAAATATAAATAAACGTTTTTACGGCTTATTTGTATTAACAGACCTTATTTATGACATTGCCCATGTGGCTTTGTTTGAAGTAAATAGAGTTACGTATGAAAAGAGTATTATGTAGCTGACGAGATTTACTCACACTAGGCAACTTTTGCCAAATCCTTTATGGTGGCACGAGACGAGACACATGGACTCTTTAAAAGATAAACAAGAAGTGCAGGAAAGGATGTCTATCGAGCTTTTGGTGTCCTCTAAGGATGCTGGGAATTATACGACAACTGGCGCATCAATACACTGTCATCAAGCTACGAAGAATCATGTACTCTTGCATCATATTGCATAACATGATTTTAAAAGATCAAAAGTTTACGATAATTGAATTCAACGAGTTGCATATTAGTCCGCAACTAGGGATGACAACGGGTCGGGTTCGGGGCGGGTTTTAGTGTACCCGTACCCACACCTGTTTATAATATCCAAACTCGTACCCGCCCCATTACCCGCCGGATACCCGCTTAATATCATCCATCGTTTTTTCGAGTTTTCTTACGGGTATCAGTTATCCCCAATTGAATATTATATGGACAAAATGGCAGTATTAAGATTAGAAAAATTAAGTCACACTAAAATCCACCGACAAAATAAAGGAAAACACCCTAATATATTCAAATTAAAAGTCAAAGAAAATGAATATCGTATCAAACGATTTAACGCTTTTAATAATTCATGTACAAAATAAAATGTGTTATGTAATAGAGATACTTATATAAAAAGATATAATGGAAGAAATTATATGTAATGTATATATACTCTAGTTAATTATAATATCACTAAAGCGGGTATAGATTCGGGTAAACGGATATGGGTATGGGTACGGGTACGGGTAATCGGGCGGGTATTATCAGAACGTGTCACCGAACCCGTAGCCGGCTAATTTTTTTTTATCAATACCCAAACCCGAATCCAAACACGCCAACCCGCCCCCGAACCCGACGCAACCGGTTCTGGTTTCGGTTTTCCCCGTCGGTTTTGGGTGCTTTTGCCATCCCTACCCGCAACCAAATATACAACGTACTTGGATCGAGAGATGCGAAGTGCAACGAAGGAAATCCAAAAAATTACACGATAAACAAACACACGAAAGTTTTCAAAAAAATCTTATGGAGCATCTCTTGCAACGGCATCAACAACAAACTTAGTTTATTGATAATTTGATGTATTATCATATTTTTGTATTTTTCTAATTCTTTTCTGTTTTTTTTTTTTTTTTTTTTTTTTGTACTGTAGTTTGTAGTTTTTTAGATGAATGAATGAAAAATTAGTTGGGTTGAAAAAATAAAAAATAAAATAATGATGAGTCTTCAATTTTGGCTAAAGTTACCACAGTGTATCTTTTATTGCTTGAACGCTAAGTTGTCAAATTAACTTAAGCGACTATAAATACTTGGTATTATGCTAGCGTATGGAAGATATCTGTCGGTAAATCACTTATAGCAAAAGGACAAAGCTGATTATAGTGTCCATTTTAAGGCTGGTTTCAGTAAGGGGACTCAATTCCCCCTTTTTCTCTGTCACGTTAACTTTCTCTCTGCAGCGACCTTCAGGCGATTTTGTGCCTCCCATCAAGGGCGACCAAGATCAATATTTTTATTTTTATTTATTTTTATTTTATTATTATTATTTTTTTTAACATTTTTAACACAAACTCAAATTTCATTAATAATTAAAACGTTACATAATAATTCAAATAAAATTAAAACATTTCGACAATACAACGACTAAAACTTAATAAAACGAATCACTAGAGTCCCAACCCTCAGAACTTGAAGGGGAATTAAACTCGCCATTAACGAGCCGAGTCTCCATTATGTCAAAATAGCTATCTTGAAGATACTGCGCTTCCCTTGCTTCTTGCTCACGACGAGCAGCTTCCTCGCGTGTCTGCTCTTCCATTATCTCCCTATAGTTTTCTTCGTCTTGTTCAAGTTGACGAAGGGAAACCTCACTTAACCCGAATAGGTTGTTTTCAAGATCCACCTGTGGAGTGTTGACAGGTGGAGTTGGAACAATTGGATTGTTCACAGGTGGAGTGTTCAAAATCGTTTTCGGTTGGAAAACCGGAAAGACAGATTCAGGTGGTGTTGAGTAAACTTCAAACTCTTCTGCAGTTGGAAAGCTGGTTTCCGGCAACTTTTCTGGACTTGGGAATTGCTGAGAAAAATCTTTACGAGACATTTTTTGTGTGTGTGTAACTTGTGTGTGTTTTGTGTTCTAAACAACTCTGGTAGAATTGTATATATAAGCAGAGTTAAATAAATCCCGCTCATATTTGATTTTTAAACCACAAACGGTCGTTTTTTTCTTCTAACGATAAGTTTATTTATTTTTATTTTTTTGAACTAGCATGCATGCAACGGTTGGGAATTTTACCCACAATTTGTCCAAAATCTCGATCACAGTCAAGATCAAATGAAGACTCAATTTAGGCGATCGACACATCCCACAAAAGGACGATCGACTAAGGATCGATCGCCTAAGTCGATTGTCGATCTCTATTGGAACCAGCCTCTTTACAGTTTTCATCTTGCATTGTTAAATACAATAAATCTGTTTGCAACAACACCATGAACACAATGGTTAAAAAAGTAATTCACTTTTATGTTATGATCGAATATAATATCGTTCATAGAAACGGGTAAACTTTTGTCTGCCGTTCCCAAAAAAATAGAAACTGCCAAGATGTTTTTTTATGTCTTATAGAAATCATTAAAGAATTCTTTCGAGTCGGGTTCGGGTTGGCTGGTTCGGGTTGTCAGGTTGGCGGGTCAGAAAATACCAACCCAAACCTGACTCATTTAAATCATCGGGTCAGCTATGTCAACCCTAACTTGTTTAGACATAACCCGAACCTAACCCATTTAACCCGTATATATACTTGGGTTGGCAGGTTAAATAGGTTACACGAGTTGAATATGTTAAACGGGTTGAATCGACTAAGGGGTTTCGGGTTGACCCATTTAACCCTTTTTATATACAAAAGTTGGCACATTACACGAGTTAAACATGTTAAACAGGTTGTCGGGTCGACCCGTTTAACACATTTAACCCGCATAATAAAATATAAATAATTTTGAGTTTATGAAAAAAAGTCTTAAACGGTTGGCGGGTCGACCCGTTTATTTTATTCCCAACCCGAACCTGACCTGTTTAATAAACGGGTTAGATAGATCGACCCAAACCTGACCCGGAATCTATTTAGCATAACCCGAACCTGTTAATTTTCGTGTCGGTTTCATGCCGGTTTTCGTGTCGGGTCAGAAATTGCCACCCCTAATTGCAAATGCTCTAAAGCTTAGGCCGACCGAGTAAAGAAGGTCAATCCTTCTCATTTTCCCTTAGCGTCATTTCTCCTGGACCTTTTAGGCGATTTGGTGCCCCAGTAAAGACGACCTTTAAAACAAAAAACATACACCACAAATATTATTTTCTAATTAAATAACACACACACAAATGCTAGTGATTGTCGATCGCATGGACGACCGACATAAAAAAAAACATGCAATCAATCGATCGATCATGTGGTTCCACAGTAGGGAGATTGATATACAATCGATCAACATAGTCGATCGTTGTATATTACTGAAGGCAGCCTTATAAAACTGACAAACCGAGTATTTTTCAAGTTTCAACTAAAAAACGTGATAGAATGCTACTTTAAAATTAGGGTCTCACTATCTTATCAATTTTTCTTCGTCAGGCATAAACATATGAAGTTACATATTCTCCCAGAAGATGCAGGAGACGCGCCTCGTTTATGCCTCGAGAGGCTGTGGCTTTTATACTACAAACAGTACAAAGTATACGCAACATGCCTATAGCCGAAAGGAATTGACTAAGGCTGTAAACGAAACAGGCGAATACAAACGGAGCTTTGTTCATAATCGTCCGTTTAATTTAAAACCAGACAAATGAACGGACACGAGTACGTAAACGAACGAATTTTCTTGTTCATGTTCTTTCTTTAAGAAATGAGGTTGTTCGTGTTCGTTTATATCATTAATTAACGGATTAAACGAATGTAACGAACAAACATAAATGAACTTGTGAAAACAAATAACAAAATATACAAAATATTATGTTTTATGTGTGCTTATTTGTTTAAGCGTGCCCATTTTTAAAGTATCTAGTAGCAATAAACAAATAAATGAACATAAATAAACATTATTGAATGTAAAAACAGACGTTCATGAATATAAATGAACGAACAAGACTTTTGTTTATATTCGTGTGTTTAACTAAACGGACATAAAATCTTGTTCATGTTCGTTTGTTTAATAAATGAACGCACAAAAACGAACATTTTATCGTACGGTTCATGAAATGTTCACTGAACGTTCGTTTCATTTAAATATCTCTAAGTTCAACTGAAATGACGGTAGAAAATATTAGTTAACCTGCTGGTTTTGACATTTGTTTGTTCTTTTAAAAAATATGTCAGCATCACCAAACTGTTAATAAAGATCTTGTACAAAACAATCAATCTTTAAAGTAGTTTGTTTTGGTCTTAAGATGTTCCCGTTACCAAACTAATGAAAGCGATTTTGAACAACTTAGTTGACCATTATCACTAACGTTTTGCTTGTATGTCATTAAGAAGAAAGTTGCAAAATAAGTCTACAGATACATCTACAAACTGCCTTATTGTGAGACTATAACTAAAATAATTTTGACTTCGTAAAGTTGGAATATGAGTTACTCAATTTATATAACAATTGTTATGATGTCGTTTTCGAATATAATTTAACGCCAAACCAAATCTCAAAAACAAGCCACAGATTCTAATTTCTAAGTGATCCATTTCCAGTCTATACAATTTCTTAAGCAAAAATTTAATAGACTTTTTGGTCAACAATTTCAATTGTATCGTCAAATATATGTGATTTTTATCACTCAAGAGAATAGTTTTGATTTTTGATTCACGTTGCATCAACCAGTATGATCCAAAAACAAAATTTTAGTTCACTAGCATGATCCAATCAGTCGGTTGGACATCAACTATTCTATCAGTTTTTGTTCGTTATATTAGGTTATTTTGTCTAGTTTAGGAAGGCAAACATTGTTAAATTCGACTTATTGAGTTGGTCAAAGTATTTTGCGTAACAAAACATATCTTCCTCGATTCTAAATTATCAAATTCCAATTGCCCCTACTTATTTTTTACTTAAGTTACCTTTAAATAGTTTCAATATTAGCTTTGACTTGTATATATTTCATGAAGATACCTTGGCTATAATTTTTGTACTACTAGCTAATTGGCTACAATTTTTCATAAAAGATACACAAGCAATGAATGAGAGGTTCACAGAAAAGAATCAATGACCCGCAAAAAAAATCAAAGACCCATATTTATAACACAAAATTGTAGCCAATTGGCTAAAAAAAAAATATAACTAATATATTCCTATATTCGATTGCCTTCTTTCAGATATAAGCTTTAGCTTTGACTTGTATATATTTCAATTTATAAATTTCTTCTGGAAACATACAATGAAATTTTAAGATATGTGCAACTCAAATAATTATGTGGTGAAGTTTGAGAAGGACACAAAATGGCTTTTATTAGCCAGCTAATATTGACTTTGGGCCAACATCTGTGTACTATAGCATACGAGGCATGAGAATTGAGAAAGGTCATACTGCACCCCCACCTAAGGGTGAGCAAACGGACCGGCCGGACCGACCGGACTGACACGGACCGAGACCGGACCGACCACATTCGGTCCGGTCCGCGGTCTCGACTTTTGGGCAAATCGGTCCTCGGTCCGGTCCGGTCTGTTGACCGGACCGACCGAAGACCGACCGACCGACCGGACCGGACCGACCAAATTCGGTCCGGTGCCTGTCTTTTTGGCCGAACTCGGTTTTCGGTCCGGTCCGGTCCTGGCCGGTCCGGTCCGGTTTTCAGCCTATGCACACCCCTACCCCCACCCGTACCAATAACAACAATAAAATTCTATACATTACTTTTTTTGAATATATACAAACAGATGATCATATATTTATTTGGAAAACGATATATCTTCGTAACATATCTTTCTAATTCATCATGTTATCCATAAGTTTTGGATATTTGAAATCAACTACATTCTTTTCCCTCATTTTAACTCTTTATTTTGTCACATGTAATAATCTTGTTCTTGAGAGAATAAGTAGAAAGATAAGTAGGCCTAATTTTAACTTCAACTTTATCAAAAGAACGTAAGAAATCATTAAAGGTGACTTTTATAACTGCATAAAGTTGTTTGAGGCTACCGGAAGTCTTAGGCTTCGTTTGTTTTTTTCAAAGAAGCTCTTCTTTCCTCTTTTGTCTGCAGGCGCGCAGACGTTAGGCTTGAAGACCGTTTGTTTTTTTTCAGACATAAGAGGTTAGAATCACTTCTTTCCTCTTCACCTATGCAGACATAATTTAGGTCTTTTTTCCACTTCTTTCCTCTACACCAATGCAGACATAAGAGGAAAAATAAAAGAAGTACTTCAATAGCACAAAAAACAAACGGTCTTCTTCTTGCAGATGAAGAGCTTAAATGTACCTCTTCTTCTGCAGACATGGTTTGCAGATGAAGAGGTAAAAGCTCTGAAAAAACAAACGACACCTTAGTTGGGGTTGTAATCCCTCATTTATCGCATTGGTCCCTAAATGTAATGACCCTATCCATATATGAGACTTTCGACCGATTAGTCTAATTGAGTGTTTGTGAAACCCGTCTAGCTTGTGTTATTCCAAAAATCATCTGACACAATCAAACTGGTTTATTTCCGGTCGACAAATCTTTGATGGGGTCATGCTCGCTGATAAAATAATCAAGTATGCTAAGAAAAATGGCTTAAAACTATTGTTGTTTAAAGTAGATTTTGAGACGCGGTCTTTTTCTTAATGATATCATGGGTTATATGGGATTCGGAGAGAAGTGGTGTCGATGGATTCACGGTTGTTTGACGTCAACCTCGGTGTCAATATTAGTTAATGGCTCTCCAACTCGTGAATTCATAATGGAAAGAGGGTTACCCACTCTCTCCTTTCCTTTTCGTTATAATCATGGAAGCTTTCAAAGCGACGGTTACTGAAGCTTGCAATAAAAATATATTTCAAGGTCTTAATCTTTCAAGTGATCGGTCGAATATATCTTTGCTTCAATATGCAGATGATGCTCTATTTTAGGGCTTGGTAAGAACATAATGTAAAAATATTGATTCTGTTAGTGCAAATATTACGATATTTAAACTAAACCGTTTCTTCGGTTTTAATAATTGCAAACATGTAACTTGTTATATATAACATAAAATGAGCAAGTTACTTGTAACCATAAGTCATCAAAGCATACCTACATCAACATCTCTCAACGTCTTAGACACAAGTCTCCATTTCGACGTAAATCACTTAAGGTATGAACAAACAAACTTCAAACTTGTTGGATGATCAAAGAAATAATTTTTTGTCCTAAACTTCACATTTTTATAAATGTGACAAAATATTTTTTTTTAAGTTGACGTTACAAATTATTTTTGAATTTTTAAGAAATCTTTTAATGAGTAATTATATTCAAATTTGTTACATCCATATTTCCCTCCAAAATCAAGTCAAAACTTTCCCAAATAAACTTTCACCACAAAAAGACAGAAGTTGGAGCGTCTGTCGGGGACGGTACCGTCCTAGGTGATTGTAGTTATCAAATAATATCAAAACTCACAAATATGATATATGATTCCGGGTAAGTGATACCCGGGTCGTTTCCCAACGAGATGTGAATTGAGGATGTCGTATGAGGTTTGGTATTAAAATTCTTGAAAGTTGGATTATTAATTTTTTTTTCTAAATTTTAATTAAGACATGGGAAAGTAAATAAGGCAAGCAATAAAGGCAACTACTAAATAAGCAAATAATAAGCACATAAATTAAGAAAACGAAGCACAAATAAGCTCTAACGCAATCTAAACTTAAAACGAGCCTTATCAGGAACTTAACGAGCTCTAAAAGCCTAAATTATCAAATTTCAACCCTAGAAATGCAAATTTAATTTTTAAAAGTCCTAAATGACTAAAAATAATTTTAGGAAAAAGTTTGATATTTTTTTATTTTTATTTTATTTATTATGATTTAAAAACAGTTTTAATCTAGAAAACTTATAAAAAATACTAAACTAATTTGGAAAATTATGAAAAATTCAGGAAAAGTAGGTAAGGCAATAAGAAACTAAGGAAAAATAAAAAGAGTAAACCAGCTTATATAAATAAGCAGTAAATAAGCTAAAAGGGGCTATAAGCTTAAACTGCTAAAGTGGTATAAAAGTAAACCAATGCACCCTAGGAGTGTAAGTCCCTAGGGCGCAGATGGTTATGAGGTGTGTGTTAAAGTGGTTGAGGCTAGGAGGTCAGTGGTTCGAGCCTGCTCACCCTTGGCTTCCCATTTATTTATTATTATTATTATTATTATTATTATTATTATTATTATTATTATTATTATTATTATTATTATTATTATTATTATTTTGCAAAACTTTTTTATGAGACTTACTAATAGGATGGAAATGAGCAATTTTTATAAGATAAAACTTTTTAGAAACTCAAAATAAGCGAAGAAATAAGCAGATAAAGCAACAACAGCACTATCTTAACTCTTAAGGCTTAGTGCTGCTAGACTAATATTTAGGGTTGCTAAGGCTTTTAACAACTAATAAGCTTCTAATAAGCTGAACAAATTGTGAAAACCTGATGCCCTAGTCCTAATAAGTACTAAGGACAAAAAATAAGCAAAGATTAATGAGCAATAAGCTCTACAAACTTATACTAAGCTACTGTCTAACTGATATCCAAACAGCCTAAGGGGGTGTTTTAAGCTATTCAAAAAGTTGACAAATGAATAAGCGAATAATCAAAAACCTGAAAACAACATACATAACAACCTAAAGAAATCATTTAACAAAATTCAGACTAATTTGAGCGTATTTAGGGCTTATTATTAAGCTGATAAGATGGTGGCTCAGACTAAATTTGATTTTTTTAAAACTTAATTGCAGCCCTGATCTATGGTTTTTAAGACCAAAATAAGCCATCAAAAGTTAATGACAGACCTTAAAAAATGAAAAAAGGTGAAGAATTCCAACCAATGAGTACTTAAAACCACTTTTTAGAAACTTTAGACTAAAATTAAACTTGAAAATTAAGCTGATAAAGTTACGCTAACCTTTTTTTTTTTTTTTTTTTCTTTTTTTTTAGATTTTTATGAAAGTATGCAAAATAGGATTTTTGACAATTAGACTAAACTAACATGACTGAATAAGTGAAAACATGAAATCTAAACTTGGTTTTGACTCAAATAACAATACCTAAAAGACCTTTTTATGATTTTTCCAAAATAAGCTGTCACCACAGCTTAAATATGCCAAACTTATAAAAACTAAGCTAAAATCTAAAAACTTTGTAAAATTGATTTAAAATACTTAAAAACTATTTTAATAGACTGAATTAATGCTAAACTAAACTGATTTATAAGCCAAAACAAGTCACAACAATTTTAACTTTTGGTTAAAACTGTTGTGCCAAACACCCTTTTAAAATTTGAAAACTAGATTTAAATATGATTTTTCCTATAAAGCTTAATATGTTTTGACCAAAAATGATTATTTGACTTATTGAGATTCTAAAAAGCAAACTAACTCAGAAAATAAGCAAGTAATAAGCTAAAAAATATAATAAGACATATTTTTTTGGATTTTTATGAGATTTGAATGTAAACTAAAACTAATGAGTTGAAAACTACAAATAAGCAAATAAAAGGAAATAATAAGCAAGTAAAAACATAAGTAAGCAAACAATAAGCAATAAGCAGTTTAAAACTATACTAAGACAGATTTTTAAGCAATAAAGTAAAAGTAGAACTCACTTGGTCCTTTGCTCAAACAAGGACTAAATTTTCTCCAAGAGCTGATCTACAAGCTCCAACTTGTTTAAAAACAAGCTGGTAAACACCATAAGTCCATCCAAATTCGGCTTACCATCCAAATTAGCTTTTTGAATGATTTTTGGTAAAAAGGACTTAAATCTTACAAACTATGGAAGAAGCTTGTATAGTTCAAGTAAACAGTTTGTAAGAGCTTATGATAGCTTATAAAACACTTTTGAAAGCAATAGAACATTAAATTTAAAAAGGCGGCTTATAACCTAAAAACTTAACTTTTCATTAAACTTAAAAAAGGTTACAAGACTTTGAAAATAAAACACTTCTACACTAATAAGCTGAGATAAACTTAACTAGACTACTAAAACTAAACTTAACTTAAAAACTAGACTATATAAAACTACCCGCCCCATATGGGCTTACACGAGGTCCTATTTATATAAGTACTAAGAAGTCATTGGGGTCTCTCTTTGTGCTTCTCCTGTAAGAGGGTTGAGAGAGTGTTCACCAAGTATTTTTATCTCAGCCATTGATCCTTGTTTGGTCACCAAGTCCTTTGATCTCAACCCTTCATTTGGTCTTCATCTCATCAGCAAATGGGAATAGAGGGGATTGCCAAGGTGGAATTGGCATGTGATGGAGGTTTGTCGTGGAGCATGGGTGAGAGTGACAAAGGAGAGAGATGGTTTTGGCGCCCTTTTTCAATCAGTTATAAGTGGGTGTTGACCATGGGTTATGTTTGACCTGGGTTGAGAGTATTGGATAAGGTTTTGGGCTTAGGTTTTGTTAATACAAATAAACCATAAAAACGTTTATTTATATTTTAAATCTTCTAATATTTTGTCGATAACAAACGTAAAATCATGTTAACGAAATAAATAAAATACGCAAAAGCTTTGAGCCAATAGTTTACTAACACACTTTTACTAAACATATCAACACCATCAAAACATGTTTAGCTAAATAAGTTATATAAAACCAAATACATTTTTATAAAACACTTACAAGTAACATTGTTTACTTACGTTTTATAAAAATATATATGTACTTTGCATATGTTGTAATGGGTAAAAACTAAAGTCCATAACCCATGACCCAAGACCCATGATCCATTGACTAGGTATAATGAATCTTGTTGGGTAAGAACCAAAGTCCATAACCCATACCCATAAAGAATGATCCATAACCCATGACCCATTGCATGACATCATGCATAAAGTCATATTGGATATTATCCATGATCCATGACCCAAAGTCCATGACCCATGACCCAAGATCCATAACCCATTGACTAGGTACATTCTATCTTATTGGGTATCCATGATCCAAAGTCCATGACCCATGGTCCATAACCCATAACTCGGGTTGCAACCCAAAATTCGGACTAAGCTGACCCAGCAGCCGGATCCCTAGATTTGCACTGGCCGGATCCCTTGGGTGAGGGATCTGTCGGATCCGTGGGACAGTAGGCTTATTTTGCCTATAAATAATGAGCCATTTCTCTCTTGCTCATAAACCCTTTTATATATACTTTCTCTCTATGTTCTAACCTCTCTAACCATAAATCCAAAGGATCATTCTATGTAGTTCCATCTTTGTGTGATTCTATAGGTTCCTCTTAAAGGCGATATCACCACCTCTTGAAGACGTGTAAGCTCAAGGTCATGAGTTGCTAAGCTTCGTCATCATTAAGACCACTAAAGTGCATCTTGTTGGTAGTTCTTTCCTCCCTCCATAGAGTGTCGTGTTGAAGGCATTAATGAATGGTGGTGAAGGTGTGTATTCGATATGGTGCGTTGATGTACAAGTTGTGTAGTTTGGGTTAAAGGATATTGATATCCTTTCTAGTATTGTAAAAATGAGTGTGTCTCCTTTGGGTACTCGTGTTGGGTTGTAGTGTTGGGTAGTAGTTCCTCCTTTGTAATGGAACTCGGTATCTAGCCTTGTACCGGATAAAGTGTAGGGGACATTGTGATAGGTTTGGTTCTACCTCGTGGAAGAACTCGGTGTCTAGCCTTGTACCGGATAAAGAGTGGGCGACGTTGTGAAGGCTTTTCCGCCACATTAAGGAGCTTGTGTTTTGTAGTGCTTAGAAACTCTCGAGTTGGATACTCGGGGAGTGGAGTAGGGCAAGGAAGGTGTCCTTGTAGCCGAACCACTATAAACACTTATGTTGTGGTTTTGTGTTCCTTTACTCTTTATCTCTTGCATTACTTACTTACATGTTTATCTATCAATATCCAACACACGATCTAAATGGATTGACACAAGTCGATCTAAATACTTTAAAACGAAGTTTTAATCGGCAAAAATATTCAACCCCCCCTTCTAGTTTTCCACAGGTTTGATCTGTAAAAGGTTATAGGTTCGGGTTATATGTTTTAGGATTTAGTGTTAATAGTTTTAGGATAAATGGTATAATTAGGTTTAGGATTAATGATAATGGGTTGGGTTGGACCATAAAATGTGAATACGGTTTCGGGTTCGTTTTTTCATGCTCATTCCAATGCTATGTCACGGGGTTGACTTTGACTTCGTCTTGACTTGTTTAAATGAACAAACGTTGTCGACTCGATCCGAATTTTTGCTCCGTTTTCAATCCTTTGTCACTGAAATACATAAAAACACAATCCAAGGATATCTGCAGTATAAATTGGTATATTTGGTTGTTTTTAGTCATTTTCGTGTATTTAACGGGTATAAAATGATGAGTAAATAGGCACTCATCATCCCCTCACACTATCAATTGCTAGTCCCTAGTAATCCGATCAAATAAAGTAATGAAAAAATTAAAAGAATACCCCGTTTTGACTTTTTATTCCATGCAAGAAATTTAAACTAGAATATAAATAAATGATACGCTTGATTTTTAAGAATGGCATCACGGAACGAGATTCACACAAACTGGGTGTCTCCAGGAAACGAAGATCATCATCCTCGAAGTTCGCGATCCCCAAACCAAACTTAAAACGAAATCACATCTAAATATAAAATTAGATGCTAACATTACTCATAGATTCTAATTGTGTACGCGTAACTACTTCTTTCTCCCATAATCTTAATTCCTCTAAGTATTTTATTTTAGAAAAATGAGATTTTTTTTCTTTTTTTCGATAAGTTTTTAGTCTGATAAAAGCACCCACTTTAAACGCTAACTAGTTTAAAACCCTTCTTTCGAGAGCCGTTGCCCATAAAAATGAGGTCCACATCAAGGTCCTAAATTAACACGATTTAGGGGATATCCTTTTTATTTCGACTAAAACAACTCATCTACGAGTCCAGAGACAGAAGCTTTATTAGGATACCTCAGGAGTCGAAGTTTGGCTTTATTAACATTTTTAAGCATATTAGCCCTTGGCCTTTTAAACAACCAAAACAACGGTAACTAACCGTCAGGAATCAGGAGTCTTATTTTGACCTTGGGAATTTCCTCCACCTTTTTTAAGTTTGAGTCAACGGGAGCGAACCGTCAGGAAACATAAAACTTTTAGCTTTGGATTATTATTATTTATTACTATTAATACAAATAAGCCTTAAAAACATTTATCTATATTTTACGATCTTCTAATGTTTTGTCGATAACAAACGTAAAATCATTTTAATAAAACAAATAAAATACGTAAATGGTTTGAGCCAATATTTTACTAACACACTTACATTTTCATATAAAACACTAAACAAGTAATATTGTTTTACATTTTATAGAAATACATATGTATAACAACTAGTGTTTACATAATATGGAAATGTGCATACTTATATTGTAATGGGTAATTTAATGGGTAAAAATCTTAGTACTTAACCCATTGACTAGATACATTGAACATTGTTGGGTAAAACCCAAAGTCCATGACCCATACCCATGGAGCTTGATCCATAACTCATTGTATGACATCATGCATGAAGTCATGTTTTGTATCCATGATCCATGACCCAAGACCCATGACCCAATGTCTAGATACTTTGCATCTTGTATAACCCATGGATCATAACCCATAACCCATAACCCGGTTTGCAACCCAAAATTCGGACTTAAGCTGACCCAGCTGCCGGATCCCTTGGATTGCACTAGCCGGATCCCTCTGGAGAGGGATCCGTGGGAACCGGGGAACAATAGAGAAATTTTCCTATAAATAAAGAGCCATTTCTCACTTGCTACTCATCTCTTTTACACATACTCTCTCTTAGTATTGTAATATCTCTAACCTCAGATCCAAAGGATCTTTTTATGTAGTTTTATGTTTGTGTGATTCTCTAGGTTCCTATTAAAGGCGAGATCACCACCTCTTGAAGTCGTGCAAGCTCAAGTCCATGAGTTTCCAAGCTTCGTCATCATCAAGACTACTGAAGTTATCTTGTTGATAGTTCTTTCCTCCCTCCATAGAAGTGTTGTGTTAAAGGCATTAGTGAAAGGTGCCAAAGGGTCGAGTCGAAGGCATTAGTGAAAGGTGCCGAAGGGTCAAGTTGAAGGCATTAGTGAAAGGTGCCGAAGGGTCAAGTTGAAGGCATTAGTGAAAGGTACCGAAGGGTCATGTCAAAGGCATTATTGAAAGGTGCCAAGAGCATACATTCGATATGGTGCATCGATGTACAAGATATATGGTTTGGGTTAAAGGATATTGATGTCCTTCTAGTGTTGTAATAAGGAGTGGGTCTCCTTTGGGATAGTTGTGTTGTTGTGTAGTGTTGGGTAGTAGTTCCTCCTTTGTAATGGAACTCGGTGTCTAGCCTTGTACCGGTAAAGTGTAGGCAACGTTGTGATAGGTGTGGTTCTACCTCGTGGAAGAACTCAGTGTCTAGCCGGATAAAGAGTAGGCGACGTTGTGAAGGATTCTCCGCCACATTAAGGAGGTTATGTTGTGTAGTGTTTACGAACTCTTGAGTGGGGTACTCGGAGAGTGGAGTAGGGCAAGGAAGGTGTCCTTGTAGCTGAACCACTATAAATACTTGTGTCGTGGTTTTGTGTTCCTTTACTCTTTATCTTTGCATTACTTATTTATATGCTTATCTATCATCATCCAATACACACATTAAATAGATTGACATGAGTCGATCTAAATGGTTTAAAACGAAGTTTTAATAGGTAAAACTATTCAACCCCCCTTCTATTTTTCCACAATTACTTCCACCTTTTGAACAACCATGTCAATGGGAATGAACCGTCAGGGCATAGAAGTCTATTATGGCTTCGGTTCATTTCATATATGGCGTCAAACCCCAAGTCCTGCTCTAAAACCCTGAATTCTAAATTCATAAATTCACGTCAAATTAAAAAATTTTCTCTAAGTTACGTAATAATTGATTTTTTTTAACTATTACGTAATAATTGATAAATACACTAAACTATGCAATATATGAAAAATTAAATACGATGCGAAATAACCTAAGTAATTAGCTTAAAATAAATCATTACGCTCCTAAATCTCTAAGATTCATTTCAAGTTTTCTTTTGGACTCCGACACACCAAATGACACACAAACTAAAGATATTTTATTAAATATAACCTATAATAGCTTAGTAATAAAACTCGTACAAAACAAATGCCTCTAATCCTAGTTCAAAACCTGATTTCTTTTTCTTATAAACGTTTTCTTCTTCTTTTTAACGCAAGAGATAGGAAAAAAATTAAGGTGTATATCCCTAAGAAAATAAATGATTTTATTGCGCTTGGGTCTAGCCTATCCCACGACACACACATATTCTTTTCTCTTTTATTGTCCCACACGTCTTTCCTATTTTGAGATATGAACCAAATCATCTAGCCATATTAGAAGGTACAATATTCTACTCTATCTCCAATTACACGCTATATTTTTTTTACTTTTGCCTCCACACATTTTCTTCACAGCCTTATAATAACCCACTTCAACTCCATCCCTTCTGAAACCGAGGCAAAAGAAAACCTAAACCTTGTCCAATTCGTCTTCTCCCTACAAGAGGCAAGAGTCGAAGTGTAGCAGTCTAGGTGATCAACCGTGGTAGCAAATTCGTTTGGGGTTTTGTGTTGTGATCTGAGCATCATCCTATTCATGTTCTTGTTTCCTTTTTCTTTGTCACGTCGATCAGCAGGTATCAGCATTCTCGTTTGCTTTGTTATTCAAGTCGACACATATTGCTAACTTGAAGTAACCTATAGCTAAATATTCAGTATTGTCTTCTTGTTTGTCTCAATAATCTGCTAAAACATGTATATGAAGCATCACATGAAATCATAGCAATAACATGTTATTAAATTTGTATAAAAATGGCGCCCATCAACCGTAGTTGTTGTTTGAATCGACCCACATATTTTTCACACTAAAAGTACTATGCAAACCCTAAAAGTAACCCCTTAATGAATCTTACTGAACCTTGTAAAATCTGGAAAAAAAAAACCATGAACCATGTATCGAGGGCTAGGGTTAGTTTATGTGGGTGAATGTGGGTCGTTGGTGTTGTGTAGTTTGTGGTGTTGTGTGTGTAAATTATTGGGCAACTGCTGGAGTTTATGCGTGAGTAACCTTGACTATTAAACCTATAAAACTGGTGTGCAATCAGATCAAAAAATGGACTAGATTTAGGACTTTTTTGGTCTCGTTATTCACTATGCATATCTTGTTAAATCTGGTGTCGTGTATGATTGCATGTGTGACCTTTAGAAAGGTCATATAAGGTCTCGTTAATGCATGTTTTGAACCGAATATAGAGGTTATCAAGTCGGGTTAGTGGTCGGTGTAATAAGGTATTTTCTGTCCATAATATGGTCCGCAACTTTGGTCACATTTGGTATCGTTTGGTCCCTTTAACCTGATGTGGTTACGGTCAGGTCTGGTTCTCTTGTGTAGGTGGTTTTAGGTGGTATAAGAGTCTTTTAAAATCAGGTTATAAACTGAAAAAAAGAAGGGGTTATCGAGTTGTGTTAATGGTCGGTTAAGAGGGGGTCGTTTATGTAACACCCCAACCCAATAAGGGTAGAAGTATCACAGTATGGTGACATATCAAAGCATACACAATGGACATAAATCAGACAGCGGAAATCTTAATTAAATAAACAAAAGAAAATCAAGTCAACATGACTTAACAATACATAGATTCAAAGAAAGAAAACTCCAAAATAGAAATATGATAACTGGTTGGTGGCAAAACCGTCAAGTTATCTCACACAAGCTAGCCACTTGTGAATGACCGACCGTAAGAAACTTAAAACAGTTCAGACACCAATGCAATGAAGTCCAGGAGAGTATAGTGTTTCCCCAGGTCGTTAAGTCCCAACGAGCTGTGCGACTGAATAATCAAACGTATAGTGATCGGGTGATATTGAACGGGAAAAGGTTTGTGATTGATACTAGATGACAAAGGAAAAATGAAAGAAAATTAAAAAGCTAAATTATATTAAATAAACGCTATCACTATTTTTAAAATGATGTTTTTCTTGATTTTATAAAACAAAATAACTTAAATAACTATTTTAATTAAGGCTTAAACTTAAATTATCTAAAAACGTGACTTAAAATGAAAACGTGCGTTGTATATAAAAATTACGCGAGTGCGCAAGAAAAAACGTAAAATTTGTGAAATAAAAGTCCTACTAATGTAAAAACAATTTTCTTACTTACTAAATGACAAAAGAAAATTTTAGAAAAAAGATTTATAATTTTTTTTACTTTTATATTTTTTTATTATGAATTAAAAACTAATTTACTCTAATTAAATGATTAAAAATAGTAAACTAATTTATAAAAATGAGCAAAAATCACAGAAATTACTTTACACTATGGGGGACCTAAGAAAAATGAAATGGGATCAACAACTTATACGGATAAGCTGTGAAAATTAAGCTAAAATTAATAAGCCTAAACTACCAAACTACCTTAAGTAATAAACTTGGTAAACTAAAACCAATAGAAGTCCCAAGGGCGCATGGTATCCAGGTACACCCTTATCATCTACAAAGCTGGGAGGTCTCAGGTTCGAGCCTGCCTCCTAGCTTTTTGCTTCTTTTATTGTTTTTTTCTTTTAAAGACTAATTAATAAAACAAAATAAGCAATATCTATAAAAACTTGAACTTGCAAAAACTAGAGAATAAGTCGTAAAAACGCTTATTTACTGAAGGCCGAAATCAAACAAACACTCCTTAATAGTTTTTTTAAGCACGAGTAGCAATTGGAAGCACTTAGATAAGCAACATTAATGCATAAATAAGCTACACATTCAGTGATAAGCCAAGGATAGGCTGTGCAAAAGGGAAAACAGTTGGCAATAAGGTTTATACTAAGGGGAATTCCTAAACTAGTATCATAGAAAAAGCACTAAAAAAAATTCCTAATAAGCATGAATAAGCTAAATGAATCAACAACAGTACTGAAATAGATCAAGCCCATCACATCCTAATCTAAGAATATCAAATGCATCTAGAGAACCTGAATAAGCAAGATCCAACACCTAATAAGCATTAAAAAAAAGACAATGGAAAAGCTGATGTTGGGGGTCTGTTGTTGCAGCAGATCAGTTCCATGGGGTGAGTTTCAAGCTCGAATGGAACAAGCTACAGTTGAGCTTACTCAACAAGCTTCTAGGATAATGAAGATAAGCTGGGGGACAAACTTTTGCCCCCGCAAAATCCTAATTAGAAGCTACACTAAACAAGCTAGGGGGCTGCAAAAGTGGCTATGGAGCTGCTGTTGTGGGCAGAACAGGGCAAAAAGGCTTTTTGCAGCTCAGAATTAAGCTAGCTAACCTAAAGCTATTGATGCAAAAACAGATTAAATATATAATCAAGCAACCAAAGATCAGGTTTAAACAAATTTTAATGATTTCCAAACACTAATGAGCTTAAAAATGGACCTGGTGCAAAGCTATTTTTAAAACTCTGAGAAAGAAAAGATTTTTTACTAACCAAACTCTTGCAACAATTGATAAATCAGTTTCAACCTTTAAAACTATGTTAAAAACTTTAAAAGCACTTTGACCATAAAGGTCAAAATGGGTAAAAACAATCTTTTGACCAATTCGAAGCATAAACCAAACACTCCTTGAACATCACATTACGATTAACATATGAAAATCAATGAAACCTTCACTCAGCTCAATCCAACAACTCAAAACACCTTTAAACTCATCATTTTAACAATCGCAAAACAGAATTTACACTAAAATTCATTTGGCCTTGAAAGTTGACTTTCGTTGACTTTTCAAGAAAATTATGCATAAATCTCAGAAATTGCTCCAATTAACTCAATTAACTTTTAATAAGCTTAAACAAATTACTTTGAACCATTCAAACAATTTGTAATCAAAAGAAACGATTAAGACAAATTTGGCGGGAAAGCCAATTAGGACAGGAAAGTGGAATTAAATTGATGAAATCACTAAAAGTACTACTGGATTGATTCATACACTAAAGGAGTTACAAAACCCAGAACTTGTTTGACATAAAAATTAGAAACGATTTTACAAGAAAATTAAGAAATGGTCTAAAGCAGTGACCGCTTGTTTCTTCTGTCTTCTTTCTCTTTTATAGCTCTCAAAAAGCTCTTCTCTTTCATTTTAAAACCATTGGATTGGTCAGAGTTGATCTAAGCCTTTGATTGGTCTTTTTGGCGCCAAATTGGTATATCAACTGGGGTTTTATTGAGTGTAAGGAAGGGGAATCATTTAATGCTCCTTGTTGGTTTGTGGAGGTGGAGTGATAAGGGTGTGGGAGGTTGAGCTGGAGGTATGGTTGTCTGGGTTTTGTTGCAGAGCAGGTGAAGAAGACAGGTAAAAGGGTGGTTTTATTTTAAACCGTGGGTTGGGTAACGGGTTTGGATATTGGGCCAAGTGGGTATAAAAAGGGTTGGGCTGGTTTTTGATCCGATTTGGAAGGGATTTGATATATAAGTAACAAGGACCAAGATTGTAATTCCACAAGAACCAAGGGACCAAATCTGTGATTTATGAAATTATTATCCAAGGGCCAAACTTGTCATTCTCAAATAATTTAAGGACCATTTTTGCCAATTGTGAAACTCCGGGGACTAAACTTATAATTTCTCAAAACTTTTGACATTTTTCACCAAATGACTAATTATGACAAGTTATGATTTTAAAAAGACCTTTGGTGATTTTTCTTTTGAAATTAAGTGCTCAGGGACCATTTCTGACAATTGTGAAACTCCGGGGACTAAACTTGCCAATTATGCAAACTTAGCTCATTTTTCATCTGAATTTAAACATTTTGCATCTGAAACATATAAAATGCAATTTTGGAATATTTTCAGTATTTTGATGCATTTCTGAGCATTTTTAAATGTTTTGCAGTTCAGATTTAGCCAAAAATGATGAGTATTTACACACTCATCAATCCCCCACACTAAACTATTGCTAGTCCCTAGCAATCTTTTGAGAAAACTTAATGGATTTGAATCTCTTTACCAAAAGCCATTACTTCCGGAGTAGCCAAATGTTTCAGTTCAAGTAAGAACCATGGTACACTGATAACCATGTGATTTTGAGCAAATCACCAGCTTCCAACGGATTGATTTGTCTTTACCGTAAGCCGTTGCTTCGGACTAGCCAACTCTTAGATAAATTATCAATATTATCTTTGGTGAGCTGATTACCAATTATGGTTTTTCCACTGCCTTTACCACAAGCCATAAACTTGCGGGCTAGCCAACTCTTCACTTTTAAGGATATGGTGAGCTGAATACCATACAATTTTGGGCAAATTGCAAGCCGTAAACGGATTTGAGATATCTTTACCAAGAGTCGTTTGCTCCTGGATTAGCCAATCCTTTTGTTTATTAGACATGGCGGACTGATAACCATAAGTTGAGTAAGTGCAGAACACTTACTCCAAAAAAAATTTTTGGCCAAAAATGGGGGAATTAGGCGGTATAATTACATGATAAAATTCGTGAGAATTCCCCCCCACACTAGAAATGAATATTGCCCTCAATATTCAAAGTACCGGCGGTTATGCCGAAACATAGAACGTAAAAGGGAAATACTACGACCATTATTGTATTTTTGATATATACACTTTTTTTTTTTTTTTGGAAAACTTATATACAACAGCGGGGGGCAACTCCCCCACACTAGGGTGGTACACACGGGTGAAAACCCATGTTTAACTACTGTTTTTGATTACCGAGTCGCTAGCTTGACTCGACCCCGAATTAATTTGTTCATGGGGAAGTAAGTGGAAGAGACAATCTCCATCGGACTTTCGTTCAAGATGTTTGTATAAACATTTGAAGCACGCGAAAGTTCCACACCGATGAGATATAGAGAGATCCGGCTCACAAATAATAAATGAAAATGCCGGGGTCAAAGATAGTGTCCTCACTCTCGAACGAGTGAAGAAGAGAGGAAGTCACCAGGTAGGTGAAGAAAAGAAGGAAAATCATGATGACGATCATGATAAGATCTTCTTCCTCAGGATCAAGTGCAGTTGCACTCGTTTGGATTTTATCGGTTGAGCTCTTTGGTTTGGAAAGCATCTCGGGAGGGAGGGTTGGAAAATTTGTCATAGAAATACAAACTCTCATGATTGAAAACTTTTCCCCCCGATCATGATTTTTGCCATCCAAGCAATCATACTTCGGCGGAGTCATGATATGAGTGAGTTCACCGGCGAACTCCTCATGAAGAGAATCATTCACATGATGTGAATTTGTGAACTCTTGTTCCATTGTGGACTCATCACTATCCTTGTCAAAGATTGGATTGTCAGAAATCAAGGTGAATTCAGATTCGAATTCAAATAGAGGATTGGTGAGAGTTGTTTTGAATGCTTCAGGAACAAAGTGATTAACATTCTCTATTGGACTGTTGGGATAAGAAGTGAGTGAACGATCATTATAAAGGAGACTTTCAATCTCTCCCAGATCGGCTTCGAAATCAAAGAGACCATCATCACTTTCCGATGAAAGTGGATTGATGTGAGTGAGTTCATCGGTGAATTCCTCAAGAAGATGATCACATCGACGTGGAAGTGATGCCTCAACATACTCAATGTTTCCATAAGAAGCACAGTCTTCGCTACCATCGGAGAAAGTCTCAAATTGATCGTTTGAACACTCAAGAGGGGAAAGAAAATCACACATATGATCAGAGGTTCCCTGTGACTCTCTTGGGATTGGGACAAGGTTCTCAACACTAGAATTTATGAATTCGTCCGATTCCTTTTCAAGAACAGTGTCAAGATGCTCGTCCCCCATGTTCAGAGAGTGAGTAGGAGCTTCGGGTGTGATAGCAGTTGTTTGAGATGGAATCTCAACTGCTGGGATATCAACTGACTGAGGGAGTTGAGAAATAATATTCTTAAAAGGATAAAAACTCTCCTCGTCATCATCATATAGAGCTGCCTTAAGAAATTGGGAACGCCTTAGAGCTGCATGCTCTAGGACTAATAATTCTTCCCTAGATTTGCGAGCCTCTCGTTCTTCGGCTAGCAATTCTCCTATGGTTTTCTCACCACTCACTTGATTCTTAAAGTTTTGAATTATATCATCAAGTGTTTTCATTGCGGTTTCAAAATCTTGGGAAATTTCTTTAGGCAACGGCTCAGGTGGAGTTTGAACCGTATTGTCTGTGGAGGTTGGAAATTGTCAAAACCGGAAGTATAGTAATTTTGATTCCATGGTTGACATTGAAAATTATCGTGAGGACCTCCACAATTCTCACAACAGTAAACTGTTGAGCCTGGATTGGCGAATTATATGGGTATTGGTCATAACCAAAGTTCTGAGCATCACCGGAAAACTGTTCATAGACAAACGTGTTTCCGGATTGACACTTAAATCCTTGGTGAGGACCTCCACAAAATTCACAGCAGTTATGTTGATTATATGAAGATAAGTCGGGCTGTGGTGGGTAGTTGGAAAATTTTGAGGGGTCGTTAAATGAGTTCGGATTAGGATCATAATCAAATGAATTCCTCGAACCACAAAACAAACAACTCTCGTTTTGAATATCATTACCACACTCGTACACACGTTACACCAGCGACATGGTGAACCCAAAAGAGGCTCACCACAACCGACACAAGGAATAAACGATTCCATTTGAGAGTTATGAGAAGGAATCGGTTCATTCAAAGAATCAACAAAACCAACATGGTGATTCGAATGACTATCAAGTCTCGAAGAACATTTTGAAAAATCCGGAGGTGGGACAAGTGGTGTGCTCTCAGAGCTAGCAATTTCCACCACTTCCGTTATGGTCTCTGTTCAGGTTCTTGAGAAACGTGAAGATTAGGCAAGTCATTCTTGCTAGTCACCGGTCTAAATTCTGCATGATTGCTTTTAACCGTAAATTGTGAAAGTTTAGGATCAATTTTAGACGGCTTAGGAGCAATTGAGGGTTAGATCTTTGGATAACCGTAGGTTGGACGTATTTAGCACTTCCATTATCGAGGGAAGTACCGGTCCTTTGTCACCCCGGTTTCTCGTTCCATTTCCCTACGCAGAATTAATGGATCATCACGAACAACACGAATTCTTGACATTTGTGATAACGTAGGAAGTTTTTCAAATTGTTCCGAATTCTTCAGTAGTCGAGAGATTCCATGAGAATATAAGAAGTTAGAATCAAATGGATAGAGGGTAAAGGGATAAAGAATCAAAAAGGTAAGAGGGTAAAGAGGAATATTTTTGGTATTTTTGAAAAACATTTTGTAAAAATAAGAAAGAAAATCTTTTTGGGTTTTTGATTTTTAAGATGTTTTTGGATTTTTGGATTTTTATAAGAAAATATAAACATATATAGATGGTATGAACAAGGAGTGAATATTCAAATCACTAATCTGCTAAACGTAAGATTATTAGCACAGCTCCCCGGCAGCGGCGCCAAAATTTGGTTGGTGGCAAAACCGTCAAGTTATCTCACACAAGCTAGCCACTTGTGAATGGCCGACCGTAAGAAACTTAAAACAGTTCAGACACCAATGCAATGAAGTCCAGGAGAGTATAGTGTTTCCCCAGGTCGTTAAGTCCCAACGAGCTGTGCGACTGAATAATCAAACGTATAGTGATCGGGTGATATTGAACGGGAAAAGGTTTGTGATTGATACTAGATGACAAAGGAAAAATGAAAGAAAATTAAAAAGCTAAATTATATTAAATAAACGCTATCACTATTTTTAAAATGATGTTTTTCTTGATTTTATAAAACAAAATAACTTAAATAACTATTTTAATTAAGGCTTAAACTTAAATTATCTAAAAACGAGACTTAAAATGAAAACGTGCGTTGTATATAAAAATTTAGCGAGTCGCAAGAAAAACGTAAAATTTGTGAAATAAAAGTCCTACTAATGTAAAAACAATTTTATTACTTACTAAATGACAAAAGAAAATTTTAGAAAAAAGATTTATATTTTTTTTTACTTTTATATTTTTTTATTGTGAATTAAAAACTAATTTACTCTAATTAAATGATTAAAAATAGTAAACTAATTTATAAAAATGAGCAAAAATCACAGAAATTACTTTACACTATGGGGGACCTAAGAAAAATGAAATGGGATCAACAACTTATACGGATAAGCTGTGAAAATTAAGCTAAAATTAATAAGCCTAAACTACCAAACTACCTTAAGTATTAAACTTGGTAAACTAAAACCAATAGAAGTCCCAAGGGCGCATGGTATCCAGGTACACCCTTATCATCTACAAAGCTGGGAGGTCTCAGGTTCGAGCCTGCCTCCTAGCTTTTTTCTTTTTTTTTTTTTTTTTTCTTTTAAAGACTAATTAATAAAACAAAATAAGAAATATCTATAAAAACTTGAACTTGCAAAAACTAGAGAATAAGCTGTAAAACAGCTTATTTACCTGACTGAAGGCCAGAAATCAAACAAACACTCCTTAATAGTTTTTTTAAGCACGAGTAGCAATTGGAAGCACTTAGATAAGCAACATTAATGCATAAATAAGCTACACATTCAGTGATAAGCCAAGGATAAGCTGTGCAAAAGGGAAAACAGTTGGCAATAAGGTTTATACTAAGGGGAATTCCTAAACTAGTATCATAGAAAAAGCACTAAAAAAAATCCTAATAAGCATGAATAAGCTAAATGAATCAACAACAGTACTGAAATAGATCAAGCCCATCACATCCTAATCTAAGAATATCAAATGCATCTAGAGAACCTGAATAAGCAAGATCCAACACCTAATAAGCATTAAAAAAAAGACAATGGAAAAGCGATGTTGGGGTCTGTTGTTGCAGCAGATCAGTTCCATGGGGTGAGTTTCAAGCTCGAATGGAACAAGCTACAGTTGAGCTTACTCAACAAGCTTCTGGGATAATGAAGATAAGCTGGGGGACAAACTTTTGCCCCCGCAAAATCCTAATTAGAAGCTACACTAAACAAGCTAGGGGGCTGCAAAAGTGGCTGTGGAGCTGCTGTTGCTGTGGGCAGAACAGGGCAAAAAGGCTTTTTGCAGCTCAGAATTAAGCTAGCTAACCTAAAGCTATTGATGCAAAAACAGATTAAATATATAATCAAGCAACCAAAGATCAGGTTTAAACAAATTTTAATGATTTCCAAACACTAATGAGCTTAAAAATGGACCTGGTGCAAAGCTATTTTTAAAACTCTGAGAAAGAAAAGATTTTTTACTAACCAAACTCTTGCAACAATTGATAAATCAGTTTCAACCTTTAAAACTATGTTAAAAACTTTAAAAGCACTTTGACCATAAAGGTCAAAATGGGTAAAAACAATCTTTTGACCAATTCGAAGCATAAACCAAACACTCCTTCAGAACATCACATTACAGATTAACATATGAAAATCAATGAAACCTTCACTCAGCTCAATCCAACAACTCAAAACACCTTTAAACTCATCATTTTAACAATCGCAAAACAGAATTTACACTAAAATTCATTTGGCCTTGAAAGTTGACTATCGTTGACTTTTCAAGAAAATTATGCATAAATCTCAGAAATTGCTCCAATTAACTCAATTAACTTTTAATAAGCTTAAACAAATTACTTTGAACCATTCAAACAATTTGTAATCAAAAGAAACGATTAAGACAAATTTGGTGGGAAAGCCAATTAGGACAGGAAAGTGGAATTAAATTGATGAAATCACTAAAAGTACTACTGGATTGATTCATACACTAAAGGAGTTACAAAACCCAGAACTTGTTTGACATAAAAATTAGAAACGATTTTACAAGAAAATTAAGAAATGGTCTAAAGCAGTGACCGCTTGTTTCTTCTGTCTTCTTTCTCTTTTATAGCTCTCACAAAGCTCTTCTCTTTCATTTTAAACCATTGGATTGGTCAGAGTTGATCTAAGCCTTTGATTGGTCTTTTTTTGGCACCAAATTGGTATATCAACTGGGGTTTTATTGAGTGTAAGGAAGGGGAAGCATTTAATGCTCCTTGTTGGTTTGTGGAGGTGGAGTGATAAGGGTGTGGGAGGTTGAGCTGGAGGTATGGTTGTCTGGGTTTTGTTGCAGAGCAGGTGAAGAAGACAGGTAAAAGGGTGGTTTTATTTTAAACCGTGGGTTGGGTAACGGGTTTGGATATTGGGCCAAGTGGGTATAAAAAGGGTTGGGCTGGTTTTTGATCCGGTTTGGAAGGGATTTGATATATATGTAACAAGGACCAAGATTGTAATTCCACAAGAACCAAGGGACCAAATCTGTGATTTATGAAATTATTATCCAAGGGCCAAACTTGTCATTCTCAAATAATTTAAGGACCATTTTTGCCAATTGTGAAACTCCGGGGACTAAACTTGTAATTTCTCAAAACTTTTGACATTTTTCACCAAAGGACTAATTATGACAAGTTATGATTTTAAAAAGACCTTTGGTGATTTTTCTTTTGAAATTAAGTGCTCAGGGACCATTTCTGACAATTGTGAAACTCCGGGGACTAAACTTGCCAATTATGCAAACTTAGCTCATTTTTCATTTGAATTTAAACATTTTGCATCTGAAACATATAAAATGCAATTTTGGAATATTTTCAGTATTTTGATGCATTTCTGAGCATTTTTAAATGTTTTGCAGTTCAGATTTAGCCAAAAATGATGAGTATTTACACACTCATCAATAACCAAGTCTAATAATATCAGAACATAATAAACTGAAGTCTAAGATGACTAGGCATGGTCTCTATATCAGCTCATCTCTCAACCAAAACAATTCCCAGCTCCTAGCTTATGTACCTGCAGCAGGAAAAGAAATGCGGCTGAGCTTAAAAAGCCCAGTGAACAGATATAACGATACAATAATAATGAAACTGAACAGAGAACAAAGTAAGAAAAGTCATACAATATATATGGTATATCAAAGGTGTAGAGTAGGGTAAAAGGAAAGGCTAGTAATCCACCACGAGCCAACAGACAATACAATAATATCAATAGTGGCAATAGCAGCCCAGTAGTAACCAATAGTAACCATAGTAGCCATGGAGTGATCAGCTCCCAGACTGTGAAGACGCGTATTGTACACGACATCATTCACCAGACAAATCATAACATATCAGATAACAGAACAAATCTAGGATGCATCCATACGCCCCCGCAGAAACATAGTGGCCACTCATATATCTTGACCTCATAATCATATAACAGAAAGGGGACGGTGTGTAACATCACTCGAAC
Organism: Chrysanthemum makinoi; assembly: GCA_910596185.1. Lineage (NCBI taxonomy): Eukaryota > Viridiplantae > Streptophyta > Magnoliopsida > Asterales > Asteraceae > Chrysanthemum > Chrysanthemum makinoi. Next base: position 192,489,483 of record OU343220.1, on the reverse strand, counting down.
ACACTAGAGTCATGCCATTGGTGCATCAATGACATGGTCATGGTACCTCCATGACTAGGGAAACATATTTGGCTCGGGTATCAAACTGAAAGCATAGTCATATCATAAGGGTTCATATCAAAGGTTTAGAAGTCAAAAGTTCATATCAGAGGTTCATATCAAAGGCTCATAAAAAGGAAAGTTCATAATCATAAAGTTTATATCGGGGGTTCAATCAAAGGGGTGCATAGCAAAGTCATAGGGAAGCCCTAATAAGAAGGCTCAGAGTGAAAGCATAACAGTTCAAAGCTAATATCAATGGATGTAAACGAATCATGAGAAACCTTAGGAGACAAGGTCAGAATATCTGTACCTTATTACACAGCAAAGCAAACACAAAGATGGAAACAAGAGACAATGGAAGATCACTCCTTCCTCGAGGGATCTACAGAAGTGAAAGGACATACGTTTATCAGACGAGGTTTAAGTATTTATTTCGGATTAAGTCTTTTAAGTTTTATAAGAGTCTTCCCATTTTTAGTAAGTTTCAAAATATAGTAACTTTCCTTATTTAGTAAGTTTCCACTTTAAATAGTTTAGCTATTTTAAGAAACTTTCCATTTTAGGCAACTTTCTATTTTAGGCAGGTTTCCGTATTAAGCAACTTTCCAAGAATGGCAGGTTTAGTCATTAATGATATAATTAAAGTCAATTTAGGTCAAAATGATGAAAATAAGTATTACCATATATTAAGGGTTAATTATGACAAGTTTTACAAGTTTAGGGTTTAAAGTGTCAACAGTGCAAATTATAGGGTCAAAATGTAAATATAGCAAGTTTTACTTATTTTACTCATTTAGTACTTTTATTTATCATATTAACAATGTAACCCTTCGAGTTTCATAATTTACCAAGCAACCCTTTTAACTTTATTTAGTCGATATGTACAAAATCCTAGTTTTACATTAGACTAATATGTACATTACGAAATCATAAGATTTACACATCTCCTTATGAAAACCCATCTTAGGTCGTGACATAGCCTCCCCTCATAACTAGTCCATACGAAAATCACAATACCATTTGAGCCCTTTCTTCCATTTATATTCGACATATATTACCCCAAATGTACATGTTTTTTTTAACTTGATATCATTAATATGAATCCATGCATGGTCGTGTACTATGAAGGTCAAAACAGATTTATATTGGTAGATACATGCCTATTTTTAATTCGACATATATAAATTTTATATTAAGATTTCATGTGATTCATGGCTATCATTTTATGTGAGATGAACTATACGAGTACATGAGATTTAAAAGTGGCCCAAACCCCACGACATACCATCCAGAAAAGACATGATTCTGGTCGAATCAAAGGAGGTCAAAAACAGATTTATAGACGCATGCACATGTCGAATCGATTTAGGTTTTCATCCATATATATATGTAGGTTGGTTGCAAATGACACTATTGTGATTTTTTTATAACAGAAAGGTCCATAAGTCCTTTTATTTATATCTTTCATGTGACATGATCATGCATGCCTTTGGTGAGAACTCCACGACACAAATCAAAACAACAAGAAGGAAAAGATGAGACATGGGATACAATACCCTTGTGGTGAGCGAGACGAAATGGAACGAATGAACCAAGACCTAAGACCAAGCTTCCCTTGGCTTGTAGAACTGATGCAGGTTTTACTGACCAGGTCTTAATATTTATAGTGTCTCGCTATACCTATGGTCTACCCTAATGCACTAACGGGCAGTGTACCCGGTCGTGTGTAGTGTAGTAAATGGTAAAGCCGAGGTCGTCCCAAGAGCTATGTGTGTCGGATAATTACTAAGTCTAATTATCACAGAATATAAATGGTTTGATAGGGTTTTAATTAATTAAATTACGAATGCAGAATATAAAAGCAATTAAATGGTAGAAAGGAAATCAATAGAGGAATAGTGGTGCTAACCTAGTTAATCCTCCTAACTAGTTATGTCTACGTCTACCTACTTTCAATTACTTCAGGTGGGGTCAAATTCGAGAGGACAGCATTTGGTCAATTCGCCCTAACCTATCAGCAAAGATGCCACCACAGGAGAAATCAGGCGCACCGTCATAAGTCCTGTTGTTCCTGGTCCCCTAAGCCGAGTCATTAAGTACAACTACATGCTAGATTCTAAATAGTGAGTGTCCGGCCGTTAGGAACTTAGACACTACACCCCCAATTCTTAAGTTCATCCAAACGATAGGTGATCAGTTGGTCAAATCGCACAAGTAGAAAGGGTCTTCAGTTGGTCATATCTCCTAGGCAATTGGCCTATACCGCCATTCAAAACTACCGAACCAGGGGTGACTACCAAAGAACTATGCATGCATACACTTAGAAATAATTGTATGGAAGTAAAGGTAAAATCAAACAAAACAATTAAGGAATCATAACTAGGCTAGCACCAAAGGGTGCTTAGCCGCTCATATTAATCATGCATATCAATTCAATATTCAAATGTACGAAATACATGAATTGAAAGTAAAAGAAATAATAAACGCTAAAGCTTATCGTAATGGTGTGACTTCTCCCTTGGAAACAGCTCAGTATGCTTCCCTAGACCTTCCTTGAGTATTTTCCCACGTTCTCAGAGTATTGTGTGTGGAATGGAATGATTAGAAATGCTGGAATTCGTGGGGTATTTATAGGCCAGGTCTGGGTTACGGCTTAACCAATAGATGAGTTACGCCGTAACCTTCTATTCCGTCATAAAAGCTCTAGATCTGCTAGTTACGGCATAACCTAATAAGTGGTTACGCCTTAGTCTTCAATAAACCAGGTTACGTCGCAAGTGATGCAGTAGTTACGGCGTAAGTATCAGCGGCGTGGAACATCTTTTGACCTAATGGAGTTACGTCGTAATCTTTGGAAGGAGTTACGCCGTAACCTCTTGATGAGTTGGACTTCAGGGTCACGCAATAGTTACGGCGTAATGTGAGAGACGAGTTACGCCGTAACCTCTTCAAAATAAGCATACTGTGATAAATCCTTAGTAATATTTCCATTTCCGCGTCTCTTTAGCTCCAATGCTCGCAATTTACCTGAAAGTGTAAAACAATGGAAAACAAGCGTAAATCCATATAAATGATATAAATAACGAGCATTAACGGGGGAAATTTACACTTAATATTCAGGACTATTTGATGTTATCAAATATCCCCCCCACTTGAACTCTACTTGCCCTCAAGTAGACCTTATTAGATAGATTCCTAAAAAGATATCTCCCAAAACCTGGAAAATATGAGTTTACAAATCCATTATGCTAGAATAAAACAAAGCCGAACACCTCGCGAAAGGGGAACAAACACTCAAATCTCTCAACTATTCTAAGTGTCAATTTCGGGGTGATCACTCAATTGCACAGTCATAGCATGTATTCTATCATAAGCTTGGCGGTTACACAAATATCCACCACTGGATTTAAGGGCTAAACAATTCTCGAATGCAATATGGGTAGACACGACAAAGGTTAAGGGGTGACTCGTCATTACTAACATGTCACGGCGAAGTGGACAAAATCAATGATACATGACCAAATCCATGGCCAAGACACCAAAGATTGCTCGCTGCATCACCTAGACATGCTTCATGACTAAATGGTAGGATAATACATGGGATGTATAATTGGTGTAAAATGAAAAACAAGCAGGTAGTCTATATCTATAACTAAGTCATCACCACTTACCGTCCACCCAAAGTTCAAGTTCAGAAGTCTAGAGACCGGATCATGAAATGCAAGGTAGATGTGTCATTAGAGGGCGTCGTGATGGGCACACTACCTTTTCTTCTTCAGTTGATATTACTCCAACTCTAATCTTCAAATGTGACCGAGGTGGCTTCCTCGATACTAAACAATAAAGCTCATACTATAGTGCTTATAACATTGCACTTTACAAAATCATAACTGAATCAACAATTTTTATTTTTTTTATTTTTTATTTTTTTGAATCATAACTATAACATAACATCCCCCCACTTGAGATGAACAATGGGAATTCGGGGGGTCTTCAATGATCTTCGTAATTGTTGTCGATGAAAGCATGATTTCCAAACCTTTCCACTCGAACCTTGAACTTAGGCAAATGATGACTTCCCAATTTAAAATAAAGACTACAGGGTAGGCTAAGGTGTAAGGGTGTAATGAAACAATATATAGGGGTGACAAAATGAAAGGAATGGCTCAGAAGGGTGTATCTAGGGGTATCTTGCACTAAAGGGGAGTGCAACAAAAGGGTTTCACATGGGGGTCAAAAAGTCGAGGTGACTAATCGATAGACTCACAATGGTAGGCTGTTTGGGTGATAATCCTATAATACTGCCTTCTAAAACTGAAAAGTCCAAATACATCGAGCTAACTCAACATACCTCGTCTATGGTCTCGAAATGATGCAAAGGACGAGTTCTAAAGTTTACAAGCTACCGGCACACTCATAATTTGGTGGATATGGGTAAAATATAGGAAACGGATAAGGCTAATCTCACCATGTAATATCAAGGGTTGTATGTGCTCGGCTAAGGTCTAATCTAGTTAGGTTCGGAAAAACATGTCAAAATATAAAAAATGGCATAATTTTTCAAAATAAACTAGAAAAATGAGGGCGAAATAAAGTTCAAGAGATAATTCTACTCCCGTCCCCCCACTTGAATTTTACAAAGTCCCTTTTGTACTAGGCATTAAAATAAAGGTGAAGAGAAAGGTAGAATTAGAGCGAGAACTTCCCTGAAATTTGCTCCAAAAAGAAGAAGGCCTACGAGAAAGGATCTTGCCTTCGTTAAAGCGTCATGAGCAAACGTCAATCCCTGAAATCACAATACCGACAAGCATAATTCTAAAAAGAAAAAAATAAAATGAAAAACAAACCTAACTCACTTTCGTAGGAATCACGGTTGCATTTAGCGAATGCAACAAGCCTTTTAAACCACTTGGTGTCCCAAGTGGACGAGTGAAGTCTCGTGAGGGTTTACAGGGAACACACCCACGAAGTTCATTTAAAAACTAATACAAGGTTACTGTGTTTTAAAATGAAAGAATTAAAGCAGATGAGAGTTATGTCGTAACTCCAATAAGAGAGTTACGCCGTATCTTGCAAAACCTGGTATGAGCTGAGAAGCGAATGGTTACGGCATAACCACTGAGATGGTATTACGTCGTAGTTGGTAATGCGTCAAGAATTCTGCTGCTAAAATGTTGGTTACGGCATAATCACCAAGATGAGTTACGCCGTAACTCTGTTTAGATCAGCAACTGCAGCAGTAATTACTTCATTGTCTCCTGCAAAAATGGTTAGAAAACACAAAACCCAACAGAAAGGGAATAAAAACAAAAGAAAGGGATAATTCGGGTTGTCTCCTGAAAGAGCACTTTTCTTTATTTACGAGTCTTTAAGTTAGACTCAGAGTCGTGGGCTACCAGTGTTTGTCTGTTACTGGGCGATCTCCATGTTGAAGCCAATTGATCAAATTCTCATCCCGTTTGTATCCATCTCCAAGTTCTAAACACCCTAAGTAAAAAATTTTGATCTTTTGGTAGGGGTGATCAAAACCTTTGGCTTTATCTTCTTCACTAATACCAAGCAGGGGTCTAGCATAACTCAACTGTTTTTAGTCCAATTTTTAAAGTTTTTGACAGTCCTTGGCATTTTGAAAATAGTTTTATCATCGCCAATCTTTAGCCAAACCAGTCCTTCCTTCACGTTTTTATCAATCCCATATATTTCTTTAAAGGGTTTTTCGAAAATCACCCCAGTCAGCCCATCTGCTACGAATTCGCTAACATCTTCCAAAACCACAAAGTCGACTAGAAACGAGTGTGTTCCTACAAAAACTCTTATGTTTGTTGCTATCCCGAGGTAGTTGTTTCCTTTGTAATCAAGCTCCTTTTCCATAACCTGGTTGTAGCATTCCTTAGAGATAATATTGACTGGGGAATCTGCTTCGATAAAAGGGTGAAAGTCAATGAATCCAATTTTGCATGAGATCTTCAGATAATAGGGATTCCTATGATGGATTCGTGCCCCCATCTCATAAAACTGTGATTGGTTTGATTGCAAGAATGTTTTTTCAGAGTTGTCTTGCCAATGGGTCATCTCGACATCACTACAGAGGTCTTCAGTACTTAATCCTACGTTATCTTCTTCCTCAAAATTCACGAACACATCAAAATCTTTTCCTGAGTCAATCTCTCCAGGATCCGGGGGGTCGCTAAGAAACTTTTCAAGGGCTTCACCAAAATCCCCCACTTGGTCAATAGCACACACCTTTTCTGGGGTGGATAAATGTTCATTAGGTCCGAATGTGGCGACCTCTCCATTAGCCTCCAGAGTCAATTTACCGGCAAAGACATCTACTTTAGTGTGAGCAGTAGCGAGCATGGGTCTTCCTAAAATGACAGGAATCCTGTTGTCTTCCGGGATATCAAGAATCACAAAATCTACTGGAAAAAGGAATCTCTTTATCTTCACTAATACATTTGCAACAATTCCTAATGGCGATTGCATGGATCGATCGGCCATTTCAATTTTCATCTTGGCCGGTTTTAAGTTGCCAATTCCCATACGCAAAAACATTGAACGAGGCATTATACTAATACTAGCTCCAAGATCAGCCAGGGCGTTACACAAGTTCAGGCTCCCGATATAGCAAGGGAGAGTAAAACATCCTGGATCTTTTTCCTTTTGTGGTAACTCGTTCCTCAAAACCGCTGAGCATCTTTCGTTGAGGCGAATAGTCTCATCACCACTTAATTCCCGCGTAGCATCATTGGGAGGGTTCACCAGCAGAGTTTGGTCCAAAAGTGATTGTTTCTCCATCCTGATCCGTCGCTTAACCTTTTCTGAAAAGGTCAAGGGTTCTTCGAGGATAGTTTCTACAGTGTGGACAACTTCTTCCTCTCGAGCTGCTAGGTAATCAGAGATGGCTTCTGAACATGAACTGACACTTTCCTCTAATCGTTTTATCCTATCATCGTGAATTTTAATAGAAGAGATTTTATTATCCACGAATGCTCTCATCATCTTTTCAATCCTATCGTCGTGCTCTCTTGATTCCTTGATGTGGTCGAGAATCTTTTTCTCAATATTGCTTCCCAAATCGGTCTCAAATATACTATTAACTTTTTCAATCCTACATGCTTCAGCTTCTCTTTCCAATCTCTGTTTTTTGAAAATTTCCCCGTAATTGTATGCTTGTTTTGTTATAGTCTTCATTACTTTATGATTGAAGTTATCTCTCGGTCCATATCCAGTATCCATGTGCCACTTGTAGCAATGTTCAGAAATCCGCTGAATACATTCCAAGGCCTGATCAGGAGTCATGCTAGGAATGGGTCTTGGTGAATCAAGGAGTTCTCGTGTTTGCGCATTAATCCCCCGATAGAAAACGTATACAATCTGATGTTTGTTTAAATCATGAGTAGGGCAACGATAGAGAAGCTCATTAAATCTTTCCCATGCTTGGTACAGCGTTTCTTCACCAATCTGCACGAATTGATAGATTCTCCCAAGAAGCCTAGCCATTTTAGAAGGAGGGCAAAATTGCTGGACGAACTCCTTTCTTAGTTTTCCCCATGCTTCTTTACTTTCACTAGGAAGTTTGTTATACCATCTCTTAGCTGTTCCAGTGAGAGTCATAGGAAAAATCCTTGCAGTTACTGAGTAACTAGGAGTACCCCTGACGTTGAAAAGGGAGGATAAGTGAAGAACTTCATCTACGTGATCCTGAACGTCCTCATCTTTGTCTCCAGAGAACTCAAGCTTATGTAACTCCCGAATAATATGATCTGGGATGGAGTATTTTTGGGCAGGAGAATCCTTAGTGAAGCTTCGTTGGCAGTTATTGTTAGGTCGGTCCAAATACTGCTCCATGGTAAGGTCATTGATATTATTTTCATTGATGACTTCTGGTTCTGTGTCCGACTGGTCTGATTTGTAAAATGAGAAAATGTTGTGAATAGGAACCGGAGAATAGATCCTCTTTTTCCGAAATTGCTTCTCCGGGTCAATAAATGGGGTAGCCAGAAAGGGCCTAGAACTGCGAGTCTTATATCCTGACATTATCAGAAAGAAAATTAAAAACAGACTTAATATGAAATCCTAATATAGCTCCCCGGCAGCGGCGCCAAAAACTTGATGCATGTTTTACTAACCAGGTCTTAATATTTATAGTGTCTCGCTATACCTATTGTCTACCCTAATGCAATAACGGGCAGTGTACCCGGTCGTGTGTAGTGTAGTAAATGGTAAAGCCGAGGTCGTCCCAAGATCTATGTGTGTCGGATAATTACTAAGTCTAATTGTCACAAAATATAAATGGTTTGATAGGGTTTTAATTAATTAAATTACGAATGCAGAATATAAAAGCAATTAAATGGTAGAAAGGAAATCAATAGAGGAATAGTGGTGCTAACCTAGTTAATCCTCCTAACTAGTTACGTCTACGTCTACCTACTTCCAATTACTTCAGGTGGGGTCAAATTCGAGAGGACAGCATTTGGTCAATTCGCCCTAACCTATCAGCAAAGATGCCACCACAGGAGAAATCAGGCGCACCGTCATAAGTCCTGTTGTTCCTGGTCCCCTAAGCCGAGTCATTAAGTACCGCTACATGCTAGATTCTAAATAGTGAGTGTCCGGCCGTTAGGAACTTAGACACTACACCCCCCAATTCTTAAGTTCATCCAAACGATAGGTGATCAGTTGGTCAAATCGCACAAGTAGAAAGGGTCGTTAGTTGGTCATATCTTAGCCTTCCCGTCTCAGTCCACTCACCTAGGGTCAGTTGGTCATATCTCCTAGGCAATTGGCCTTTACCGCCATTCAATACTACCGAACCAGGGGTAACTACCAAAGAACTATGCATGCATACACTTAGAAATAATTGTACGGAAGTAAAGGTAAACGCAAACAAAACAATTAAGGAATCATAACTAGGCTAGCACCAAAGGGTGCTTATCCACTCATATTAATCATGCATATCAATTCAATATTCAAAGGTACGAAATACATGAATTGAAAGTAAAAGAAATAATAAACGCTAAAGCTTATCGTAATGGTGTGACTTCTCCCTTGGAAACAGCTCCGTATGCTTCCCTAGACCTTCCTTGAGTATTTTCCCACATTCTCAGAGTATTGTGTATGGAATGGAATGATTAGAAATGCTGGAATTTGTGGGGTATTTATAGGCCAGGTCTGGGTTACGGCTTAACCAATAGATGAGTTACGCCGTAACCTTCTATTCCGTCGTAAAAGCTCTAGATCTGCTAGTTACGGCGTAACCTAATAAGTGGTTACGCCGTAGTCTTCAATAAACCAGGTTACGTCGCAAGTGATGCAGTAGTTACGGCGTAAGTATTAGCAGCGTGGAACCTCTTTTGACCTAATGGAGTTACGTCGTAATCTTTGGAAGGAGTTACGCCGTAACCTCTAGATGAGTTGGACTTCAGGGTCATGCAATAGTTACGGCGTAATGTGAGAGACGAGTTACGCCGTAACCTCTTCAAAATAAGCATACTGTGATAAATCCTTAGTAATGTTTCCATTTTCGCGTCTCTTTAGCTCCAATGCTCGCAATTTACCTGAAAGTGTAAAACAATGGAAAACAAGCGTAAATCCATATAAATGATATAAATAACGAGCATTAACGGGGGAAATTGACACTTAATATTCAGGACTATTTGATGTTATCAAGAACCCACTACAACAAGCACAACAACAACCAAAGCCTCCTTCTTCCCTAAACCCCACGACAGAAAAGAAAGGCTCATGATCAAGCCTCTTATACGAACCACACACGATCACGACGTCTTTGAACCAATACCACACGATTACAACTTCCTTGGGACACCTTTCTAGCTTTGAGTTTCAAAAGAAAATGGAGGAAAAGGACTTATACCGTCACTTTTGGTAGAGATAGAGATTAGGGTTTCTTTGTGATGTATTTTGAATAATAAGTGATAATTATAGGGGCATTTGCATACATCCCCACCCAAACTTCAATAATTACATATTTCCCCAAAGCATGCTTTAATAGCATTGTACATCATGCATTAAAAACTTGTATTTTGGGGAAATATGTAATTTTTGAAGTTTCCTTGGGTATATATGAAATTCCCCCATAATTATAATGAGTAAATGAGAGAATAATTTGAAGAATAAAAGGGGATGATGGGGGATTTGATTTGGCGTGAATTAAGGCCGGCCAAAGGGAAGGAATTTGGTTAATTTCTATATTTATCATTTTATCAAAGGTTAATGTATTTGGACCTCTTCTTGGTTCAAGTTAAATTGTACATGACATAACATAATTTGGTGCTTTAGAGATCATTTAAATTTTGTAACATTTACTTGTAGTCCTAAGTGAAATATAATCATCACAGGTTTGCGTAAATTATTTATGAGACAAGTGTTAAACGTATTTAACGAGATTGACGTGTTTACGAGTTTTCATAATTGTTTAACTTGAGGGGCAAAATGGTCATTTTACACGTTTACAATTTTAGGGTTTTACAACTCTTCCCCTCTAAAAAAAAATTTTCGTCCTCGAAAATTAAAGTGAACACGAATGAAAACAATGGAGACATACCAGATTGCAAACGAAATGAGGGTAACAGAGATCAAACGGTAGAAACTTTACCGAGATGAACGCGTGCCGAGAATTCAACTTAACAGATCGCATAACGATGAAGGTAGATTAAACTTATAAGCAGAACGATCCTAAGGTCTTGCTAAACTCAGTCAATCTTAATCAGGTGCCAGAAATTCTAAGCTTCTAAGGCACTCCTCGAGACATCCTTTGATCACAATGAGGGTACGTCATATGATGTAAGTATTATCACGTTGGTCACGCGTCATAATACCAGCATCATATGAGTATACCTTCATGATGACCATACTTTATCTCAAGTCATGAAAATCATCCTATCAACCACCTAACGGTCCATTCTACATCTTAGGGTTAGTCTGAAACAATCATCACTAACGGATTCGAAAACAGATAAACAGAACGTAACGGAACATAGCAAGTACCATCAAACTGAAACACGTCGGCAATAGCATCAGGTCTTCCACGGTTCGTCAAATTTCTCAAAATAAAACAATCATACAACATACACAGAATTTATACTGAACGGAAAATCATTCAAAGAGAACAAAATTTATTCAAGGGATTTAAAACACGACGCGAGGTCGTAGTAACACTGAAGAATCAAGCCATAGGACTCCATCATCTAAACGAGCCCAATCATATGAAGCAGATGAATCTTCTCAGCATCTCAATGGTTGGACTGTTGACCACAATATGCCCGAACCTTGGTAGTAGCTTCTCCGCACATCTAAGGTATGCTGGTCATAGCTCTTCTGCTCATATGTCTTCCAAGCGTCCACCGGTTGAATCTTGTCTCTGTCCTGCGCCTCTGGTTGATTCGTCCAGCTCCGTCCAGCAGCATCTTGATGTCTCCCGCAACATTGCAGTCGGGTGCGGCTTATGCTTCACGAACTTCTCCAGTTAAGGAAACGGTCGCGGCAACAAAATCAAATGCAAAATAGAATAACAAAATCAACGATCGAATAAATGAATGCGCGAAGATAGAATAACAAAATCAAATGCGAAAAGGAGAAGGTTGAATCAGCGAAGACAAAAGAACATCAAAGTCAAACCTGGACAAAAATCAAAAGAATCGAAAAAGATCGAAACAGGCAGAAGCCTAATGTGTACCCAAGTCCTCACAGGTCAAACCTAAGCTCTACGGGTCAAATCCTAGGGTCCATATGTCACAGGTCCTGACTACAAGTCGTAAACCTGGGCTCTGATACCATAATTGTAACACCCCAACCCGATAAGGGTAGAAGTATCACAGTTTGGTGACATATCAAAGCATACACGTTGGACATAAATCAAACAGAGGAAATCTTAATTAAATAAACAAAAGAAAATCAAGTCAACATGACTTAACAATACATAGATTCAAAGAAAGAAAACTCTAAAATAGAAATATGATAACCAAGTCTAATAATATCAGAACATAATAAACTGATGTCTAAGATGACTAGGCATGGTCTCTATATCAGCTCATCTCTCAACCCAAACAATCCCCAGCTCCTAGCTTATGTACCTGCCGCCGGAAAAGAAATGCGGCTGAGCTTAAAAAGCCCAGTGAACAGATATAACGATACAATAATAATGAAACTGAACAGAGAACAAAGTAAGGAAAGTCAGACAATATATATGGTATATCAAAGGTATAGAGTAGGGTAAAAGGAAAGGCCAGTAATCCACCATGAGCCAACAGACAATACAATAATATTGTGGAAAACTAGAGGGGGGGGGTTGAATAGTTTCCCCGATTTTAAGTTAGTTTCTAAAAACTTTAGATTCGATGTTATGTGAAATCGTATGGATGAAGATAAAGTATAGATCTAAGTGCAATGCAGGTAAAGAAAGTAAAGTAAGGGATAGAAATGACACAACCGATTTATAGTGGTTCGGCTACAAGGACACCTTCCTTGCCCTACTCCACCCCCCGAGTCACCTACTCGAGAGTTCAAGCACTATGTCAATAAACTCCTTTAACTTGGCAGAGAAGCCTTCACAACGTTGCTTACACCTTTTTCCGGTACAAAGCTAAATACTGTGTCCGTAATACGGAGGACCAAACCAACACGACTATTACACAACAACTATGTGAAATATCAAGTACAAGATCTTTGCTACAGAAATCTTGTGAAGAAACAAATCAATCAAGGACCCCTTGCTTGGATGACTAGTAGAAAGCTCGTGATCTCGCCTTAGAGAAGGACCTATATGAGAATCACAATAGAAAGAAGAACAACTCTCTAGATCAAGTGATCTTTTGTTAGAAGAGTGTAAGAATATATGAGAGAGTTTGTAAGAAGAGGGGTGAAGAGAAATGAAGAAATGGCTCTCTATTTATAGGAAAAAACTTGTCACTGTAGCACGGATCCCACGGATCCCTCCTTCAAGGGATCCGTCTAGTGTAACACTAGGGATCCGTGGGACGCTCCTCTTTGCCCATGGGTTTTTTGTTTATGGGTCATGGGTCATGGGTTATGGGTTGGTCCATGGGTATTTCATTAGATACAATGTATCTAATAGATGTAATGCATCTAGTCAAATGGATATAGGTTAATACCATGGGTTATGGATATGCTCCACGGGTTGTGGTTTTTACCCATCCTAATACTCTATTACAACAAATGATTTATTACAACAATTTGTATTAAATGACTATATGTAAATGCTTTACAAACATAACATGTATCCTTATAATTTTACTTATGATAACATTATATTTGTTATCTACAAAACACAAAGAGAGCGCTAAATATTAATAAACGTTTTTACGGTTTATTTGTATTAACAATCTCCCCCTTTTTGTTGATGACAAAACATAATGTTATGATGAGTAAAACTTAAGATTAGATGTATGTTTTGAAAGCCTAAGTTTTACTTCTTCTCTCCCTTTTTGTCGAAACAAAAAGTTACCCCAACAAAGAAATAAAATGTGGAAAAATAGTCCACGTATCGCTAACTCCCCCTTGACTGTAGCTCCCCCTAGAATGGGGCGTCAAGTGAGGGGGGAAAAAATCCTACAAAGAAAGGGTTAGTAGTAACATGCATAAATAATCTTGTGATTGACGAGAATCAAGATTGGGAGCCAAGGTATGTAAACAAGGCCTTGTAATAAAAACAATAAAATGTAGTGGTATTTATGCCACATACAAGCATGTAAAAGTAAGAACAAGACTTGTTCTTAAAAAATGACTCAAAAAGGAAAATACTAAAAGTAATAAAAATGATTCCTTCCATGCTTGCATAAGGTTATGGATGGAAGTTTTGGTGAGTAATGATGTTGATGCGATCAAGGATGAGGTTAAGTATGACTCACATTTCTTCCCTAATCTCTATTGCAATATCCCTAGTGGATTGGCAATGTTCACAATGTAAGTGATGTGGGTAATGAGTACGGAATTTTTTTGGGTGACTTTGATTTGTCAGATGCGGAAATTGTGGTGGAAAAGTTGAAAAATACGGATCAAAGTCCGGAATGTTTGGAAGTGGTGGTGGAAAAGAACCTAGATGTTCTTGTAACACAGTGGGAGCTATAGGTGGTGAGGTTTCAAGGTATTTGAAAATTGTGTTTGGAGAAGTGGGAGGTGTCAAAAAGACTAGTTTTTTTTGCTTTGTTTGTTGAGATCTTGTTGGAGTCTTAAAGAGTTCCAAAAGAGTGACTTTAGGTGGTGATGTGATGGGTGATGAAGTTGGTGTACTTCTTGGTGATGAAGGAGGTGCTATAGTGGAAGCATCTTGTGGTGAATGAGTTGTTGGTGATGAACCATTTGATGATGGTCTTGCTAAGCAACAAGGTCGGATGCTAATCCGTACGGTTTTTCTAGATTTGGGTGGTGGTACTTTGGAAGGTGGGAGGACAAAGTTTTGTATTTCTTAAAAGGGATTGTTTGCTCTAGATGATTCATCCATGTTGGAAGATCTTTTGGGTGACATGATGATGTTTGTTTGTGAAGTTGGGATTTGATGAATATTTAAGCATTTTGGAAATCCTATTTATAGAAAAATAACGCATTGTAATGAATGCTTGACCCAAAATGTGGATTAAAATCTAATGATTAGATATGAATTTAAGGCATGTGATCATGAGAACACAAGCAATAAATAGCATACTCCAAAATAAATAAAAGAAATGATGAAACTATTGAAGTTTTCATCCAGAATGAGAAAAAATAGAAGATAAAATTAGCTTCTGTCTCACGGATCCCACGGATCCTTCCCTTGAGGGATCCGTCCAGCATTAAGTCTGGGATCCGTGGTACTGGTGATTCAGACAGCTCAAAATTTTCCTTTTTGGAAACATTTGTGCCTATTGTGTGCATATATGCAAACCATTTGGAGTTGTGGTTATCTCGATTCCTAAAAAGAAAAGAAAAATAAACTAGAAGTGAAAACACACACTATTATGTGAGATAACCCGAGTGCTCCTAATTCATTGTTGCTTAAATGAATGTACTCGAAAACACATATTAGTTATGTGTCCTCTTTAGCATTCAAAAGACATGAGATGCAATGAAAACGGGTTTTTACTTTGTATTAATAATGAAAAAGCGATTTGTCCTAGACGTGAGAAATGGCTTTTATGAAAGTGATACTGGAAGAGGTATCCTTTTAGAAAACATTTTGAAAAGAGGTTTCCATGTGTGAATAAACCGTTTATTATTTGAAAGAGAAAAAAAATGTATGCAATTACGTGTTCGCAAAAGGTACTTATCTTGAAAACTAATAGAAAATTATGAATTATAAGTAAAACTTATCTTGGGTTTTGAAAATTCCCGTATTGCTTGTGAGTTGTGCGTGAAATAGAGATCCTAGACTCAGAAAGAAGAAGGCTAGTGTTTACATACCTTGTAGAGTTTAAAAGAAAATTACGACGATTGTTCCATGAGACCAAGACCAAGACGAAGTGGGTTGAATTTTTCCCCACTTCAACGGTTTGGTGAGGACATCGGCTATGTTGTCTTCGGACGCTACCTTCTCAATAGAGATGTTCCCCTTTTGAACAATTTCTCTTAAGAAGTGATGACGAATCTCTATATGCTTTGTACGAGAATGCAATACCGGATTCTTTCTTAAATCGATGGCACCTTTGTTGTCACATAGAATGGCTATGTCACTTAGATGAATGTCGTAGTCAACTAACGCTTGTTTCATCCATAGTGCTTGTTGGCATGCTTTGCCGGCGGAGACATATTCGGCTTCGGTTGTTGATATTGCTAATGCCGTTTGCTTCTTTGAGAACCAAGATGTTTAACAACATCCTATAAAAGTACATTCCCCATTTGTACTTTTTTGGTCAACATAATCACCTACATGGTCAGAATCTGCATATACAATTGTTTCTACTCCCGTACCCTTAGGATACCACAATCCTAATTGAGTTGTACCTTTAATGTATCTAAATATCCTTTTGACGGCTTCTAAATGTGATGTTTTAGGATCTTCTTGAAACCTAGCACATAGACAAACACTTAACATGATATCCGGCTGACTAGCCGTGAGGTAGAGAAGACTACCAATCATGCCACGATATTTTGTGTTATCAACGGATTCGCCGTCTTCATCTTTTGTGAGTTTAGTGTCGGATGACATTGGTGTCCTAATTGGTTTTGACTCTTCTAAACCGAATTTCTTTAACATCTCCTTAATGTATTTAGATTGATTAAAGAAGATACCATCTTCTACTTGTTTGATTTGTAGACCAAGAAAGAAACTAAGTTCTCCCATCATACTCATTTCGAACTCGTCATGCATGATTTTAGAGAAATCATCACACATGTCTTGACAAGTAGATCCGAATATAATATCATCTACATATATTTGAACAATGATTATATGTGACTCTCTTTTCTTAGTAAGAAGTGTGTTATCAACTAACCCCATGGTGTAGTTGTGTTTGATTAAGAATGACTTGAGTCTATCATACCAAGCTTTTGGAGCTTGTTTAAGACCGTAAAGGGCTTTCTTTAGCTTATACACATGTTTAGATTTTTCAAAATCGATGAAGCCCGAAGGTTGAGCTACATATACTTCTTCATTAATAAAACCATTTAGAAAAGCACTTTTGACATCCATTTGATAAAGCTTAAGATCATTAGCACAAGCATAAGCAAGAAGTATTCTTATAGACTCTAATCTAGCCATGGGGGCATAGGTCTCATCAAAGTCTATTCCTTCTTGTTGATTATACCCTTGGGCAACGAGTCTAGCTTTGTTTCTAGACACTATACCGTTTGCATCTAACTTGTTTTTATATACCCATTTGGTTCCTATTATGGTTTGATTACTAGGTGGGGGGACGAGTGTCCAAACATCATTAGAAACAAATTGATTTAACTCTTCTTGCATAGCCATTACCCAACTTTTATCTTTTATGGCTTCTTGTGTATTCTTAGGTTCTATGGTTGAGACAAAACAAAACAAGCTACTTTGGTTTTGAACTTGAGACCTTAAGGTTCTTTCGTTTAGCTTTCCTATGACCTTATCTACTAGGTGATCTTTGGACTCTTTAATATTTATGATTTCATCATTTAAAGGTTCTTCCTCTTCATTTATCTTTTTTTTTATTACAATAGCTTCACTTTCGACAATCTCGTCATCGACAAGAGGTGGAGTAGGTTTGGGTGGACTTTCATCAAATTTTACGTTTAATGATTCTTCTACCTTCATTGTTTCTTTGTTTAATATGACGTAAGCTTTGCTATTAGGAGAGTAACCTAAAAAGATACCTTCGGTTTCTTTAGGATCAAATTTTGTAAGGTAATCTTTAGTGTTAAGTAGAAAACATTTGCTACCAAAGACTCTAAAGTGATCTAACGTAGGATTTTTGCCTCGAAGTAACTCGTATGGAGTTTTACCTAAAAGTGGTCTAATTAAGACTCGATTAAGTATGTATGTTGAGGTATCAACGGCATTGCACCAAAACTTTTGAGGTATGGATTGCTCATTTAGCATGGTGCGAGTCATTTCTAGTAGGGTTCTATTCTTTCTTTCAACTACCCCATTCGATTGTGGAGTGCGAGGAGCCAAGAAGTTGTGAGTAATACCATTAGCGTCACAAAAGGCTCCAAATTGCACTTCATTATCGAATTCCCTACCATGATCCGTTCTAATAGACACTATAGGACTTCCTAGTTGTCTTTGGATTTTCTTACTTAGTATTTCAAAGTAGTTGAATGTTTCAGTTTTGTTCTTTAAGAATTTAGTCCATGTGTACCTAGAATAATCATCCACTATAACCAAAGTGTAGTAGTTGCCTCCATAACTTTGGATAGCGGATGGACCAAATAAATCCATGTGTAGTAACTCTAGACACTTAGTTGTAGACACCATGTTTTTAGCTTTGTGACTAGAATGGACTTGTTTTCCTACGTTACAAGCATCACAAAAGTGATGTTCATATTTTAATTTAGGTAGATCTCTTACTAGATCTTTGGATGATAGCGATTGGAGAAGTCGCATATTGGCATGACCCAATCTTCGATGCCATAAGGTCGAAGTATCATCCATAGAAGTAAGACAAAGTTTGTCTTTAGGTTCATTAGCAATTTTAATGACATAGACACCATGTTTCCTAATTCCTCTACCTATGGTGATACCGTTATTTAATATCTTACTACCGGTTTCGTTAAAAAGTACGTTGCACTTTTTATCACATATTTGTCCTATACTTAAGAGGTTCAAGTTTAGGTTCTCTACGTGACACACATCATTAATGGTTAGAGATTTGTTAGAAATCGTACCTTTACCGATGATTTTGCTTTTGCTATTTCCAAATACCACATTTCCTCCATTAAAGGATTCATATGTGGAGAATAAATATTTATTGCCGGTCATGTGCCTCGTGCACCCGCTATCCTTGATCCACTCATCCGGATCTAGGTAGACCTTTAAGCACACCTAAGGAAACAATTAAATCAAAAGTTTGGTCCCCATTTGTTCATGGGTCCATTAGTGTTAAACATTCCATTCATGTTAGACATGTATGGATAAGGTGAATATGCATTCCATGGTGCAAAGTTTTGAAATGGGAAACCATTTTGCATATTTGGATTCCATCCCATTTGATGGTTACATCTCAGATAAACATTATTAGGTCTCCTAGATGTGTTTGGTTTTGAAAACGATGGACCTTTGTTTCTTATAAAGCTTTGATTATATCTTGGAGGTGGTTGTCTAATGGTAACATGAGTTGGTTTCTTCTTATTAACAATAACAAAATCAGTTCTAGAAGAGGGTGCTACATTATTACCACTGTTTGCCTTAGTAGACCCATGGATCCCTAGCTGTACACTAGCCGGTTCCTATTTTGTGGGATCCGTGGGATCCGCCACAACAGTGGTTTGTTTTTCTAGTGCTTTTACGAATTGTGTTTCTTTGTTTTCACTAGTTGACGCATTAAGTTCCTGAAAACCTAGACCTTTTTGGTTATTTCTTGTTTTAACGCTATCCAATATCATATCTAAGGTATTAGTGTTCATTCTATCAATTTTAGAGTCTAGATGATCAACTAGTGTTTGAAGTTGAACGCAAAGTTCACATTCGCCACTTGCTATCTTCTCCTTTTCTAGACGTTTTAATTTTTCCTTTAACTCCATGACTTCCTTTTCTAAACGTTGGTTTTGATTTTTCAAAAACTTGTTTTTGTTGATTACTTTTAAACTAATTTTGCAAAGTTTATCATATTCATTATGCAATGAGTCATCATCTAATGATGACCTACTATAGTATTCGTGACATACCTCGTCATTTGCCATGAGACAAATTTCTTCATCCTGCTCCTTGCTCATTCCCCACGAACTGCTCACAAATGCCTTTTGATCATTGCGTTTGGGACACTTACTAATAAAGTGGTTTGGGTCCCCACATTTAAAGCAAGCGCGATCATCCCTTGGCTTCTCGTCCTCTTTGCTTTTCCGGAATCCTTTCTTGTCGTCATATGGTTGTTTGACGTATCTTCCCTTCCTTCTAAAGAACTTTTTGAAGTCCCTTACCGCCATGGCATACTCCTCGTCATCACTTTCCGAAGAGGATTCATCTTCATCGCTTGAGACCTTCTTGGCTTTAAGTGCAAGAGATTTGTGCTTCTCTTTCACTTTTGAGGCTTCGGAATCTTAAGCGAGGACAAGCTCATAGACCTTTAAGTCGCCTATGAGTTCATCAAGGGTGAGGATTGTCAAATGTTTTGATTCTTCTATCGCCGTCACCTTAGATCTCCACTTGGATGGAAGTGCCCTTAGATATTTCCTAACATGGTTACGGCTAGAGAAAGATTCATCAAGTGCTTGTAAAGATGTAATTATAGTATTAAAGTCAGCAAAAGAATGATCTATAGTTTCCTCATCCGATATTGAAAATTGTTCATACTTCTGAACAAATAAATCTATTTTATTGTTTTTCACTTGTTGATTACCTTGACGAGTTACAACTAAAGAATTCCAAATTTCTTTAGAGGTTTTAAGCATGGAGATTCTTTCGAATTCCTTTTTGGGTAAAGCATTATATAAAACCATTTTAGCTTCACTATTTTTGGAAATCTTTTTCTTAATTTCATCGGTGAGTTTATCATGAGGTATGTTAACTAAAATTCCATTTTCATCTATTGCAGTGGCTTCAAAATCGCCTTCAACAATGATGTACCAAACATCAATATCTTTAGACTTCACATACGTTTCGAATCTATTTTTCCAATATATAAAACCATTAGTTTCAAGTAGTGGAGGTCGTTGCATGGATTGCCCTTCCTTGTAATTTTCAGAACCCATAGTGATCGAAAAGTTTTTAAAATACGATTTACTTTAAAACTTTTATAAACTTAGCTCTTGATGCCAATTGTGGAAAACTAGAAGGGGGCGGGTTGAATAGTTTTGCCGATTTTAAGTTAGTTTCTAAAAACTTTAGATTCGATGTTATGTGAAATCGTATGGATGAAGATAAAGTATAGATCTAAGAGTAATACAGGTAAAGAAAGTAAAGTAAGGCATAGAAATGACACAACCGATTTATAGTGGTTCGGCTACAAGGACACCTTCCTTGCCCTACTCCACTCCCCGAGTCACCTACTCGAGAGTTCAAGCACTATGTCAACAAACTCCTTCAACTTGGCGGAGAAGCCTTCATAACATTGCTTACACCTTTTTCCAGTACAAAGCTAAATACAGAGTCCGTAACACGGAGGACCAAACCAACACGACTATTACACAACAACTATGTGAAATATCAAGTACAAGATCTTTGCTACATAAATCTTGTGAGGAAACAAATCAATCAAGGACCCCTTGCTTGGATGACTTGTAGAAAGCTCGTGATCTCGCCTTAGAGAAGGACCTATATGAGAATCACAATAAAAAGAAGAACAACTCTCT
This sequence comes from Chrysanthemum makinoi, assembly GCA_910596185.1. Classification (NCBI taxonomy): domain Eukaryota; kingdom Viridiplantae; phylum Streptophyta; class Magnoliopsida; order Asterales; family Asteraceae; genus Chrysanthemum; species Chrysanthemum makinoi. Next base: position 192,468,510 of record OU343220.1, on the reverse strand, counting down.
AGATCAAGTGATCTTTTGTTAGAAGAGTGTAAGAATATATGAGAGAGTTAGTAAGAAGATGTGTGAAGAGAAATGAAGAAATGGCTCTCTATTTATAGGCAAAAACTTGCCACTGTAGCACGGATCCCACGGATCCCTCCCTCAAGGGATCCGTCTAGTGTAACACCAGGGATCCGTGGGACGCTCCTCTTTGCCTATGGGTTTTTTGGTTATGGGTCATGGGTCTTGGGTTATGGGTTGGTCCATGGATATTTCATTAGATACAATGTATCTAATAGATGCAATGCATCTAGTCAAATGGATATGGGTCAATACCATGGGTTATGGATATGCTCCATGGGTTGTGGTTTTTACCCATCCTAATAAACTATTACAACAAATGATTTATTATAACAATTTGTATTAAATGATTATATGTAAATGCTTTACAAAAATAACATGTATCCTTATAATTTTACTTATGATAACATTATATTTATTGGGTAATCACCATCGACCCTAGGGGTGGCAATTCTCGACACGACACGATAAACGACACGAACCCGACACGAAGTTAAACAGGTTTGGGTAAAAAACAGGTCAACCCGTCTAACCCGTTTAATAAATAGGTCGTGTTTGGGTTGAGTAAATATTAAACAGGTCAACCCGTGAACCCGTTTAAGTATATAAGACTCTAAAAATCTATACATATATATGAGACTAGACATGCCACATCACTAATGCTTATTAGGCATTTTAATGTTGACATGGCACATCTTTTGATGAGGTGGAAATGCCACCATGGCAACAAATCCGATTACATAATAAAAAGGAATTTGTACTAGGCAAGATTCGAACATGGGTCTCCACATTCAAAGCCTCAAGCCTCAACCACCGAGGCAATCCACTTATTGTGATACAAAGTCTTCATCCTTTTTTACTATTCATTCAGGAAAATCCTATACAACAAAATCCCTACTCATTTGGCTCTACATTAATTTTTGCTTCAATGCCATCCCCTATTTCACGCACCATAACTAATTTCTTAAAAACAGCCAAATCCCCTCAATCTCTGCCATGTTTATGTTGATGTATTTCAAGATTTCAAAATCAAAATCAAGATCCACTTAAAAATGATGGCAAGGAACCCTAAATGTAGATCAATCAACGCTAAGCCCTAACAACATAAACTATTCCAACCAAGAATTCATAATCGATACTCACCTCGCTTATTTAAACGCCCACATATACGACCTCAATCAAGTCGACTCATCTATTCCAGGTCTGTGATTTCGTAATTCTATGAAAATAAATGATTCATTTGTTTGATTATTCTTTGTTTGATTAATTATTAAATAACCAATATATAAATGCTTTGATTGTTTTTCTTATGTTTTTTTTGTTGTCTGATTGTTTTTATGATTATTCAAAATAGGTTGATATTATTAAATCAGTTTCATATATCACGTTCATATGATTTACAATTATTTAATCACATAATCATTTTTGTATGATTTGTAGCTAATAAGGTTTATAGTCATTGTAGTTCGGATTGATGACTCACTGATGGGGTTGATTATTGGGAGTTAAGTATCAACAATCATTGTAAGGCAGTAAGGTATGTTTGATCTTAAATTTACGTTTAAATCATTCATCTCATTCGAATAACTATAACTTGCATCCTATTAATTTTTGAACCTGATATATGTATAGATGTGCAGTTGATTTGTTACAACTCAGTTGGGTTGGATGAGATGCTTCCCAAATGCTGAAAATGAGATTGCATTATATGTAGTTGCAAAGCTGCCACCGTCTCATCGACTTAATGATGTGATAGACTCACAGATGCAGATTTGTAGATGCAATGTGAGCTTCAATGGTTTAAGGTGAGCAAAGTAAATTTATGAATTTATGAGCTGACAATGGATGTCATCCGATAATTAGGAAAACATATGCATCAACTGAAAAACAAAAGTTGAAACTCAAAAGTGAAAAGAAACACAAAGACATATATTGTCCTATCTAACTGTTTTTTAATTCGTTGATTTGTAGGGACGAAGGGACTTTTAAGTGGTTAATGGAGCAAACTCCAGCTCCCATACCATCTGCGTCAGAAAACCGAACCAACCAAACACTACCCAAGACTAATCCCAACGCTGCCGATTTCAACACTTGATGGTACGTTATTTTGACACTTTCATATTCATTTCATTATGTGACAGATATAGGCCTCAGGTATTCCGGTATATGTATATGGTTGTACTTTATTGTAGCAGGATTTTGGTTACCAAGGCAGTGTAAAGTTAAATGAATAATGGTAAAATTTGCGATGCTGACTCGACTCATATTTCTGATACAGGGTAATGGAGTGGATCGGGATGAGCTCAAGGAATTGTCAACAGATTATGGCGTGACCAAACAGTTAACTATTCAGTGGTTGGTTTCAATAGTTGTGTTCATGCTGGTGTTGGGTTCAGTTTATTGCTCTTATGTGTTGGTTCAGTTAATGTGTTTAGTGGGTGTTATATAGATGGTCTTATATACATTTTCATATAACCTGCTGCTGCTGCTGCTTATAGAAAGCTAAGGCAGGCTAATATTTTCGGCAATATAGTAAAACATTTGAAAAAGATAAAGATTTATTACATAACCTAAATCCATTAATTATTCTCACATTAATCGGTTAAATTTAGTTTTATTAACAGTTAACACTTTCATACACCTTTTATATAAATCAAGTTATTGTGCTTTAATATTGACTTATGAACAATGCGTATCTTTGAAACTCAATACAAGTTTATGTTTTTTCAACGATTTTGTTTAAAGCTCATTATATGGATGGTTCAATTATATAAAAGTATCTTTTTTAGGCGTACGGATGACAGCTGTGGTCTGAAACTTCGTGCCTCTGGGATGGATGCTAAACTAAGACAGCGATGAATCAGCTAACGAGGCCATGAAAGACATGGATGGAAAGGTTAGAAAATAACATCAGTTGACATTTTATTTAATTGCACACTTGCACTTTCAACCATCAATTAAATTCGTTAAATCTGTTATTATTTTTTTTGAAAGTAATGGTGACGGAAAGTATATATAGAAGAGTTCTTAACGGGGAGATGGAGGGAATATAGTGATGAGGGGGTTCTGGCTTCTGACTTTCGGGTCCGATGTTGATTGAGACTGAAAATCTTTTGCTAACTTAGGTATAATTTTCTCGGCTTCTATTTCGATTTCATTTAAGCTCTTTGGCTTTTTTGTAACTGTTTTTGCTGAACATATACCAACAATTTCCAGTTATATATGTGGATAATATGTTAACGTGGTATATAAATTGGTTTTAACAAATACATTAAATCAAAGCATAATTTGTAATGGACAAAGACACTAAATTACTCTCCCATTCTCCCTTATATAAATCATCATATTAATTTGTGATTTGATTTGAACATCTACACACAATCTATTAATTTGTGACTACATATGTTTTCTCGATTGAATTAATACATGCTTAATATTCTCTTTGTTTCTTTTTTTAAAAAATCAAGTTAAAGATTGTAGTATATTCATTCACTAACAATTACGGTCAGTATAGGTGCACTTCGACAAATAGGCTTATTCGAGCTCGAGCTCGAGCCGAGTTTGGAGCATAGTGTATGTGCGTTTGGATTTGCTGGTTTCACTATTCTTACTGAGGATTTTGTGTTGGTGCGGCCAACATTCTTCGTTTCTCTCTGACCGTGAAAACAAAATTTGGCGACAAGCTCAAGTTGCACACATGTATGTAAAATATTTTGCGAGTAGTATCTATAAGTTAAATGTATTTTCAAGCTACCAAAGTCAAGTATTGAAGTAAAATTTGCAAAGAATACATACCTTTTTTTTTCTTTTTTTCTTTCTTTTTTTTTAATCGAAGCAATTAACTTTTTTTTTCGAGCCTGGGTCCGGCCAATGATGGAGTAAGTAATAAACCTCTACTACTATATATATTTGAATCACGTTCGTTTTTTGTTGATATATTTTGCTTCCTGACCAGGTTATGCTCAAAGATAGCAAAGAAGCTAATGAATCGAGAGGCAGACGAGATATTACGAGCAAATATGGTGACAAACATAGGCACAAACTAATCCAACTCGTACTATTCTATTGCAAAATATGGTGGACTAGCGACGGTTAATGATGGTGCTATAATTGCGATAGTCATTGACCTCCCTGATGCCATACAAAAGTTTTCACTATTCTTATCCAAGAGGTATGATAGTAAAAGTTTACGGGCCATTTCATGTACTATTGTCACATACGAATTAAGATTGGAAATTCTTAGCGATGTTTATGCTACAAGATTAAATACTATCAACTATTAATTAAGTAAATCATTTAATGACATAAAAGCGTTACAAATGTATATTCGTAAACGATCTTATAATCATTGTATTTGTGTGTGCGCAATCTGCATTTTCTGCAAAACTACAGCTTAATGTGTGTCTAGGCTGCTGCAAAACTGTAGTTTAAAAGGCTGTTGCCGTCGTTTTAAATTGTGTTTTGACATACTACAGACCGTTAGCTTTAAGGGGTGTTTGTGTCGATTTAATGGTATTTGGGCCTGCTGTAAAACTGTTTTCTAAAGGAGTGTCGTGCTAACCGTTCAAGGGGTACTTGAGCTTGCTGCAAAACTGCCGTCTGAATTTGTATTTTTATTATCTTTTCCAGGTTCTATGGGGTGTTTGTTCCGCCACAAACTGCAGCTTTTTTAATCGGTTGTTTCGCTATATATGCTGTTGTTTTTAGGGTGTTTGGATCTGCTGCAAACCTAGCGACTTGCGGGGGCTTTTGGGTCTGCTGCAATTGTATATTAAAGCGGTGTTTAGGTATGGCTGCTGTTGTATACTGACTTAAAACAATTTTATGGTTCACATACATATATTTTTTAATACTTAGGCTGTAACTTGGTCTGTCGCCAAATGCTAAGCTTAAAATCTTCGGTAAGTACTAAAGTTGCCAGTGGCACTTTTACGATTACACATGTCGAAAGCTATAGCAAACACCCCCGCCGCAACGTGGGGGGCTCCTGCTACTTGTTTAATAAAGAAGTTTAGATAGGTGTACGTAAGCATTTAAATATACTCTTGCCTTTGTGTGGTTGTTTCAAGAGTCAAGATGAAAAAAAGTTTGAAGGTTCTTTGTTGTAACAAAGACAGCGAATACACAAACTACTCAACAAATGCTGTATACAAAGCAGTTTTATTTCGTAAATGAATAAGAACCATGTAATTTATTTGTTCTCATACTTATCATTATGGTTTTTTCCAGTTTTTTTGTTTAACATATTCACCGTTATTCATTATTAATTTACGTCCATTTAGATTATGTCAAGCAATATTATGAAACGAACCCGCCCATTGGGCGGGTTATGCAGCTAGTTTAATATATATAACATGCCTTTTTATGTTGGATGTGGATTAATGTATTGTGCTATGTACTTACTACGATTGAATTACGATTATACTTCATATATCATAGAAATTGACGCTTATAACTGAGAAAATTGTCGTATGGTTATTTGTCTGTTATTTTTATCATATTTTAAATCCTTATATCATTTTTGCATTTAAACGAGTTAAATCAACAAACCACCAACCTTATTCATTACTTGACCTATTTATTTAAACAGGTTAAATGGGTCAAAAATGGGTTACACGTGTTATGCAGGTGTGGGTTAGGGTTGAGTTTTTTGACACGATTAATAAATGGGTCGTGTTTGGGTAGAGGTTATACTAACCCGCCAACACGCGAACCCGAATAGGTTAACACGAACACGACTCGATTGCCACCCCTAATCGACCCACCCATCACAACCATTATGACCCGGTCAACAAAAGTCAACCATACGAAAAGTCAACTTAGCAGTTAAAGACAGTTACATGACAGTTATATTATAACTGCCATTTCATTGAACCGACACAATGGTTCACTTGCACCTTTTCATTCTGTATATATTGTAACATATTCTGTAAGAACAAAGATAATGACAAGATTAATATAAACACATTACGTTTCATTTAATCCCTTCTTATTTGGTATACTTGTGATTTTACGTTAAGACCATAGATCCGTATCATTGAGGCCAACAATTGGTATCAGATCGGTTTGGTTTACTAACCAAAATCATCACTTACCATCTTACTCATTTATTCCCAGAATCAAATCAAAGGGCAAGAACAGTTTCGACAAAAAAATTTTCTACAAATCGATAAGAACACAAAAAATCCCAGACGTCATTTTTTTTGTGTTTTCACACTTCTGTCACATCAGGGGTATAATCACATAGTGATTACACTCAACCCGGCAACAAAAACAATTCGCAATTTTTTTTTCTTTTTATCCGAAACAAGTTTTTTTTTACCTTTACCCAATCCATTAGGATCAGAAAACGAAAAGAAAATCGTTTTCATTTGATTCAATCAGAAAATAAACGAGTGTCATCAATTAGGGCATAAACAGCGATTCGAATTAGAACAAACACACCTATTCTTATAAGGAATCAAGCCCAGAAGAATCAATTGAGACCCAATCGATTCATTTGCAATACTCCAATCATAAAACCTCTCATGGAAAAGAAAACCACCAAATTATACGAAACCCTAGGTTTCAATCGGAGGAGTAACAGTGCTCGCGAAGAACACCCATCACCGGAGAAGGAATAAAGACGGTCAAACACAGCCAAACAAGGCGGTTAACCATCATTTATTGGAGAGGAGAAGAGGCAGACATCTTCCCAAGAGAGAGAGACAGAAGACACTTAGTCTCAGAAAAATAAGATATACGCGTTATATCTTATCTCAATAAAAGGAGATAAGAAACAAAGAAATAAGGAGGCACGCGTACACATTAAGGGCCAAAAGAAAGAAAGGATTTTTATTATTAAGGGCATCGGGTTAGACCATCAACCCCTCCAGGTTTCAAAAGATTACAAACACCACTTTTATTTTACTTAATATATTACCTTTGATATATATTGTTTTTATTTTGATAAGTTATTTTAAATTTAGAATCTTATCATTTTTGATAGTATATTAACCTAGTGATTACACTGCTTAGTATACTGATTAGGAATAATTTATAAGGAGTAATTAACCTTAGGTTGTTCACTGATTGAATTTTATAATCTCCAAGGATAGTTTAAAATTTTAAAACTATACCTAGAAAGTTTTACACCCATTTGAGGAAGATAAAACATTAGAGCTCACTTTATAAGGATTTTTTTTGAAACACACTTCGTGTTAAAATTCTTTTGGAGATTTATTGTCATTATCATTTTAAGATATGACGAAAGACAGTGGTAAAAAGGAACCCAGTACTAATATTGCAAATAGTACACCCCAATTTCAATGCCCAATCCTAAAGCCCGCGAATTACTCATTATGGGCAATTCGAATGCAAATCATTCTCGAAGCGAATGGTTTATGAGAAACAATTGAGCCGACTGAAACGACTCAACCCGATAATAAAAAGGATAAAACCGCTATTGCTTTCCTTTATCAAGCCTTACCCGAAGAACAATTACTTCAAATAACAAAGCACAAAACCACGAAGGACATTTGGAATGCTTTGAAAACTAGACACGTTGGCAAAGACAGAGTTAAACAAGCAAGAATACAAACACTCAAATCCGACTTTGAGATGTTATACATGAAGGAAGACGAAACAATCGACACCTTCACCACAAAACTCACAACACTCGCAAACAAAGCCGCTAGTCTAGGACACACAATAGAAGATGACACCTTAGTTCGGAAATTACTAAATGTTGTACCCGAAAGGTATCTGCAAATAGTTGCATCTATAGAACAATATTCCGATCTAAGTGAAATGACACTGGAAGAGGCAATTGGAAGACTTAAGACCTACGAAGAAAGGATTAAGTTCAAGAAAGGAAAACAAGTGGACAATCAAGAAAAACTGATGTTCACACGACATGACAATAGAGGGAAAAATTTCAGAGGACGTGGACGTGGAAAATACAAAGGATGGAGAAACCACGATAAAAATAACCACGAGAAGAAGGAAGGAGAAAATTCTCACAATCACTTCAACAAATAGAATATTGATTTTAGCAAAGTTAAATGTTACAAGTGCAATAAAACTGGTCATTATGCATCTAAGTGTTATGCAAAACCAAACACTAGTATGCAATCTAATCTTGTCGAGGAGGACTTAGAACCTACCTTATTAATGGTAATATTAGAAGACCCACATGTAACAAAGCTAGAAGATCAAAAGGTCTCGCTACATGAAAAAGATGTAGGACATAAAGAGACAAGTGTTGATAGTCAATGGTATTTAGACAACGGAGCTAGCAACCATATGATTGGGATAGAGAACACTTTAAAGAACTAGATGAGAATGTTAGTGGAAAAGTAAGATTCGGAGATGGATCTCATATAGAGATTAAAGGAAAAGGTTCAATCCTATTAGAGTGTGATGACGAGAACCAAAGAATCATATCTCAAGTCTATTACATTCCCAGCTTAAAAAGCAACTTATTGAGCCTTGGACAATTTACCGAAATTGGTTGTAAAGTAGTAATGGACGATGATGAATTACGACTTTATGACATGGACAACAAAATCTTCTTGAAAGTCACAAGACAAAGAAACCGTCTATACAAAGCAAGTCTGAATATAGGCACACCTGTTTGCTTATTAGCAAATTTAAGTGACAACACTTGGTTATGGCACGCAAGATTAGGACACCTCAACTTTGAATCATTAAAATCTATGACTCAAAGAGAGTTAGTTCAAGGAATACCTGCCGTTAAACATACAACACAAATTTGTGATGTTTGTTTAGTTGGTAAACACAACAGAGCACCATTTCCCAAGAAAGCAAAAACTAGATCGGCATCACCATTAGATTTAGTTTATGGAGATTTATGTGGACCAATCACACCACCAACACCATCTGGAAAGAAATACATATTCTTGTTAGTAGATGATTACTCAAGATATATGTGGGCGTATTTCCTAAACACAAAAGATCAAGCATTCGATACTTTCAAGGAATACAAAGAAACAATAGTGAAGGAGCTAAGGACAACATTGAAAATGTTGAGAACTGATCGTGAAGGAGAATTCACATCTAACGAATTCACTCAATATTGCAAAGACAACGGCATAGCACGACAACTAACCGCACCTTACTCACCACAACAAAATGGAGTAGTTGAACGAAGAAATAGGACAATTATGTCTACAACGAGATGCATGATGAAAGCAACCAGCATGCCACAAAACTTTTGGGCTGAAGCTGTTAGACACGCTATATACATTCTAAACAGCATTCCTACAAGAGCCTTAGAAGACATCACTCCATACGAAGCTATCAAGAAAAGAAATCCAAACTTAGAAACTTTAAGAGTTTTTGGCTGCATAGCATATGCAAAGGTACCATCACAACATCTGACAAAGTTAGATGATAGAAGCAGCAAAATGGTATACTTAGGAAGCGAACAAGGATCAAAAGCTTATAGACTGTTTGATCCAACAACACAAAGAATATGTGTTAGTAGAGATGTGAAGTTTAAAGAGGATGAAACATGGGATTGGAAGGATTACCTGAGTAAACACACCAATGATGAACCAGAATGGTTTGACTTCAAAGTTGAGAACCTTGAAGCAACGCATGAACATCAGGAGCAAGATATCCAACCAGATGAAGAAGACAACGACATCCCTGCAAATGATGATCATGAATATAAAACATCAACAACTGACTCACCCTCACAATTACAAACACTTTGCACACCATCTACAATTTCATCACGAATAAATACTCAATTCACACCAACTACCTCAAGACATTCAACCAATCAAAGTAACTCAACTACAACCCGGAATCTACATCCAGACTTTGATCATACACCATTACAAGGTTTTAGAACGTTGAATGACTTATATGAAAACACCGAGGAAGTTTTACTTGAGCATTTATTACTAGCTGAAGATGAACCCAAGAATTACAAGGAAGCATCGAATGATCTAAAATGGATTGAAGCAATGAAGGTCGAATTAGATTCCATTAATAGAAACAATACATGGAAACTAACCACTCTACCAAAAGGACATAAAGCCATTGCTTTTAATTGGGTATTCAAGACCAAGAAAGATGCTAATGAAAATATAGTCAAGCATAAAGCAAGACTAGTAGCAAAAGGCTACATACAAGAGCATGGCATAGACTTTGAAGAAGTCTTTGCACCTGTAGCAAGAATGGAAATAGTCCGATTACTATTAGCCATAGCTGCTAATAACAAATGGGAAGTACATCACCTAGACGTCAAATCTGCATTTCTGCATGGAGACTTAAAAGAAGAAGTGTATGTTACACAACCCGAAGGATTTATAAAAGAAAATGGAAAAGTCTACAGACTGATAAAAGCTCTATATGGTTTAAGACAAGCACCACGTGCATGGAACATAAAGTTAGACAACACCTTGAAGTCCTTAGATTTCAAGAAGTGCGCTTTGGAACAAGCTGTCTACACGAAGAAGTCAAAAGACTCGATACTTCTAGTAGGAGTCTATGTAGATGATTTAATCATCACTGGCACACCAAAGAAAGAAATAAACAAGTTCAAAGCTTAAATGGAAGAAAAATTCGAGATGAGTGACCTAGGATTACTATCCTACTACTTAGGAATTGAAGTCACACAAACTAAAGGAGACATATCAATAAAGCAATCCGCCTACGCAAGCAAGATCCTAAAGGAAGTTGGAATGCTAGACTGCAACGAAACTTTAATACCTATGGATCCAGGAACAAGACTAACAAAGAACACTGAAGAAACAATGGTCAACTCAACTGAATATAGAAGCTTGATTGGATGCTTACGATATTTGCTACATACAAGACCCGACTTAAGTTATTCCGTTGGATTACTTAGTCGTTTTATGCAAGAACCAAAGGAACACCACATGAAAGCTATAAGGCAATTACTACGCTATGTTAAAGGAACAAAAGACTATGGGATCACCTACAAGCACAACGGAGCAAACCAGATACAAGGTTATAGTGACAGCAGCTACGGAGTCAACACTCAAGAAGGCAAAGGCACTACTGGAATTATCTTCTACTACGGTGAATCACCAATCAGCTGGAGTACACAAAAGCAAGCCACGGTAGCTCTATCATCATGTGAATCCAAATTCATTGCAGCAACATCAGCAGCAACACAAGCATTATGGTTAAAGAGATTACTTAGCAAGCTTACGCACACGCAAGAAGAAAAAGTTACAATACTGGTCGACAACAAGTCTGCCATTGAACTAATGAAGAATCCCGTATTTCACGGAAGAAGTAAACACATAGATATAAAATACAGCTTTATAAGAGAATGCGTCGAAAGAGAAGATCTACAAGTCGAATTCATAAGTGGAGAATATCAGAAGGCTGACATACTGTCAAAGGCATTACCAAAGATCAGATTCCTTACAATGAGACAACTAATTGGAGTCAAAGATCTGCAACAAGATGATTGTGATTAAGGGAGAGAATATTAGGTAATCACCATCGACCCACCCATCACAACCATTATGACCCGGTCAACAAAATTCAACCATACGAAAAGTAAACTTAGCAGTTAAAGACAGTTACATGACAGTTATATTATAACTGACATTTCATTGAACCGACACAATGGTTCACTTGCACCTTTTCATTATGTATATATTGTAACATATTCTGTAAGAACAAAGATGATGACAAGATTAATATAAACACATTATGTTTCATTTAATCCCTGCTTATTCGGTATACTTGTGATTTTATGTTAAGACCATAGATCCGTATCATTGAGGCCAACAATATTTGTTATCAACAAAACACAAAGAGATCGCTAAATATTAATAAACGTTTTTACAGTTTATTTGTATTAACAAATATCAATAGTGGCAATAGCAGCCCAGTAGTAACCAATAGTAACCATAGTAGCCATGGAGTGATCTGCTCCCAGACTGTGAAGATGCGTATTGCACACGACATCATTCACCAGACAAATCATAACATATCAGATAACAGAACAAATCTAGGATGCATCCATACGCCCCCGCAGAAACATAGTGGCCACTCATATATCTTGAGCTCATAATCATATAACAGAAAGGGGACGGTGTGTAACATCACTCGAACACACTAGAGTCATGCCATTGGTGCATCAATGACATGGTCATGGTACCTCCATGACTAGGGAAACATATTTGGTTCGGGTATCAAACTAAAGGGTCAAAGCATAGTCATATCATAAGGGTTCATATCAAAGGTTTAGAAGTCAAAGGTTCATATCAGAGGTCCATAGCATAGGTTCATAATCAGAGGTTCATATCAAAGGCTCAAAATAAAAAAGTTCATAATCATAAAGTTCATATCGGGGGTTCAATCAAAGGGGTGCATAGCAAAGTCATAGGGAAGCGCTAATAAGAAGGCTCAGAGGGAAACCATAACAGTTCAAAGCTAATATCAATGGATGTAAACAAATCATGAGAAACCTTAAGAGACAAGGTCAGAATATTTGTACCTTATTACACAGCAAAGCAAACACAAAGATGGAAACAAGAGACAATGGAAGATCACTCCTTCCTCGAGGGATCTACAGAAGTGAAAGGACATACGTTTATCAGACGAGGCTTAAGTATTTATTTCGAATTAAGTCCTTTAGGTTTTATAAGAGTCTTTCCATTTTTAGTAAGTTTCCAAATATAGTAACTTTCCTTATTTAGTAAGTTTCCACTTTAAGTAGTTTAGCCATTTTAAGTAACTTTCCATTTTAGGCAACTTTCTATTTTAGGCAGGTTTCGGTATTTAGCAACTTTCCAATAATGGCAGATTTAGTCATTAATGATATAATTAAAGTCAATTTAGGTCAAAATGATGAAAATAAGTATTACCATATATTAAGGGTTAATTATGACAAGTTTTACAAGTTTAGGGTTTAAAGTGTCAATAGTGCAAATTATAGGGTCAAAATGTAAATATAGCAAGTTTTACTTATTTTACTCATTTACACATCTCCTTGTGAAAACCCATCTTAGGTCGTGACATACCCTCCCCTCATAACTAGTCTATACGAAAATCACAATACCATACGAGCCCTTTCTTTCATTTATATTCGACATATATTACCCCAAATGTACATGTTTTTTTTTTAACTTGATATCATTAATATGAATCCATGCATGGTCGTGTACTATGAAGGTCAAAATAGATTTATATTGGTAGATACATGCCTATTTTAATTTGACATATATAAATTTTATATTAAGATTTCATGTGATTCATGGCTATCATTTTATGTGAGATGAACTATACGAGTACATGAGATTTAAAAGTGGCCCAAACCCCACGACATACCATCCAGAAAAGACATGATTCTGGTCGAATCAAAGGAGGTCAAAAACAGATTTATAGACGCATGCACATGTCGAATCGATTTAGGTTTTCATGCATATATATATGTAGGTTGGTTTCAAATGACACTATTGTGATTTTTTTATAACAGAAAGGTCCATAAGTCCTTTTATTTATATCTTTTCATGTGACATGATCATGCATGCCTTTGGTGAGAACTCCATGACACAAATCAAAACAACAAGAAGGAAAAGATGAGACATAGGATACAATACCCTTGTGGTGCACGAGACGAAACGGAACGAATGAACCAAGACCTAAGACCAAGCTTCCCTTGGCTTGTAGAACCCACGACAACAAGCACAACAACAACCAAAGCCTCCTTCTTCCCTAAACCCCACGACAGAAGAGAAAGGCTCACGATCAAGCCTCTTATACGAACCACACACGATCACAACTTCTTTGAACCAATACCACACGATTAAAACTTCCTTGGACACCTTTCTAGCTTTGAGTTTCGAAAGAAAATGGAGGAAAAGGACTTATGCCGTCACTTTTGGTAGAGATAGAGATTAGGGTTTCTTTGTGATGTATTTTGAATAATAAGTGATAATTATAATGAGTAAATGAGAGAATAATTTGGAGAATAAAAGGGGATGATGGGGGATTTGATTTGGCGTGAATTAAGGCCGGTCAAAGGGAATGAATTTTTTTAATTTCCATATTTATCATTTTTATCAAAGGTTAATGTATTTGGACCTCTTCTTGGTTCAAGTTAAATTGTACATGACATAACATAATTTGGTGCTTTAGAGATCATTTAAATTTTGTAACATTTACTTGTAGTCCTAAGTGAAATATAATCATCATAGGTTTGCGTAAATTATTTATGAGACCAGTGTCAAACGTATTTAACGAGATTGACGTGTTTTACGAGTTTTCGTAATTGTTTAACTTGAGGGGCAAAATGGTCATTTTACACATTTATGATTTTAGGGTTTTACAGTTTATGTCCAGAACTTGGTGCATGTGTTGGTCGAAATAGCATGTTAATGAGTGAGTATGAGTGGGTAAATGTTGGTCTCACCAAGGGCAGTTGGATTCCTGATTGCATGTTCTTTGAGTAGAATAACATAGTGTAGGATATAATCGCATAAGTTATTAATCAGTGTGCATGTTAATGTTTCTGTCCAGACTTTGGACTTCTATCTATCATGTTTGCATGATAGGTATATTTTTTCATTTAAGTGTTTTTAGCTGGTTGCAAATGAGGTCTCGTATGAAAAGGAAAAGAAGTATTGGTGTGTGTAAGTTGAGTAAAGATGGACTCTTATTGCTTGCTCATTTATTTAAGATGGGTTATAAACTATAATCAGTTGATATAAAATTACTCTCCATGCGACATGAGTTCATACAAAATATAATACTAGGGTGTGTCTTGTATAATTTGTGTATTAAAAGATGTCGTGTCATGCTAAGTCTCAAGGATCTCGTTATGGTTGTCATTATGGTGTGTTGTGTTTTGAGTGGTGTTCACGATAGAGACTTACGGATTGTATTTTTACGTCTAAATCGGTATAACTCTAAAAAGTATAATTCGGTCTGTTATTAAAATGAGAATACGCTTAACCTAATTAAACCCTAAAAATATTAACGCAAATCATAATAAATATTTAAAATCCGTTATGACTTAAATGAGCGTATAAATGTTATATGATTAAAAATGCGTGTAGATTTCGTGAAGAAGGAGTGATCCGTTGTTTCTTTTGCGTTCTTTTTCATTTGATTTCATTTCCTAAGGTACAAATATTCCGCCCTTTTTTAGTAAGGGTTTCTCATGACTCATTGTTTCATGATATTTGTAATTTGATACCTTGATCCATATTTATTATGTTATTTTTTTGGGTGAATTGCATATATATCCTTCTAAAGCTTCAAAATTACATATATATCCAACCTAAAATCATAATTGCATATATATCCTTCTTAAACTTTAAATATAACATATATATCCAAATACACAAATCAAATATTTATAAATTCATTTTATTTTGAATGGTTCATTATACCGTTCTTTTAAAACAAGGCTTATCATTATCCCTTTTCCCTCTTCTCCTATCGAAACAGAGTCACCTCCCAATTAATCTTGAGTCTTTAGGTACTGCTATGTATATGTAGTTTAATTGGTAGGAATGATTTAATAAATAAAGATTGCCATTGAATTTTTACCATATAACAAAAAAACACTAATTCATCTATCCTACATCCACTACAAGGCAAAATCGCTTGCCAACTATCTTCAACAAACTTCACTTAATTATAACATTTATCATTTTAGTTTCAATATTTTATAGTTGCAATTTTTTTATCTTCTCCGTCGTCGGCGGTCTTTGGCACCAACAAGTTACTGCTTCATCTGATCTTCATTAGTATATTTTCTCCTGCTGACATAAATTAGAATATTGAAATATCCAATTGTTGTCATGTTTTGCTCATTAATCGATCTGAAATTTATTCATCAAGAAGTGTACGAGAATGATGGTCTGATTTTTATCAGAAAACATGAGATATATTTGCCTAAAGAAGACAATAAGGGTATAATAGTCAAATCATAAATTAAAGAATAATTGTCATTTATTTTGGTGTTTATTTACACATAATTTAATTATATGGATATATATGATATTTTATAGAGTTAAGAAGGATATATATGTAATTATAATTTTAGGTCGGATATATATGTAATTTTGAAGTTTTAGAAGGATATATATGCAATTCACCCTATTTTTTTATGCTATATTCCTTTCATATAGCTAGTATCTTAGTTGGACAATTCATAATTGTCCCTCCTCTTTATTGTACATTTATTTCCTATTTATGTTGCCCATATTTGTAACTAGTCATGGGGGTTCCATGGCCTTGCCATTGATGCACCAATGGTATTGACACTTTCTGTGAAGGTGTGACTTTGTTCATGGCGTTCTCACTTTATGCTAATTAGCAACCATGGCCGCCACCATATTATACTGTATATATGCTTAGTCTAGAACTTGGTATATGTGTATCTGTTTTTTTGAGGGAGCATATGAATGCATCCTAGGTATTGTGTTATGTTTAGAATTTGTTGAATGGACTTGGTGTGTGCAATACACCCCATTTCACACTAGTACATTTGGAGAGCTAGACTCCTTTGTACAATTTGCTATTATATATCATATGTTTGAACTTGGGCATTTTCTTTTGTTTATTTTGATATCCATTTCATTTGTTTAAGCTTTGATTTTCGTATCATATGTTCCATATTTCATTCGACATCTTGTTCTGCAGGTTCTCTTGTATTCATTTCTTTTATTTCGTTTGTTTTGCTTATTATCTTTCATTATTTTTATATGTTCACTGAGCGTTAGCTCAGCCGCATTTTCTTTTCTCTGCGGCAGGTAATAAGCGGGATGCGGGGGCATGAATGATGAGCATAGGAGCTAGCAGACCTACCCATGTTTAGATTCCCTTTTATGGATTATTTTCAGACTTAGTACTTTGGTGTTTTCATTTCAAACTTATGTTTTGGGGAATTATTTACTTCATTTTAGACTATGTTGGGATATTTCGTTGTGAAGTCATTGTTTCACATGACTTGGTATTTATTTTATAATAAAGTCTTCCGCTTGAATTATTATGTTCTGATTGACACCATAATGTTACATTTTAGCCCTTTTCGGGTTGGGGAGCTACACCTGCGGTCTTTCGACAACCAAAACAATAACAGCTAAATATCCGGAATCAGTAGTTTATTTCCCTGCAACAGCGCAGACTTTGATGTACACCCAACTCTCATAAACAAGAATTCTCTAAAGAAGGAGTAAAAACTAACTATCGCCAAAACCATGCACCTTTAATTATTGAAAATCATTTATTTGCATTTATTTAGCTGATGGGAGCAAAAAGCCACAATTAATCGTTATAAGCTCTAAAGAGATCCAACTACTCCACGCTTAGCATCTAACTTATACTCAACTCTATCATTTTTTGTTCTTCGCAAATTTTTTAAGTTTTACGAATGCTCAGTCTCGAAAGCTAAGGGGAAAAATAGAGTGCAATACTCAATCAAGTCAGAGTTTCCCTTGTTCCATCCTAATCAAGACTAAACTTCCATTAATGCCGAATCATTCATGTATTGCAAATTCTTATTTAATGTGCAAACCACTTATTTTTCATGCATTTTCTTATTTTAAGACGAGAAATTTTTTAAAATTTTGGTCAAAACGGGGTTGTTGGGTTCAGTAAATACCCAAACCCCTTAATCTAGGATTTGAATAGAAAATAACCTAAGTGCTTAGTCCGTTAAACACTAACAGGTCACCGAGTGCATAGTCTCTCAGTGATCCATCTTCAGCATAATACTCAGATGAGGCGAAGAAGTCTCTCCACTCAAGAAGGGGACTTAAAGAGTGAAGACTGAGTCAAGAAGAAGATGGTGGATTCAGTGAGTGATGACAATAACTCACTGAATCCCTAAAACTCCTCTCCAGCTACTAACACTGAAGACAAACTTAACTAAATACTAAAAGCTGAGAGAGGAAGATGAAGAATGGGCGGGACAAAACGGTTATGCTTGAAGCAATAAAGACGGAGTGCTTATCTTCAAGAAGTCAACTTTCCCTGAAAGGCCAAAGATCGCGACGACAAGTAAAAGTAGCTTTGTCCCTTACCAGAAATAGCCTTTGTAAACAGAGACAAAATACATCAGTATTTTGTCTTCTGTAAATTGTCAGTTTGTTACTTTGGAAAGAGTAAAAACTCATACTTGTATAAATAGCATAAGAGATGGAGTGAAAGGTCAAGCTTGTGAATTGTAAAAACACACATATACGCAAGCCATCTTTCACTCCTCCAAATACAACTTAATCCCTGAGATAGCTCAGTGGGTACTTGTACTTGTGCTCAGACTTAGCCTGAGCTTTGAGAGGAGTTACCAAACCTTGTCATTTCAATCCCAAGTACTATTCCGCAAGTACTTGGGTAATGTATTCTTCGGATTAATTTCTAATAAGAATATTATGTTGAAACTTATTTAGTGTGTTTTACTTATATTACTTTCAGTAATTGATTCACTATTAGCTCGTTTTTAAATACATAACTGTTTTATACGATAGTGAATAGGGAACAACAAGTGGTATCAGAGCTTGGCTGATTATTAAACCTTTTAAGCTCTAAAACGTTTTTAAATCAGATCCTTATGGTGAAATTGATGTACCCCAACTAGTCGATAAAAGGGTGGAGCTTATTCATTTTTTGCTGTTGCCCCTAGACTTGAAGTTGGTAAATTCAACAAATGGAAAAAGCGTATGCTTTGCTATTTGATTGTGATGGAACCTTATTATATGAAGTGTATAAATGAAGGCCCATTTATCCCAAAGACTGCTGAAGGTTTGCCTAAACCTGAAGCTCAATGGACTCAGGATGAGAGGAGAGTGGTCAACCAGGATCAAAGACTCAAAAGTATCATCATATCATGTCTTCCTGATGATATTATGGAGTCGTTATAAGTGTAGTACAGCCTAAACAAAGTTGGGATGACCTTGTTCATAGCCATGAAGGCCCATCGATAAAAGGAAAACAGGATAATGGACCTGAAACTTGAGTATAACACCTTCAGGGCTAAGGACTCATAAACTCTGTCTCAAACTTACACCCGGTACAAAACTATTTTAAATGAACTGTCAAATGATGGTGTTAAGTTGTCCAAGCATGAAATCAATGTTGGTTTTGTCAATAGTCTCCCTGAGAAGTGGTTGAATTTCTCTCAGGGACTTAGGAATGCTAATCATATCCAGACCCTTGAACTTCCTAAAATTTATGGGAAATTTGTCTATGAGGAAAACCTCATCAACAGACGATACCCTGACTTAAAGAAGTCTCAGGAAGTCAAGAAGTCCTTGACCACCACTTCAACACCAATATCAACTGCTTTTTATTCTAACAATGTTGTTCAAGACTTTCAGGAAAATTCAGATGATGAGCCTGATGAGAGATCAAGTGAGGAGTAACTAAATGACCTAAACACTGAATTTCGGAAAGGGCACTCCTTGCTAACTCTCGAAGGTTTATAAAAAGAAACAAAGGTTTTTCAAATGCTAAAGCAAATGAGGACACTGAATGCTTTAAGTGTCACAAAAAAGGTCATTTTGCAAAAGAGTGTTTTTCAAAAACAATTTATGAACCCTCTTACAAACCATCGTGGTCAAATCACCATCGCTTTAGCAAATTTCAACCAAAAATCTATCAGTCTCATCAAAATTTTCAAAACAAATCTGATCAAAACAAAGCTGTTGATTTTGAAGCTAAGTATAGAAAAGTCAAAGCTAGGCTTGCATTGCTTGAGGCCACCCCTCGAAACAACAAAAAGTGTTCAACTGTGCAGGGTAAAATTAAATGCCTTGCTGTCAAAACCTTCGACCGGGATGAAGAACCGTCTCATCGGATGATGAAATGGTACATGTCAGTGCACGATGGCCCTCTCGAAGAGGACAAGCTAGCTGTTGGAAAAAATCATGCCAGGAATGGAGAGTGGGTCAATATCACAATGAAGAAGGTAAATATTTTACTTTCTATGAATTATATCAATGTTGATCTTAAGTTTGTTGAAGAGCAACGATTAAATCTTTTTTCAAAATATAACAAGCTAAGTTTTGAACTAAATAAGTGTAGGGATGAACTGCTTCTTTTAAAACAAAATAAGCTTGAGGCTATCACTTTGCAAATTCAAAACACTGAATTAGTTAAAAGAAATCAGGCTCTTCAAGATGAACTTAAGAAAGAAAAAGATATCATTGCTAGTTGGACTGCTAAGAATCCAAGAGTCTTTGATGTTGTGGGAGCCCCCAACAGCAAAAAGAGAGTCATAGGTGAAGATCATCTCCCTGACTCTCACAACAAAGACCAATCTCCCAAAACATTTGTGTCAGTGGCATGATTACCAATATGTTGACTATTCCCAAGCCGGTGATTGGATTGAACGGGTTAATCCTGATAGTAAGCTTCCTAATTTCGATTCTGGAAGAATTCTAGAGCCTGAAAGTCAAGCTCTAAAGAGCATGCTTGGACTCCCTGATGTGCCCAGTAGTACTGAACATATCTCCGAGTCTCAAACAGAATCTCAAGCACCACTTCCACCCCTGGAACCTCTTCAGGGTGCTGCTCCAAGCTCTGAGCTTACTCCATTACAGTTCAATCCACACTCACCAAAAGAAAGATCTGGACTTGGTAGAACCATCCTTAAAAGACCAACAAAACCAACTCAACAAGAGTCTACACCCACTGAGACTTCCACATCTTCAGTTTCATGAAGGCACCAAATTCCAAAACTGACTGAACTTGTGAGGAGGCTAACTGATAAGATGGAATCCATCGAAAGAATTCCTGAATCAATCAAGGAAACAAAGTCGCACTTCCTCTAGTTCCTCAAAGTCAAAAGCCACCACCAAAACAAGGAAGTGATCTATGCCACTATACCGCCTCATACCACCGACAATGTTATAGAATCCTTTTTGTATGATCTCGCAAAAGGAAGATCACAGAACTTCTGATCACTTACAATATGTAAGTCTCTCAGTAAAGCAAATTATACCAAAGTTGGTCATCAGTATGCTTCAACCTCCAAATCTTCTCAAAAGCAGAGAGCAAAACCATTTCCTCCTTGTCCACACTGTGGCTTTAATGATCATCATCCTGATGAATGTCTCATGAACACATGTTGTGAGATTTGCGGAAATCCAGCTCATGAGACATCTCAGCATGACAGTGTTATCCAAGCAAGGAGAAGTTCCAAGCAAGCCAGAATCGCTGAGTCATCCTCAGTCTCCAAATGCAAAACTTGTGGCAAAGACAATGCACTCAACCACTGACCATGAGTCAATTGCCAAATTCAAACAGACCTTTAGGCCCAAACCCACTAGTATGTGGGTCAGCAAGAGAAACTAATCCAGTTTACTATTTATGCAGAGACACGCCAGGGAGCCTATTTGGCATCTAGATAGTGGATGCTCAAGAAGCATGACTGGTGTTAAGGAGTATCGGCACAAATATGTAAAGGAACCAGGACCCAAGGTAGTATTTGGTGATAACTCATCATGTCCCACTGAAGGTTATGGTTCATTATACTGCAATGGAATAGTTTTCTCTAGAATAGCTTATGTCAATGGTCTCAAATACAATCTCATCAGTGTCAGTCAACTTTGTGATGCAAAGTACATTGTGCAATTTAATGACAAACAAGGCACCATTTTCAATGCCAACAAAGAAGTTGTTTTGATAGCTCCTAGGAGAGACGATGTTTATGTCTTAGACATGTCAACACTCTCTCAAGATGGAACTTGTCTCTTTGCCAAAGCTACTGAAACTGTCAATTGGGCAATGTGGCACAAGAGAATCTCTCACTTAAACTTTAAAAACATCAACAACTTGGCAAAACAAAACAAAGTCCTTGGTCTACCATCACGGTTTTGCAAAAGATAAACCATGTTCTCCTATGAAAAGGTAAACATCACAGAGCATCCTTCAAAACCAAACAAAATTTCTCCATCAAGAGCTGCCTTCACCTCCTGCATATGGATCTCTTTGGACCTGGCTACCCCGATCAATCCAGATGAGAAGTATACACTTGTAATTGTTGATGAGTTTTCAAGATACACTTGGGTATACTTTCTTTATAAAAAGAGTCGGTGATACAATAATGTCATTCATCGGAAAATTGAAAATCAAAATGACATTATTGTTAAACAAATCAGAACTGACAATGGCACTGAGTTCAGAAATCAAGAACTTGAGAGCTTCTGTGATGAAAAGGGAATTACCCAAAACTTTTCATCTCCTTACACCCCTGAACAAAATGGGGTAGCTGAAAGGAAAAACAGAACTCTCATTGAGGCTGCCAGAACTATGTTAAATGGCTCAGCACTCTCAAAGCATTTCTCGAAGCAAGTCAAAACCGCCTGTTACACACAAAACATGTCAATCATTGTCAAGAGACATAACAAAACCCCATATGAGATATTCAAAGGTAGACTTCCTAATATCAGCTACTTTCATGTGTTTGGATGTCCAGTGTTTATTCATAACCACAAGGATCACCTAGGCAAATTTGATGCTAAAGCTGATGATGGATACTTTCTAGGTTACTCAATGATCTCCAAAGCCTTTAGGGTATTTAACACAAGGAGACAACAAGTTGAGGAAACCTTTCATGTTACCTTTGATGAAAGTTCAGAAAGCATCAGGTTCACCAACACCTCAGTGGAGGAAATAGGAATTGCTAACTCATCAAGATACCCTCCTGATGAGTATAACACTGAAATCAATTCCTCATACCAAGCTGATGCTGACATCTCATATTATGTCTTACCTCACAATCTTCCCCAACCAACCATCAGTGAATTCATTGATAATCAACCAGTCCCTTCTAGGATAGGTAACACTGAACCAAATGTTCAGGAACATGTTACTCAAGAAACCCAACCTGAACCAGTCATCTCATCAGATGATCAAAATGATTATGTGGCTCCTGCACCTGAACTCACTTATGAGTTTCCAGTGACCTCTTCAAGCTCAGATCCTAGACCACAAAGTAAATGGACTAAGACTCAGGACATTGAGCTTGTCAACATCATTGGTGAACCCACTGAGGGAATGCTCACAAGAAGCATGGCTGCTAAATTAACTGCAGCTTCAGCCAATGAATGTCTATATGCTGATTTTCTATCAGAAATAGAACCCAAGAGTGTCATTGAGGCTCTAAAACATCCAAGCTGGGTTGAGGCTATGCAATAAGAACTTCAACAGTTTGATAAAAACAAGGTTATGACCTTGGTCAAATGTCCTCAGGATGTCATTGTCATAGGAATGAAGTGGGTTTTCAGGAATAAAACTGATGAACATGGCACTGTCATTAAAAACAAAGCCAGACTTGTAGCCAAAGGTTACAGTCAATAAGAAGGCATTGACTATGATGAGACATTTTCTCCTGTTGCAAGAATGGAAGCCATCAAGATCTTCCTTGCATATGCAACATACATGAACTTCAGGGTCTACCAAATGGATGTTAAAAGTGCAGTCTTAAATGGTGATCTCAAGGAAGATGTGTATGTTCAAGAACCTCCGGGCTTTGAGAGTAGTGAATTCCCCGACTATGTTTGCAAGCTTGACAAAGCCCTTTATGGACTTAAACAAGCTCCTAGAGCATGGTATGAAACTCTCTCAGCCTTCCTGATTCAAAACAAGTTTGTCAGAGGAAAGATAGACAACACCCTGTTTGTCTATAGGACTAAACAAGATGTGATACTAGTTCAAGTGTATGTTGATGACATCATCTTCGGCTCAACAAATTACAAACTTTGCAAACAGTTTGAAAAACTAATGACAAAGAAGTTTGAAATGAGCATGATGGGTGAACTCACATACTTCCTTGGACTACAAATCAGGCAAACTGATAAGGGTATCTCCATCATTCAAGAGAAGTACACCAGAAATCTCTTGAAGAAATATGAGATATCCGACGAGTGCCTCAGTGAGGACTCCAATGGTCCCTCCTAACAACCTTGGACCTGATCTCACTGCCAAATCAGTCAATCAAACTCACTTCAGGGGGATAGTTGGCTCACGATGTATCTAATGCTACTAGACCGGACATACAATTCTCGTTTGTCTAATAGCAAGATATCACCCAATCCCAAAGAATCCCATCTCACCGCAGCCAAAAGAATACCAAGATAACTGAAGGGAACTCCAAGCCTTGGACTCTACTATCCAAAGTGCTCAGGGTTTTACCTCAAGGGATATTCGATCTGATTATGCTTGGTGCAACATGGACAAAAAGTACCTCGGGATCTTGTCAATTCCTTGGAGGAAACGGTCGCTTGGAGTGCTAAAAGCAACAATCAATGGCTATGTCTTCACCGGCTGAGTATGTTGCCGCCGCAGATGCTGTGCCAATGTCTTATGGATGAAAAGTCAACTCGCTGACTATGACATCCATTACAAAATGGTACCCATCTTCTACGTGATAACACCAGCTGCTATTGCTATCTCCAACAACCCTCTCCTTCACCAAAGAACCAAACACATTGATATCAGATATCATTTCATCAGGGATCACATAATGAAAGGAGACATAGAGCTTCATTTCATCCCTACTAATATCAACTTACTGCGATATCTTCACCAAACCCTTAGATGAACCTACCTTTGAGAGATGAAAGCTGAATTGGGAATGCTACACATTGAAAGTCAGCAACCTGAAAACCAATCCTAATCTCAGTAAGTTTTCGCTGAAATGGTTCATCCTCCCTGAACAAAATCCCAAATCAACCATCTCACTGAATGAGTAAGACTCGTTCAGGGACCCTGACTCTAGATATTGAGCATTGAATGAGTAACTAAACACATCTAAGTATTAGTTACTTAAATGTCCTAGGTTGGAAGTCACACCAATTAAATATAGGAATATATGTCTTTGTATCTTACTATCAGGGGTCCCTCATACTTACCTCATCCCACTTGGCATTAAATGCCTCCTCTCACATAAAATATCATGTGGATATTTTATTACTGCAAAAGTGCACTTTTACTGTGCATTGCAACTGTTTCCTTAAAAAACGGGATTTTACTGCGGGTAGTGGAGTGGTGGCAATAAATGAGGAGATTCAAAACGTTTTCAAAAACTAACTCTTCAAATCCTCATTTGTACAAGTTTTACCCCTCTCATCACTCTATAAATACCCCTCACAAAATCCTTAAAACATACACAAAGTATTTCTGCTAACAAAACTCTGTCAAAATCTCTTTCAAACCCAGAAATCTTTGTGTTCCTCAAATCCTTTTCTGAAAAACCTTCTCTGTAAACATTTACAAAAGTTTTTCATCACAAACTTGAGAGATTTAAAACTCTTTGATTGTTCTTGTTCAAACATTATTTCAAAACCCTAAAAAAATCTTCTAAAGAAAATGGCAAGAACACAATCTCTCCAGTTTGCATCTCAGTGGTAGGATCTTAGCAATGTTGAATTTAAAACAAATAATGTCATAGGAAATTTTGAATACCCTCAAACTGTCCCAACCTATAAGGACATTATGAAATTTTTTTTAACGCCCTTGAAAACGGCCTTTGTTAAATGTCCCTCAATTCGTACCAAAACCTCCTCGGGAGTTTTGGGCTACAGCCACGACCTATGACCGTCACTTCTACTAATGAGACCGACCTCGACCACTCGGGGAGTATCTCATTAAGTTCAGTCTTTTCAATGGGGAACAGTCACTAACCCTGGATTATAAAACTTTTTGCACTTTAACAGGGTTAGATTATAATAATGGTGCTTATGCCGCCCATCTTGAACCCTCCACAGTGAAGGATGGGTTAAAACAAATCATTTTGGATCCAAAAATTTTGGACAAGACCCCAGTCACCAAAAACTCATTCCCCACGGCTTGGAAGATCCTGTTCACATTCGTGATTCAAGTTCTGGGTGGGAACCATTCATCCACTGAACAAGTTAATTCTATTCAGTTGATGATGGCATACTGTTTGATAAATGGGGTCACTATCGACATGGGAAAGATCATTTACAGTGATCTCGTAACCAAGATACTGAGCAAAACTAGGACGAAATAGGTTTCGTATCCTAGGTTTGTCTCATGTGCTTTGCAAGTGTTACTGGGTTGTAATTATCCTCAGGAGTACAAATATACTGCTTTACCTAGTACCTTGAGTCAATCTAATTTTCAAAAAGACCCATCCCACGATATTGTATTGACGGCCCATATGGTTGCTGTAAAAACCGGAGGATTAGGTGTGTCTCTAACCCTGCTCCTAAAAGAGAAAGGGGAAGTCTCAGACTGGGACTAAGACCAAACCCAAGTCTCAGGGCCCAGAGGCTGAGGAACACTTGCCTAAAAGGCACAAAAAACCCGAGACTGAACAAACACCCATGGAGACCAAGCAACATCCACCCGGTGACAACGAAGGACACCGATAAATCACAATCAGTGCCCTTGGTCCCAACTACTACTCCCCAAGATCCAGAAGGAAACATACAACCCGGTAGGGGCGCCTTCCACAACTCCCAAGGATGACATTAGCAAATCACAACCTTTGTGGGGGCACAGAATGATCCCAAAGACTCGAGGAACTGCACACTTCGGCGATAGGGATCCAACCCACGACTCGCCAAAGGCACTGGAAACACCCACCGTGTCTCGGGGGACAAAGACTTCGAAGGAAAGAAATAACCCGCCGATATGGAACCCACAACCAATCGACTCTAGAGAAGACAGCGCCCACGATTAATGCGAGGGTCAAAGGGGACAAAGACTCGGAGAGATTAATACCACCCACGATCGGAACCCATCACCCCCACCTTGTTAACTATGGCTAATGTTACGGATCTTATTCTCGATGAAGAGCGGGGTGAAAGTGAAGATGAAATTCTATCGGCAGGGAAGAAGTGGGCGATGATGTTCAACCGAACAAGAGCATCAGCGATCCACAAGACAATGATTCGACTCTTCATCCATTCGATAAATTCAAGCGGTTTGATAATGTTCTTCCAGCGGAAAGCAATTTGGTTCGATGGATCACAAAGCATCTAGGAAGCTATATCTGGAGTTACTGAAACCTGTGGGATCAACATCTGAAAATGCTGCCAGCTATGCAGATCTGGCGAAGTTTTTGATTTCAACACCAACACCGATGAGCATAGGGATATGATGTATGACAATCTTCACAGACTGGATGACAACTTGGCTAAATTTCTCAGACTCCTTCAAGGTGTTAGCACAAAAATAGATGAAATCAGGGAATCTGTCAAAGAAGACCCATCGCTCAACTCCAAAGTGTTGGAGGCTACTGAGGCTTACCTGAAACACTCCTCCAGCCTCACTGAACTAATCGAAATACTCAAATCTACAAATGTTCAGGGTCTTCAATCTTTAGTCCAGTCTCTTCAGGCTACATTGGGCTCTTTGGATACTCAGGTGGCTACTTTGGTTCATGCCTCGTCTTGGCCGGAATCTTGGGCCCAGAATGACTGCTTTGGAAGTATCTCAGGCTAATTTGGAAGCAAAGGTCACTGGCATTCAAACAGATACTTATGATATCAAGGCTATGGTCACTGAGATTTATCAAGCATTTAAGGGTCAGCAGCTCGAGACTCCTCATTGCCACCTACAACTCTTGCCAACTGGCCTTCACAGCAATTGAGGGAGAATATAGTCGAAGAAACTCCTTCTCACACGGGGAGCCAACACCGTTTCACAACACTCATCTCATCAGTCCACCTACAACAACAACAACAACAGCGGCGGTTACACCCATCGCAACAACACCACCACCACTGGTAGCAACATCATCTTCCTCAAGCCAGGATAAAGGAAAAGGCATAATGAAAACTCCAGGCACGAAGATTCCTAGATCAGCGACATTGAATACTTGCTCTCACCACAATAGCTGAGTGCCTATCTTGCAAAAGAAGAAGAAAGAAACTAGCTGGAGTGGAAAGGAAGAGCAAATAAGCGATAAAAGTTGTCCTGAAGAAGAGAACTTAGTAATTGATCCAAAGAAGCTTGAGGCCGGGGACAAAAGTTTAAGGATGCTCGGCTGCTAAGATGGTGAAATGAAAAAAGTTGGAAGAAATGAACAAAAGAACTGCAGCCATCAGGCAAGGAAGAATTGACCATTACAACTGGTCTATGACTAGTAGAAGGCTTCTGAGAAAATCATGATGTCAGATCATCCCCAATTCCAAACCGGTGGCAATGAATATTCAGAGGGATGATAAAAGACACTTCGAGGTTCATGATCCCTAAAATTCACGACTTTGGGATCAGCTAACTTGGTCCGATCATTGAAAAGAAGAAGAATGCGGTGGTTAAGGAGCTGATGAAAATGCTTAGCAAAAGGTATGAAAGACTGAGGATGCACCAGCACAACTGGGATTCACAGATGCCTTAGCGCCACAAGGATCTCAACCTCGGATCACAGGGGAAAAGAAAGAGGGTTGAGTTCGGCCTGAGATCAAAGTGCACGGACTCGATGCAACAGGGCTGCCGAAGGTGTAAAATTCGTGAAGCTGCGGTGATTGAAAATCTGAAAGAGGGCTATTCCACATTGATGTCTATGGAAACCCAGCATTTCAAAGATGGAGCGACATTGATCAGCAGTGTGGTCGCAATGCTGAGCTACATATCGATGGCCTCTCAAATTCGACTCCTGCAAATGTCGGATTCTGTGTGATTTAAGCGCCAAGATAAGAGAGCACCACGATAGAGAATCACTCATCACAAAGAAAGTTAAGCTTGAAGCACTGGGAATTCATCTGGACTGACATCATTTTGCTTTATCTTATTGTACTAGTGATAGTAACCTTGTAATTTGATCAATAAACGATGTATGTTTTGTTAAAATATTCAGTGTTCCTTATTGTATTCATTAGTACATTCAGTGTAAGAAGAAGCAATTTGCTCACTTACACTGATCAATCACTTAGGCTATTTGTATATCCAAATAGGGGGAGACTGTTGGGTTCACTAAATACCCAAACCCCTTAATCTAGGATTTAAATAGAAAATAAAGTGCTTAGTCCGTTAAACACTAACAGATCACTGAGTGCATAGTCTCTCAGTGAGCCATCTTCAGGATACTCAGTATGAGGCGAAGAAGAAGTCTCTCCACTCAGTAAGGCGGAACTTAAAGAGTGAAAACTGAGTCAAGAAGAAGATGGTGGATTCAGTGAGTGATGACAATAACTCACTAAATCTCTAAAACTCCTCTCCACTACTAACACCGAAGACAAACTTAACTAAAGAGGCGAAGGCGAATGGGCGGGACAAAACGGTTATGCTTGAAGCAATAAAGACAGAGTGCTTATCTTCAAGAAGTCAACTTTCCCTGAAAGGCCCAGCATCGATCTGACAAGTAGAAAGTGGCTTTGTCCTTACGAGAATAGCCTTTGTAGCGAGACAAAATACATCGATATTTTGTCTTCATAAATTGTCGGTTGTCACTTAGGAAAGAGTTAAAACTCATACTTGTATAAATAGCATAAGAGATGGAGTGAAAGGTCAAGCTTGTGAATTGTAAAAACACACATACACATAAGCTATCTTTCACTCCTCCAAATACAACTTAATCCCTGAGATAGCTCAGTGGGTACTTGTGGTTGTGCTAGGACTTAGCCCGAGCCGAGAGAGTTACCAAACCTTGTCATTTCAATCTCAAGTACTATTCCGCAAGTACTTGGGTAATGTATTCTTCGGATTAATTTCTAATAAGAATATTATGTTGAAAATTATTTAGTGTGTTTTACTTACATTACTTTCAGTCATTGATTCACTATTAGCTCGTTTTAAAATACATAAATGTTTTATACGATAGTGAATAGGGAACAACAAGTGGTATCAAAGCTTGGCTGATTATTAAACCTTTTTAAGCCGCTCTAAAACGTTTTTAAATCAGGATCCTTATGGCTGAAATTGATGTACCCCAACTAGTCGATAAAAAGGGTGGAGCTTATTCAGCTGTTGCCCCTAGACTTGAAGTTGGTAAATTCAACAAATGGAAAAAGCGTATGCTTTGCTATTTGATTGGGATGGAACCTTATTATATCAAGTGTATAAATGAAGGTCCATTTATCACAAAGACTGTTGAACTTAAGGTCCATTTATCCCAAATCTCTTGAAGGCGATTTTGGTACATCATTGAGTTGAACTTTCGGTGATCACCCGCGAACTTAAGGTCAAAGTTTGCATGCTTCAAGGCCCAATAGGCTTTGTGCTCGAGCTCGATTGGTAGATGACACGCCTTCCCGTACACAAGCTTGTAAGGAGTACACCCGATGGGTGTTTTGAAAGCAGTACGGAAGGCCCATAGTGCATCATCTAATTTTTTTAACCAAGAGGCACGGTTTTTGCCTACGGTCCTTTCCAGAATTCTTTTCAAACCAGGGTTGGAAACTTCCACTTGCCCACTAGTTTGTGGGTGATACGCGGTAGCAAGACAGTGAGTGGCACCGTACTTAAGCATGACCTTTGCGAATGGGTCATTGCAAAAGTGCGTACCGCGATCACTAATGATAGCACGGGGAGTTCCAAACCGAGCAAAGAGAGATTTTAAAATTTTAACAACTACTCGGGTGTCGTTGGTGGGGAGCGCTTTCACTTCAACCCATTTAGACAAGTAGTCAACCGCCACGAGTATGTACTTGTTCCCTCGTGAAGACAGGAACGGCCCCATAAAGTCGATGCCCCAAACGTCAAAGATTTCGCAAACTTAGATGGCATTTTGGGGCATTTCATCTTTTTGTGAGATTTTCCCGTGATGTTGACAAGAGTCACAATATTTGACCAAGTCATGGGCATCACGATAAATTGTGGGCCAATAGAAAACCGGAGTCGAACACCTTTTTGGAGGTGTAGTTCGAGCCATGATATCCCCTGGTGGGTCCATTGTGGCAAGCCTTGAGAATTTCAACGGCTTCTTGGCCTTGAACACACCGCCGAATGACTTGATCCGCACACACTTTAAACAAGAAGAGGTCGTCCCAAAAGTAATGTTTCACGTCTTTGAAGAATTTGTTCTTTTGTTGGGACGACATCCCTTTAACAACAAAGTTCCCCTCATGGTAGTTTGCAAAATCGGCAAACCATGGGGTACATGTTATAAATGGTGATGTGGGTTCGAACTTTCCGTTTGATCACCAATAAATTTTTTAATGGAGTTTTTTTGGTGGCGTTGTGTTGCTTATGAAAGTGGAGAATTAGGGTGCGTTTGGTATGAGTATATGGGAACGGGGTTATGGGTTTCATAGTGATTAAATGTGTTTGTTTATTAGGCCCAAGAATGAAATGAGTATATCATAGTCATAGATTCATTACTCACCAATTTGGTGTCTATGAAATCCATTCCGCGAGCCCCTCTCTTTTCCACCACAAAATTCAAATATCTATACACTTTTTCATACCATATTTTGTCATCCAAACATAAATAATCGTAATGATACACTTTTTCATATCCATTGACATTCTACCACATACCAAATCATATCCATTGACATTCTACCCTATATCAAATCTGATACCCATTCCATCCGACACATGTCTTGGTTGTGGATCTCAAATGGGCGTAAGGTTGCTGAAAATGGTTGTGTGGGTCAATAATTCGTCTGGAGTTATTCGCTAGGGTAGTTTTTGCTTTTCCTAGTTGTAGTGTAGGGCTCTTCCCGTATGGAGGTTCTTTTGGTTTTTACTTTTCCTAGTTATGCCTCTTTTTGCAAGTCGTTTGGTGCTTCGTTTTGCTCCCCCTTCTTTGGGGTTCAAGTTCTTTTATTTTCAATAAAATTTTCGCTGATCAAAAAAATAAAAAACAAAACAAAACATATCACAGTTATTTACGTTTTGATTATTTCAAAATGAACAAGGCAGATTCTCACAATGATCCAATGCATTTCAATTAGAGTTAATTGCGAAAATCGTCCATGTGGTTTACCGGGTATAACGAAAATCGTCCTCAGACTTTTTTTAACAGATAATCTCCTTGTGGTTTTGACCCGTAACGGGTTTGGTCCCTTGACCACTTTTTCTGTTAGTTTGACCATCAAGGATAGTTGAAATAACGCTAATACCCTTGTATGTTTAAGTGTGTGGTCCCTGTGGTTTGTCTCCTATCACAGATTTAGTCCCTAAGTGCTTTTTTTTTGTCCGATTTTTTTTTAAATTTTTTGACAGAAGTTTTTTAAAACTTTTTTGGCAGATTTTTTATTTAAATTGTTTGAATCCTTTTTTACGAAGTTTTTTTTATAAAATTTTTTGACAAAATTTTTTTTACTAGATTAGTGTTAGATTTTTTGGCATGATCTTTTTACAAGATTTTTTTTTGTAATTCTATAAAAAAAACTTTGACGGAATTTTTTCTATTTTGCGGAAAATATTCAAAATTTCAAAAAAATTTAAAAGTTTTCGTACGTTTTCACACGTTTTTATACATTTTCATCACTTTTTAAACGTTTTCGTCCGTTTTTAAACGTTTTTGTCTATTTTTATACGTTTTCATCCATTTTTCTTACGTTGTTATCCGTTTTTATACGTTTTCACCGCGTTTATCCGTTTTAAATGCGTTTTCACCGCGTTTTATCACGTTTTATCGTTTTAGTATGTTTTCACATGTTTTTATCGTTTTATCCTTTTTAACGTTTATCCATTTTTATCACGTTTTAGTCCGTTTTTTCTTGTTTTAAATTTTTTTATTTTTTCATACATATGTAAATGTAAGAAAAACGGATCCGGCGATAACATATGAACGTTTAAAATCGATGAAAACGATAAAAACGTTGAAAACGGATAAAATTAAAAACTACGCAAAATGGATGGATAAGCGTATAATGGGCGAAACGCGGATAATAAACGCTCTAAAAACGTAAGAAAAACGGACGAAAATGTATAAAGGCGGAAGAAAACGGATGAAAACGAACGAATACGTAATTAAAAAAAATATGGACTAAATTCGTTACACCCCACAAACCACAGAGACCTTAGTATTAAGGGTATTTATGTCATTTCAATCTCACTTAACGGTCAAACAAACGGAAAAAGTGGTCAAGGGACCAAACCCGTTGCGGGTCAAAACCACGGAAAGAGGATCTGTTAAAAATAAAGTTTAAGAACGATTTTCGTTATACCCGATAAACCACATAGACGATTTTCGCAATTAACTCTTTCAATTATTTTTGGTTAGTAACTACTTATCAAAGTTTTTGCACTAACTGGTTGACTTTTATATGAAAAAGAGAAAACCTCTATCTTGTATTGTACTAATCAAAGAAATCTGAAATATTTGGTTAAGGATTGACCTTTCTTTACAAATAAATGACACATTCTTTATGGACTTAAATTGGCATTACTTCTCCATATAAATCATAATCAATGTTTTGTAAAATCTTTTTCAATCACAGAAAAGTTTTTGTCAACTTTGAAAAATAAAACATCATTCTAATAGACTTTAATGAAGGAAATTCTTATATTATTCAAGCCAAAACAACTAAGAAATGTTATTTTCCACAATACTATTGACTTTCACAAACAAACTTTTCATATTATAATCCAAACAAAATAAATAAAAGAATATTTAAAAAGGGCGTCAGTAGAGTGCTTATTAAATTAAACCAAACACTCAATCATCATACCACATTACCACTTGCTATACACAACTCATAATAATAGTAGTAATAAATATTTTTCGTTTTTTTCACAAGAGTTTATTAACTACAACAACCCCAAAAACAGAAACAGTCAATGACACACATTTACACACACTCTCATCAAATCATCATAATATTAGGTATGTATGTTTTGAATCAGCTTATTATGAACTAAATAAGCTAATTGATCTATTGGGTTTGTTTTATTAACTCCAATTTTGCATAAAAATTGGGTTCTTGTTCTTGCTCATTACTGGATCTAGGGTTTCAATTTTCTTGAAAAATACTGCATCTTTTTTTGTGGGGTTTTTTGATTTTTTGTGGGTTTTCGATATCATTCGTGGGTTTTAATTTTTGTGTATGATTGTACACTGCTGCATTGACTTTTTCTTGTTTTTATAAAATTTCAAGATTTTTCTAGTTTTCTTGTGGTGTTGTTCATTTAAGATTAGTTATAAAGTTGGTTTCTTTTTGTCTTTATAAAGTTGGTTATGTAATAAGGTGATTTGATGCATCTTTCACTATGGAAGCCTATTTCACATTGTGCATCATTAATCCTAGACAAAAAAAGCCGAAAAAAGAATGGGTCTGATCAAAATTCATCATCAGATCATGATGTTAAGAAAAACCCTTCAGTGCTTAGGAAATTGCAGGAGAATAAGCTTAGAGAAGCTTTAGAAGAAGCTTCTGAAAATGGGTCACTTTTTAAGTCACAAGATATTGACTCTGAATCAGCTGTTAATAATCAAGATGACACCTTGGGGAGATCAAGGTCATTGGCGAGACTTGAGACCCAAAAGGAGTTCCTTAGAGCGACTTCGTTGGCTGCTGATCGGATATACGAGTCAGAAGACTCGTTACCTGATCTGCATCAGTCGTTTTCTAAGTTTTTGACTATGTATCCGAAGTATCAGTCTTCTGAAAAGATTGATCATTTGAGGTCAGATGATTATTCTCATTTATGTGAATCTGTTTCGAAAGTATGTCTTGATTATTGTGGATTTGGGTTGTTTTCGTTTCTGCAAACGGTTCATTATTGGGAGTCGTCTACGTTTAGTTTATCGGAAATAACTGCTAATTTGAGTAATCATGCTTTGTATGGTGGTGCTGAGAAAGGAACTGTGGAACATGATATAAAGACTAGGATTATGGATTATTTAAATATCCCGGAAAACGAATATGGGCTTGTTTTCACTGTTAGTAGAGGTTCTGCTTTTAAGCTTTTGGCAGAATCGTACCCTTTTCATACAAATAAGAAGTTGTTGACGATGTTTGATCACGAGAGTCAGTCTGTTAATTGGATGGCTCAGAGTGCAAAAGAGAAAGGGGCTAAAGTTCAAAGTGCTTGGTTTAAATGGCCCACACTTAAACTCTGTTCGACTGATTTACGGAAGCAAATTTCAAACAAAAAGAAGAGGAAGAAAGATGCGTCCACAGGTCTTTTTGTGTTTCCTGTTCAGTCTAGAGTTACAGGTGCTAAGTATTCGTATCAGTGGATGGCGTTAGCTCAACAAAACAATTGGCATGTATTGCTTGATGCAGGGGCATTGGGTCCTAAAGATATGGATTCACTCGGGTTATCTTTATTTAGGCCTGATTTCATTATCACTTCTTTTTATCGGGTTTTCGGGTATGACCCGACTGGATTTGGATGCCTGCTTATCAAGAAATCAGTTATTAGAAGTCTACAAAATCAGGCAGGACACGCTGGATCTGGTATAGTTAAAATCAGTCCGGTTTTTCCTTTATACTTGAGTGATTCTGTCGACGGGATCTCGGGATTGGCCGGGATTGAAGATGATGACATTGGTGGAAACGGTGACGTAGTATCTGAAATTCGGCCTGGCCCGCAGCTGCCTGCATTTTCTGGTGCGTACACTTCTGCTCAAGTTCGAGAAGTGTTTGATACAGAAATGGAGCAGGATAACATATCAGATAGAGATGGGGCAAGCACGGTGTTTGAAGAAAGTGAAAGCTTTTCAGTTGGTGAGGTGATGAAGAGTCCGGTATTTAGTGAAGACGAGTCATCTGATAACTCATTATGGATTGATTTAGGACAGAGCCCGGTGGGGTCCGATTATGGTGGTAATAAACACAGGGGAGAAACATCACCCTTGCCACCGTTTTGGTTTACGGGACGGAACAAAAACAAGCAGTTATCGTCTCCTAAACCAACCTCAAAGATTGCTAATAGTCCTTTATATGATAAAGATGGGCTTCACGAAGCTAGAATGTTGTCATTTGATGCAGCTGTAATGTCTGTATCACAAGAATTGGACCGAATTAAAGAGGATCCCCAAGAAGATCACTTTATGGAAGTTAACAATACTCCAAATCATCGTCACCATTTTGACGAGATTGAAGAAGAAGAAGAAACTGAAACAAGCAGATGGGAAAATGGGTCGAGCTCTAAAATTACTTCTCAGGCAAAAGAAAGTGCCATACGGCGGGAAACGGAGGGTGAGTTCCGGTTGTTGGGAAGGAGAGAAGGAAATCGATTTTCGAGTAGAAAACTTTTCGGTGTTGATGAAATCGAGCAGCAGCCTGAAAGCAAAGGAAGAAGAGTATCGTTTACCACAGAAGATCAGAGTAAAAATGGAGACTTTTTAGCTGCAAACGTGGAAGATGATGACTTTATTAGTGACGGTGATTATACTGAAGTGCAAGAATCGAGTAGGAGGGAACCTGAGATATCATGTAAGCATCTTGATCATGTAAACATGTTGGGTCTTAATAAAACCACTCTTCGCCTACGGTTTTTGGTCAATTGGCTTGTGACATCGCTGCTTCAGTTGCGAATACCTGGTTCAAATGGTCAAGACAATGTGCCACTTGTTCACATATACGGCCCAAAGATTAAATATGAAAGGGGTGCTTCAGTTGCGTTTAATTTAAGGGACAGGAAGAAAGGTTTAATCAACCCTGAAGTCGTTCAGAGGCTGGCTGAAGCAAACGGGATTTCTCTTGGCGTTGGTATACTTAGTCATATACGGATCTTGGATAGCTCGAGACAGAACCGCGGCACTCCAAGTCCTGAAGATACGACACTTTGTAAGCCGATGGAGAACGGAGGGCATAATGGGAAAAGTGGGTTTATTAGAGTAGAAGTGGTGACTGCTTCTTTGGGGTTTTTGACTAACTTTACCGATGTCTATAAGCTATGGGCTTTTGTTGCAAAATTCTTGAATCCAGAGTTCAGCAAAGAAGGTGGACTTTCAACTGTTGTAGAAGATGAAGAATAATATACAAGTGCTTCGTGTTTCGAGATTTAAAATATGAGATCATTCAGGTGCAATGGAGAAACTGTGTTATAAAGGTACTATTTTTTTTGTTCTGGGCTTGAATATTCTGGTCTCTTGATGTCATTATTGGACACAGGCAGATGTATTTGTTCATTCTTATGTTTTTATTTGCTTCGTGGTTTTGATTCCTAATTTCCCGTTATTGTGAGGGTGCTCGTAGAGTTTCAGCTTTAGAATAGCTTGTAATATCCTAGTAAATCTTTACAAAAACGTGAAATTGAATGGACTAAACCCCTTCTGCTTCTATGCATCATGCTTCTTTGGAATGAGGTCTTATCATTTTTATTTTGTTTGTTAGAACTTAATAGTTAATTTTTTGTATCTATTGTTGAAATAGAGAAATGTCTTCATTCTGCATAAACTTTAGTCTCTTTTGATACAGCAAGCGCCAAATCCAGTGTGATACACTGATACTGCGCTACTGGTATATTGACTTATTAAATATTAACAAGGCATTTAAGTCGTGTAAAATTTGAAAAGCATTTTGATGCGGAATTTGTACCATTAGCTTTTATAACAATGGTAGGTCATAGGCAGCAAGCCATGTTTGCCATTTACATACTGCAATATGCCTTTGCTCATTGAAGTATCACTCCCTCCTGGATCCCATGAAAGTTTACATGGCTACAAAATAAAGCTGATTTACAACTAGCATGTGATAAATATTGATCAGTATTCAATATCTGTTTGATTTTCGTCCAACACTTTTTGGCTTTTCCATACAAGATTTTTACTTTTAGTTGTATGCAGTAAGGCTTTGAATTGATTTACAGTATCATTAAACATAATTGAATCCACAATAGTATAAGAGAATGCTGTTTTGGCTCAAAGTCGTTACTATGAAATCATGAGATTTATCTTTAATTGGTCTTGAAAAAAAATATATTTCAAGTTTTAAATAACTAAGACTAATGGTGCTTTAATCATAACTGAGGGCCCTTCTCAATTCTTTTAAGAATTTTAGTGATGATGGAATGCCACTTTAAAGAAGTAAACCAATTACCTACCACAAGATAAAACATAATGCTACTTTGGTAGAAAAGATTGGCATAAAGTGAAAACATAAACTAATGGAGATATGTTTGACAAAGCTTTTTATGGTTTAAGCATATTGCCGTCAAAAAGTATCTTTACATGGTGACAAAATTCAGTTGACCAACTTATCATAAAGCTTTCCAAAAAGTCCAACTTTTTGGTAAGCCAGAAATGATATCAAAAGACTATAACGTACATACAAAATTGTAATATATCGGTCTGTTACAAGGAGGTGGAGTAGAATCCAAGATACTTTCTGTCTTTTTCACATCCTAACAACCTCAACAATTAACCTAACCATGAACCGATGTGACCTGTAACATATGTCTAGGAATCCATCATCTTCAAGAGAAAGGCAGCTTCCAACGCCGACTCTTTGCACCGTAAATATCTGTTTTCTTCAACTATATCGGTGGTTAAATTGAGAAGGATAGGATGATTCGGATCATAAATGGTGCGTTCACGTACTCGTGCAACCCATTTTGCAGCTTCCCAAACTCCAAATCTGAAGACAAACGAACACGTTTTATGTTTTAAGTGCATTAGGGTCTTAAGCTTCTGGAAAGAAAGCTTTCATAACAAAAGCATAATAACCAAAGTGTTGGAACTTCACCTTGTATTTAAAGACGAACTGAGCAAAACTGCTGGATAAAGAACACCCTTTTGAATGTTCTCGTAGGGAGAATACTTTCTTATGGCTTCAAAGTCCTCAACATCCCCAGGGTACCCAAATTCTTCATAGTCGATAGGAGTAAGTGGTAAAATGGGGTAGACAAGTGTGTTACTCGGGTCCAAAAACGGAACCTGATAAATAAAATAAGCACAATAAATTCTTTAATGCTTATTTGCTAAATACATATCTAACAATACATCATAATGTACATACAAAGACCATAAAGTACCTTCAGAACAGCGGCACGAAATAAATCTGGACAGCAATTGATAGATGAAGCAACCAAGAGGCCTCCAGCACTATATCCCCAGCCAGCAAGCTTGTTTTGGTGCACAATTTCCTTTTCAACAAGGAATTTAGCACAGGATATATAATCATTAATGGAATTAAATTTTTTAGTGCGTCTACCATCTTCGTGCCATCTCTTTCCTCTGCCACCTCCACCCCTGAGTATTGAAACACCAAACCATATCAATAACAGTTTATATGTCATTTTCCTCTTTATATGAATACGTATATTTTATAGCAGACTGACCGGACATCAGCATGTGCAATAACCCAACCACGATCCAGAAGGCTTTTTAACTCACTATGCCACCTTTTGTCAAGTAATTCACCATAAGCACCATGTCCATGTAGCAACCCGGGACTTTGACCTTGTTTTTTTCTTTTGTGTGAATAAACAATTGTCAAGGGAACTGTAACTCCATCAGAAGATATGACTTGATGTCGTTCACAAGCATAAAACTCAGACAGATCATTCCAAGAATGGTTATCTTCTGCTTTAAGTTCGGTATTGGAGACTAAAGTTTGGGACAAAGGAATATTTACACCAGCAGAAGCTGTACCATACAATATACGGGTTCTTTCCTGAAGCAAGTTTTGTTGTTGAATGATTTCCCATTTACCATTTGATAAATCATAATCAACTACAGCATCAGGCATCTGCAGAAAACTAAGAGAGTATCATATTACTTAGCAAAGCTAGGAGTTAAAAAGCAAATAGAAAAATTATAGATGCGTTAATCATAACCGGACTTGCTGACATCTAGTTTATGCTACTTCTTATATGATGCATTAATCTTGATTATGGTTTCCTTATTATAATATAGTAAATGGACACATCATATTATATTGAAAGTAAAGAAAGTAATAAAGGGATGGAAACTATGGTATGTGTTTGCTTTGTCACGAAACTATACATCTAGCGAAATGAATCATCATTCAATAAAATTAGACGTGTATATATTAAACGTGATATATTAAGCACATTGAAATGTCTTGTTGGCAATTGGACAAATAACTCGCTTACGTAACCATATAACTTATTTCCTTCATAGAAAACAGATCATTTGTCCTACTGAATAAAGTTTTAGGAGAATTATGATAAGAACACACTACACAAAGTGGCTTTTCTCTTTGTCATAGGATTGTATCTAGAAAATGAAACCTAACTAGGTTTGTACTCTGTTTATTTTTCTCTTCACCATCCATCGCATTGACCCTGTCTATTATACTCCCCTTTTATGTTCTTTGTTCATGAAGACAAACTATTGCACAAGCAAAGGGATGCTAATTTATTTTCTTTCTTTTTTTTTAATCATTTGCCTAGTATATTTACATCAGAGATTCAGAGCAAATGATTGTAAGATAGATGATAGACATAAAGCTTGTAAATGCATGACTATGAAGGCTTATTCAACATGTTCATATGAAAAATGAAGATAAAACAGGAAACTTAGGGATAAACATACCCAATTAAGAAAAGTGGGCGATTAATCAGCTATAGAAACATACCACAGGTGATGAAATTGTAAACCGCATAATTGAGGAAAAGAAATCATAATTTGTCCCAGGCGAGATTTGGGAAACAGAGTCTGGAAGAGGTAGAAAATGAGGGAAGACCTCTCTGAGATGGACTGCACCCTGTTACACCAAGGGAGAAAGGAACTTAACTTTCGATAGCCAGTAACTACAAATAAGATGTAAGAAATATCATTATACAAAATCAATAAAAGCATGTTTTTTAAAGAGTAATACCTTATTATTTGGCATAGGCAATGCAACGGAACATAGTCTAAATCTTTCACCCTCTCTGACAATAAGTGCCAAATGTGAGTCACTGAAGTCTACATCCTCGATGATCAAGTCATTGTCATCAATA
This sequence comes from Chrysanthemum makinoi, assembly GCA_910596185.1. NCBI lineage: Eukaryota > Viridiplantae > Streptophyta > Magnoliopsida > Asterales > Asteraceae > Chrysanthemum > Chrysanthemum makinoi. The sequence goes on along the minus strand of OU343220.1, from coordinate 192,427,719 downwards.
AATACATTCTGCAACCAGAAAAATAAAGTATAGTCACAAATTTACCTCATGTTCAAACACATGAATATAAAATTTAAATTTGCATGATAAGTATAATTGCGTCATCATAATTCATCCATCTGAGACTAACCTCCCACTTTCTGGGACCAGAAGAGTTTAATGGACTACGGAGAAGATAATGACAATCAACCGACTGCCCACCTCTATCAGCATTGGTAAAAAGATAAAGATAACCATGATGATGCTCAATAATGCAATGTGCACAAGCCTCACACTCCCACACAAGTGTCAAACCAGATAAAGGATCTGCTGCATTGATCAGAAAGACCTAGAAAAGAGTTACCAGTTTAAATGCGTGTTGAAAGATAAATGAATGAAATGAGTAAAAATTTCGGTTAACAAAGAGTAAGATACCTTTGAATACGTGGTTGAAAATACATTTACAGTGACAAATCGGTAATCCTTAGTATGTCGAATGTTGACATGCACATGTTCTCTGGGTTCATCTAAGAGAATCACATCTTCATCCTTTGAACCAAGCATGCTACAATATAACCTATAAAATAAAAAATAAAAAACAAACAAGGTTATAGGTTATATACACAATCTTCAATCTAACACAAATTGTTATAAAACTAACCTGTAAGGTTTCTTGTTATGATCAGTGACAACGTATAGCAAAGCTTGACCCCCTTTAGCCCAAGCCACGTTACAGACCCAATCAGCTTGTGGCTTACTACAAAGGGAACCGAAATTCAAATCCCTCACACATAACTTAAAGAAATCATTTTCCTTATCGTACATAGTATATGCAATATATCGATGATCAGGTGAAACTTCTGATAACTCTTCATACGCATATCCTATTGAATCATGTTTGGGCATTAAACTTGCAGTGGTAAACCATAAAGATATGATGAAATACTATAAATATGGAATTACCTCCAAATCTTTCTGCTTCTTGATTGTAATCAATAAGCTTTTGTTCAATCCTCTTCCCAGAAGTGAAATCAAACCCAGCTGTCGGACTTTTATGCGAAATGAACTCATCGTTCAGACTAGCTAATCTCCTACATAGCACCGGATATCGCTTCCCTTCTTCTACTCTCCTATAATACAACCTGAATTCCACCTCCAAATTACAAAAGAAGCAAAAAACCTGAATTTAATATGAAACAAATCTTCAAAACTTCAAATGCCAACAATAATCATGTTTCACCATTGTTCCACGTAGGTCACTCAAATTTATTTGCAATTTTTAGTCCTCAAGCTTCAAATTTTTTTGTGAATTAATAGACACGCAGCAGTTTCATTATTTGGTTATATATGCTGACGGTCATAGTGTAAAAATGATGAAGTGGATGTTCGTTGTGTAAAAATTGCTGTTTCATATCACCCATTTTACATTATTAAGACGCCAAAGCAGATATTTAGCACAACTATTTTACACAATTAGCACGGGCAAAAAAATATCGGATGTCAGATGAAATACTAACACATAAAGCTCAATTACTCAGCATAGCTAACCTGTTACGAAAAGTATCAGTTACAGTAACGGGCAGTCGCATTTTGTTACTACATTTACAATAACCCTTAAAACAGATAAAAGTAACTCTTAATGTCAACCCAAACATAAAAACCGAAAACTACCAAGGCCCCCAACGAAACGGAGGGGTCGAAAGCTGAGTCGACATCCTCGACGCCATTTCCGACTGCAGCTTGGACTGCATCCTCTCAGTATCAGCCAACACACTTTGAGTATACTTGTCCTCTTGCTCCATATACACATCCATATGTCTCATAGCTACTTTATCATTCAAATTAGACATCCAGCTGTACGGGTCTTCCCAGCTGTAATCGTGTAAGGTAAATGTGGCGGGTCTTTGTGGTGGCTTTGGGGGTGAAGGTGGGGGTGGTTTTGGGGGTTGTTTGTTGGGTTTGTGGTGGGTGGAGAAATGGGTGGTGGTGAGAAAAGGGTTTATGCGACGGAGGTGACGGTGGTGCGGGGTGGTTAGGAGGTGGTTCATGGTGGTGGTGGTGGTGGTGTGTGAGGGTTTAAGAGGTTTTGGTGTTTTGTTTTGTCATTTGGAAATGGGGAAAAAGTGCTACGCTAGAATTTGTACTTCTTTTCTAGTTTTCTTATTAGTACATTTTTTCCCTTTAACAAATCATCAAATCCATCACTTTTTAGGTCACATCCAAACTAAAAATATAAAAATAGCTCAATTTATAAAAAAAAGAACGAAAATTACTTCTTGGTGCACGGTTGATCTTGGCCTCGGTGGTCTTGACACGTGGTTAGAGATGGCACACTAAACCCATAATTAACCTCCATCAAAATTAAATTTTAAACTCGGTTTAGTATTTTGGGTGGTTTTGAGGATGTATCCTTAGGGGTGAATTTACAAACCTTAATAATAACCCTTCTAAAACCGTATGGCCTAATTTCCTCTGTGCATTGCCATAATTGATGATTTTTCTGAGGTAAACAATTGTATGTTTGATATTGATGTTTTATGAAAACCCTGGTTTCATCATTTCTCTATAGAATGATACCATCAATTGTTTTAATTTGATGTACAAATGTGGCGGATATTTTAGGCATTTTAAAATGGGGTGATTCTTATGCTCCAAGGATGATCTTAGATTTATTTAGGTTGGTAATTATTCAAGGTTTGTATTATAAGGTGCCTCTTCAAAGGATTAGTTAGAGTAACTAATGATAAGGAAATAGAAACATGTTTGATGTTGAATTGTTTGGTAGGGTTGAAACTGTATCTTGATCACAATGATATGGCATTTATTTTATACTTTATTATGCAGAGGGGAAAAGGGTTCCCCAAAGAGGATTGCAATGACTTCTCATAGATGAGCTATTTAATTGGTGAGATGGAGGTAGATCAAACTAGGAAGGTTAATTCGATAACTCTCTAGTGTGGTGACTAGGACTAAGATGGTGAGGATTTACTAGTCTTGGTGATGATATTACTAGATCAGGTGTGGATAAGGCAAAGAAGGTAAGTGTAGTTGAGAACATTGAATGAGAATTTGAAATGTGGAATTACAAGATGATGTAGTACAAGTTACATTTTAGATGGTGAGGATTTCGAACTAGTTTTGGTGAAATGTAGGCTATATTGTTAAGGGCAAAGGGAAGGTTAGAGGGATGAACAAGACTGGTCTTTGATAGTGAAATAATATGCGGCATCCCAGTTGACTATCTAAGTCAAGTGGGGAGGAGGTTATAGAACTTAGGAAAAGGATTAAAAGCCTTGCAGTTGAAATGATCAGTAACTCCATCAAAAAGTACCTCCTAATAACCTTAGAAGTGAGACTATGCATTAATAGTCATGAAACGATGAAAAGGTTATGCGTCAGGCGCGAGGATGAAAGATTTTATTTGTAGACGCAGTGGAGAGCGTTGGCTGTTCGACAAAATTATGATGAAACTAGTCACTAGAGAAGGCATCAAAGGTATTTTACTGTTAATATATTTGAAGTACGATTATATTGTTTATGAATTTTGGTCATAATATTTGTTGTTGTATTTGTAATGCTTGGTGATAAGCAAAGTTGCAAGTATTGTGAAGTTTAAAGATAACCTACTATGCTTTATTCTTTGTGGTATGAAGAGGGATTCAGAAGGTTGTGGCAAAATGTGACGTGTAGACCACCAAAGTTGAGTGTCGACAAAGGTAAACAAGGAAGATATGCGAATAAATATCCTAGTGCTAGTTCGTGAATTTACCTGTCCAGATGTTATGCTAGGTGGATGAATAACAGAAAACCTAATTCATCATTTTAGTAAATGAACACACATGTGTTAGGAATCCAATTTGGTTCAATTCAAGTAAACTATAAGTGGCACACAAAATAAGATTAGTAACCCGAAATTAGGTTGGGTCGAAAAAGTATAAGTGTATGGTATCAAATTAGTGTGAAATATTTGCCTTAGTATTTTGAGCATTATGCCTTGTAGATCATATGGAAGAGCAATTTTAGATTCAAATCCTGTCCACTTTCAAATTAGGAATTGTTTCCCGATATACTTTGATAGGTTTTATTTGGTAGATGTGCTTAGTAGATGGTTGTACAATGTGAATAAATTAGATTGTTTTTAAGTAGTGGGGTGAAATCCTTTTATTGGAAGAGACGGAAATTAACCACATTTACCCATTTGAGGCGGTGGTTAATGTTGAAAATTCAAGGTTTTCACTTTTCTTTTGGAGTTCCATTTTAGATAGAAAGACTGTGATTGCACATTTGAATTAAAATAAAACAAATGGTATGTAAAGAGGCTTATCTATCACATAATGAATTGTATGCTTGTACAATTTATTTTTAGTACAATATTCTAACTAGGTATGCTTATTTAGGGTCTTATTAGCTGTGAAGACTGTCATGCCATATAGGAACACAGGCTTTTACATATATATGAACTATGTACAGGAATTTAGAACACAATCTAAGGCTTCCTATCCACATAACAAATCATTGGAAGAAGTAAATAACCCAAATCCATCAGTGGCTTATGTGACAAAAACATGGTCAAGAGCATTCTTTTTAATAGAGGATGTGAAGCAGTGGAGAATGGATTCGCTGAATGCTTTACAAAGTTGTATTCTATTTGTAGTGTTAGCTTCTGCATAACTATCATTTTGAGAGTCATAGTTCTTGGATGCATAATAGGAGAAATATACAGTTTGTCGAACATCAGAAAGAGGTTGGAATGGAAAGACCAACAAAGGTAAGTATCATTTATTAAAGTTATATCGTTATGAAATTGTTTGAATTGACACTTATAAGCTTACAAAAACAACGGTTTTATTGTAGCTTGCATATTATATTGTAGTTTGAGGTATAGCATTCCGCACGTGAAGCAAGTAGGATGACCATGTCTTTATCGGTATTTGTGTACATGCAACAAAGGTAATTTTTTTATACATAAATAAGGTACCGAGCTATGTGTGTGGTTTAAAACAGAGACAAATACTATCACCATAATAAGATTTCTTGTACTATCATTTGATAGATATTTAAGTATGTACTCAAAGCTATTTGTATTGGGGCCTCCCAAACCCAAAATAATGGTAGGCCATAGATAACAATAGGATACTATTCAATTTTTATGATTCTAATAAACTTACATAACATTATTTATATAGGTATACAATATATATTAACTTTTAAAGAGATGTCATATATGCTACTTTTAAGTGGTCACCAACATTTTTTAAAATGCAAAGAAAATATTGTGTAGTCAAAAGAGACTGGAATACATGTGTCAAAGCAAAATGGAAATGTTGGGTCAAATGAGACAGCCGTGGGTCAAATAAAAAGGCTTGTTCTAGTGGTCTCTCAAAGAATTGGTGCTCAAGTGGGTCAAAGGTATTATACTTTTATTTTTTAACGCATACATTGTTTCATACTTTTGGTTTTAACCATTTTTGTATTTGTGGGTAGTGGGACAAATAGGAAGGTGTTGATGAAAAATGCACATCGACTTATGCAAGATGGTTTGGTGACCAACATTGATCACAACAAGTATTACGTAACTAGAAATGCAGTTGAAGACCCACAAGTTGACCATGAAGATAATTTAAACCCTCAATTAAACAAAGAAGACTCAAACAATTGAAATGATATTTGTTGAGATGCGCTGAAATAATCGACTTCAAGATCAAGTTGGTTCAAGAACAACCTCAAACCGGCCAACATTTGAAAAGGATGACTAAACTGAAAGTAAGAAAGGCCATTCGAAAAAGTCAGAAATTAAAAGGTCAACCCAGGGTTGGATGGCCCGTATGACACTAAACCGGTTTTCGAGTGTAGACATAGTTTTCTTTTGAAATATATGTCTTCAACATTTCCGCTTTTTGTATATCTTTTGTGGCAATAATACTATGATAGCGTGGTAATTTGGGTATGTAATATGTCTAGATAACTAATGTGAATAGGTCATGAGACCGATTCACCAATAGCCCATTTTGTAAATCTTTTAGGGTCCTAGCTCTGGTCATTTTGGTATGTAATATGGGTGAACAGATAAACGACACCACTGTTGTTACAAGTTTATGTAATGACCATCTCAAAGCCCATTTTGTACATCGATAAAAATGGTCATTGTTAAACTACTAAGTTTAATGAAATCTGCGGTTTGGTGTTTTGTTATTAGTTTCCAATAATGATAATGCAAAGTGTACTTTTCATTTTGTGGGTGTTTTAAAAATAACATTAGGCATCCTATTTGCGGTGTTTCTTTTTATATACACATTATAAGGCATTTAGGATTATCAAGTTGTAGCTTTTTAAATTGAACTTATACTTATTTGCGGTCAATGAGACATAGGCTATTTGCAGTCATTGTAAATTTAATGACAATCCCAACCCAACTTGTTTTCAACACATTGGTTTGTTTATAAAATCCAATGAACCAATACCATATACCACAATTTCTACTCATATTGCTATCTAAACAAAATTCCTATTAACATGAGTTGACGAGGATAATGTCAAGCCAACCAGTCTTAATAACTTGATTATACCATTTCCATAAATACTAACTTAAACCGAGAATTTCAACAACTTTAATCAACATTTCCTTTATGCATTTACTAACTATTTTTATTTATGAGATAATAACCATTTCAAGCGCTTCTAGGTTTTAGTGGCAGATAATTAACAAGGTGGATGAAGGATCCTCATAGGTTACTTTCCACCATTGCGACATTGAAATGAATGGAAAGTTGGTTTCAAGGCATGTATCTTAAAATGTTGATGAATCGGTGAACATATGCCAATATGCTTTTGATGCTGGCCGAAAATAACAAGGCAACATGAATTATGAGATAACTGCCAACAAGAAGCTGAGGGGACTCAGGGAAAAGGGTCTTAGTACATGGCATAAGTGGTTTGGAACTTGTGGGTGATTTTATGGCTTTAGTAAGGTTCTTGGTATGGGTTGTAGTTATCATGCCCTATAATAACATATGTAATGCACTCTTGTCAAAAACTTAATCCTATGACTACTTAACTAAATATGACTATATACACTGTTGCATACCATGACTAACACATTATTCAACACATGTACAAAACTTTGACATTCATTTTCCAAAGTTAAGTTTTAACAATTCAAAATACTACATTATTGCATATTTGGAAACTAAATTTGGATAGTTTCGTATACCAAACCAAAACAAAAAACATAACACTCCTATCATAATAAATCATACAATTGTTTTGTGACTTTGTAAACACCTCCTCTTCCAATCTTGTCTTTGTATTCAAGTCCTCTTCCAATCCAAAGCTAGAGCTTTCATTGGTGCACTTTCAACTTTATATATCAAGTCCTTGTATATTTTCTACAAAAATTCATAGACATTGAGCACATTTTACAATACCTCTTTCCAAGTTACTGTTTGATCGCATATAATCACACACAATAAAGTTCAATCTTATAACAATAAAAAATTAAGATGTAATATGGTTCTTGATCAAACGAAAAATTTTGATAAACTTTTGAAATTATTAGTGTTTTAAGTAAATTTCAAAAAATATATAAGGATACATTGTTCAAAACACACCCAAAATTTGTCATATAAGTTTCTTTAATTTTAGGTTAATTATGGGTTTATCGTGTGACTCTTTGAATTTTTATGTAGAAATTTTAGTTTTAATAGGAAAAAAAAATTCAACATTACTCAAAAAGTTTCAAAAATGGATGCATGCTTTATCATGTAAAAAAAAAAACTTGTATTGACTTTCCAACATTGAATATGGCAAATCACCCATTGACACGTAATATTAGTTTGAAAAATTCAACCCGTAATTATATATACATATGGAGGAGTTAAAGACGGATGGTCCCGTCATGTAAACTGGGATTTTATGAAGCAGATGGTTTGGTGATAAAATGTTTATGGCTATAACTTCCTGGATCCTCGAATAAAAGTCCCCGCCTTGAAGATTTGTATTAATACATATATTATGTTATGAAACCTGGTTTCATCATTCTCTATATGTACTTCATCAATTGTTTTAATAAGGCTTATGTTAATTCATATATTAAGTTCTATATGATCCAAGGTTGATATTTATTTATGATTCAAGGTTGATATAATAAGTTTTTTCATTTTTGTTAAATATATCAACATTTCTATTTTTAAACATCAATAATCTAAATGTTTTGTATGAATTTTTTTTTAGAAACCTATGTACAATCATCTATTATATGGCTTATTTATAATTATGTAACGGGGAAAATTCTATGACGCTATTTAATTTCGAGATAAACAGGGATGGGTACTGGGCCAGCCCGTATTTTCAACGGGCCTCGTTCATTTTGGATGAATAAGTGGAGGCCACCACAGTGGTTGTCCACCATCAAAACATATACATCACAAAAACCTTTTGTGTTAGATTGTAACAAAGAAAGGTAAAGATCAACTTTGTGTATGAATTTGAAAGGAGTAATTTGAAATGTGAAGATAAAAAGACGATTTACATTTTAAGTATCGAACATTAATTAGTTGTGTCCAAATTGTTTTAGGGTGGTTGAAGCTTGTTTAAAGTATTTGTCAAAAATTTTAACTTTTTAGATGGGGTGTTTTAATTGTTTTTATTTAATAATAGTGTGTATCCTTCAAGTTGGTCATACAATATGAATAAAAAGTTAACTTTGGTAAGTAATGAGTGTGTTTTATTAAAGTTAAAAAAATCTTACATTTATACATTTCTCTCACGATGATTGTTTACTTATGCCAACTTTCAGGAGGTCACTTTCATTGAAAATTCATTTTTCTATTTTATGTAGTAAAGATATCTCAATTTAATCGGTTTTAATTTTTATTTATAAAATATTTTACATGTATACAAATAAATTCTAAAAAATTAAACATATAATGCATTAAAAGTTACTTTTAGTAAATGAAATAATTCTTTTTGCTAATCTAAGTTATAATTAAATTTTAAGTTGATTAACTACAAATTATACAATTTTGAACTTAAAAACGGTTTTCGTACATTAGGTAACTGAGAGGGACTAACTTTTTGCTTAAGGACGATTTCGTGAAGTTAAGTAACTAACAGAAACAACTTATTATGTAACTTATTATACAAACGGTCACTAGATTAAATTCGGGGACTTTTGTTTATGGAATCGTAATTAATGACAGGGCATTTTTATTTTTATATATATATATATATATATATATATATATATATATATATATATATAGTGTGAGGTTATTGTAAGAACCAAATATTGGAAACCATGAACTATTTTTAACCATTAGATTAAAATATCAATGGACATGATTAAAAGTGGCCTAATTGTAATTAAGCATAAAATAATGTATTATATTGTGAAGGGTGGGAGGGCATTTTAGAGACATCACATTAATATATTTTTAAAACCGTCCCTATCTTGAAGGATTATTAGAATCACAAATCATAATTATCAGATCCTCTCTCTCCTTCCCATTCAAACCTCTCTCTTTCAACCCTAATCTAAAAGTGAGCCGCCATTAACAAAAATCCTCCATCTTCCATAGTATTTCCGGCGGTCTGTTGGGGCTTCACCAAGTCACCATCAATCTCGTCATCTTCTTTCATATAATTCAATATTTCAATTGGTTCGTGGTATGAGTAATTTTTCGTGGTCATTTTTTTGGCTGTTGAGTTTTTCTCGGTTGTTGGGGATCGATTATTTTCGATGGGATATAAAAGCTACAGGTAATGGTCGATTATTTTCGGAAACCAAACCTAATCAAAGGTTTCAGACGTTTATAATTTACTGTTGGATTAACACAATTTTTGATTGAAGTGGTGATACTGGTCCCACATGTGGTATGTAAAGAGCATGGTTTATTGGACCAAAGATAGTTTCATAAAGGCCATGTCATAAAAACTGTAATAGCAATATTCAAAATTAAATAAGGTGAAAATACGCAATCGGTCTAGTTGTTGTTGTTTTTTATAAAAAAAGTATATGAAATGCATATGTGTTTATGGTTGATGCTGAATCATATGTGTTATTGAGGTCATAACGGTTTAAATTTGTGGAATAGTCGTAGTTTAATTTATTGAGATGTTTTAGAAATCTTACGACACGTGTTTTTATAGTTTTTATAGTTATTAAAGAAGATATTGTTATTATTTGTGCATACATGTATATGATAATTGTTATTTTAACAAAGAATAACCCTAGTTTATTTACTAAGTATACCTTATGAATAAGTGGATATATGTGTTTTGTTAGATTATGCATATACTAAGACTATTTGTTCAACTAACCAAAACTTAAAATTGATTGTCAGTTACTCGGCGTTGTGGATCTTCACAAACATATACTAAAGCAGACATACATGCTTGGATTAAAACACATGTGCAGATTTATGTGTGTTTGAACCAAATATGAGGAATCGTATGTTAAAAGATCACCACACATGGTAACCAAATGTAAAAGACCCCATTAGACCACATGTGCATTCTTCTTCATGTATTTGTGGAATATAAGTGTAAACATAATGATATTTGTACTAAAGTTGAATATCATATCAATAGAGTAATACAATTTTAATCTACATAAAAAGTTTTATTTCTTGTATATATATTTATGTAATACTGTAAAGTTTTATTTTTGTATATATATTTATGTAATATTTTTAAAGACATGTGAATAAACAAAATACTTATGCATAAACGAAAATAAAATTATCATAATGTAGTTAATAGTTAACCTTATTTTTTACAAAAACACATGTGCATATACTGCATTTTTAAATATGTCTAATGAAAAAAATAAAAAATAAAAGTCCGAAATTTAGGAATTAAAAAACGCTTTTTTAACTAAAAAAATTCAAAAAGAAAATATAAAAGTATTTTACCATTATACCCAATTAAATAATAAAAACTAATATTCTAATATTCAAAAAATGATTAGTTGATCTTTTCGCTTCTCATAGCCTCGTGATTTTATTCTTGATTACCATTTCATTTGGTTAAAATAAAATATATATATATATATATATATATATATATTTTTTTTGAGTGACACAATTAAACCTAAAGACTATTGTTGGCATTTTTGATTGAAGTTTACTATTTGGTGAATAGTAAACATTTGTTAAATGTTTAGATTTAAAATTTCCACATCTTAAATTAGGAAAAGAAAAAAAAAAGTTGATACCAGCCTAAAATATATAAATACATATATGTACGTCAATTATACGAGTAATAGGTTTTCAAAAAAAAATTGATAGAAAGTTTAAAAGATCTCTTTTTAACCAGTTATATTCTTTGATATATCCATCTATCCAAATTTTTATTACAAAATCAAAAATTTAATTCTGTAACCAGTTATTAAAACTACAATTTGATTTGTGAGGTTTAAACACACCATGGAATCCCTCCACCGTTCGAGTTCTCCAGCGAACCCACTAAACTTCATCACCATCATTCTCTCCAACGACATTAAACCATCAACAATCGTAAGTATTCATCATTCTTTTTTTAAATATTTATCTTCTAAACATTCTCATCGTTATTTTTGTTTATTTGAAACAGAAAATCCCCAACATGTTTACAGAAAAGAATGGAAGAGACATGCAAGACAAGGTGACACTAAAAGTACCCAATGGTGATATATGGCAAGTTGGCCTAAAAAAGTCAAAGGGTGGTGAAATATGCTTTGATAATGGCTGGATGGAATTTGCAAAGTGTTATGGTTTAAAATTTGGGAATCTTTTGATGTTTAAGTATGAAGGGTGTTCGAGTTTTCGTGTTTTTATATTTGATCCAAGTGCTTGTGAGATTGTTTATCCAAAGAAGTTGGAATCTTGTAAGGAAGTCGAGTTTGATGATGATTCCAAGACTTGTTCATCATTGGATCAAGATCAAGAAACTGATATCAAGATTATTGGTTTGTTTCGGTTTTTGATTGTTTGGTTTTCGTATATGTTAATGTTAGTTAAACTAGAATGTTAAGATGCTAGTTCAAGTTTGACTACCAAGAGGGTGTTTGACATCGCATTTAAAAGACTTAGTGTAATTTTTTTTGGGTCGAAATAGTTAGTTTATTTGATTACTTGTGTCACAAAATCACTCACAAACGCAATGCCAAACACTCTTTAATCTTACTAGTTCCATATATTTCGGTTACAAACGCTGTTTTTTGAAGAAGGTATCGAGGGTCCTATTTGTTTATGTTTTCAAAATTGTCCAAAGGTTTCTTTGAACTTTTTTCAAAACCAAGATTTAGTTTGTTACGTAAAAATCAAACGCAGAATACTAATGGGTCGTTTTGAATTTGTTATAAATGAAGGTGAATGTTCAAGTACTAAAAGAGTAAACAGTGATGAAAGAAGGAGAGAACTTGAAGCAGCAAAGGCTAATTTCAAATCTAGCAAGCCTTTCTTCGTGGTTGGTATGCTTACAAAATACATTGAAGGAAAATCCGGGGTGGTAAGCTAAACTTCTTTTATTCTCATCAGTCATCACACACATTAATCATACATATCTCTGTTTGAAAATAATAATTACGTGTTGAACAGATATTATGTATGCATATACATCATACACGCATAAGTGCATAGCCCTCTGTGTTTAGTAATATTTTGGTAATGTGGGTTGTTAATATATGCAGCAAATACCGAAGGGGTTTATAAAGAAACACTGGAGTGGTTTCAAGAAAGATCAAAAGTGTGTGCTTATGTTAGGATCTAAAACATGGGAAACTACTACAGGTGTTGATGCCTTAAGGGTCGGTGGTTGGAAGATGTTCATGAAGGATATTAATATTTGCGTTTCTGATTTTTGTGTTTTTGAGTTGATCGATAACCATAAAAATCTGCTCAAGGTTTCTATTTTGAGAGATCACCCTCAATGATTTAGTTTAGATATATCAGTAGATAGATAGAGATATATTGGTCATGTTTTGTTATGTTTGAGATCTTGATTTTGCGTGATATTTGTTGGAATTTGTATATGTGACAGCAAACAATGGAAGTTCTCAAATTTCAGTTTTACTCGGTGTTTAGTTTTGTTAATTTAGCTGATTTTGGTTTCTTGAGACATCAGAGATGATGTAACAATGGGTAGTTTTTACGCGTGGTAATCATTACAGACATCCATGAGTCACGCGTGAAGCAAAAGAAAAACGAATTTGGTGGTCCGCACTACCAATTGAAATAAATGTGATGTGAGGTTAAAGGCGGTGGGAAGATGGATGATATGGCGTTAACGTAGAAGTAGCCACCACCACTACACCCCATCTAACGGTTGTATAGTATATCAGAAGGTCTTCGGTACTGTCGTACGGAGATGTATCTAGTGGGAGTGTGACTTTTACTTTAGCATTATTTTTCATCACTTTATTACGACTATAGAAACTCGATTGTTCAAATCAAAATCACATAATACTTAGTTTGTAAATGTACTTTTATGTTTACTATGTAATTTTTAACATCATTAGTCATTATGATATGCAAAACTAAAAAAAAAAAAAAAAAAAAAACCCAAGGACTGAATGGACCTTTTTGTAAAGCTAAAGGTTATATATAAAATATAAATAAAAACATGGCAAAACCAAAAGTTATAAAACGCCATATCTCCCACCGCCAACCGTTATTCTTGAAATCGAATGTTTCTCTTGTTAGGGTTTTTAATTCAAAACCGAATGCAATGGCGGGAAACGAGACCGGAGTCGTAAACTCGGAAGAATGTCCTCAGTTCTTCAAGATATATATGCCTGATCATTGCTCTACACAACTAGTACGTAAATATCATCTTTCTTTCGTTTTGTTTGTTTTACTTTTTATGATAACCCGATTATCAAAGATTACTTGTTATTACAAATAAATAAAGATCAATAGTTAAGTTGTTTGAAATTATGTTGAAACTTTGTACTTGAGGTCCTTGAGGAGCACGGCCCGAAGCTATAAATATATACTAGTACTACCATGAGCCCATGATGGTAAGACTTGTGTATATATAGAAATAAGAGACATCATCCTGCTAATAAACGCGAATGAACCAAGTATATCTTTGTGTTCGAGTGGTTTTTCTCTTTTTCTTGTGTTTTGCCTGACATAAGTTGAACTTTGAGTAATTCCCTTTAATCTTAAGCTACCCAGTTCACCATAATTGTGGAATAGTTAAAGATGCATGTTATTGTTAGCCTAGGGTGATGGGTCAATTTTAAGTATTTAATAACTCGGACTCGTATTCTGTAATTGTAAACAATGGGTTACTGTGTTTTTAACTTACAATTATGAAAGCAAGTCAAGTATATATTCAGGTATTATAGATGTCTACAAACCCATTCAGTTCTGTTATTGACTTATTGTGACCCGATAGAGGATGCTTTTCCTTCTAATATTTTATATTATTCCACCATAGGGTCAAATTCAATGGCGCTCTTCATGAGTAGTTGCCCATACTTAAGTTGTTATCGTACAAATTAACTTGCCCACCATGGACATTGTTGGTGTTCCATGTTCAGGATCATGTTTGACCAACTAAACGAAACTTATGTGTGATCCACTTATATTTGTTTCATTACAGAGGATACCACCAGCTTTCATCAAGTACTTTGAAGGTTGTTTACCGTTAGAGTTTATCCTCATGACTTCATCAAGAAAGTCATGGAAAGTGGATATGAACAAAATTGATGGTTACGTGTATTTTAAACGTGGCTGGGAGAAATTTGTACAAGATAATTCACTTGAGTTTGGTGATTTCCTTATTTTTTACTATAACGGTGGACCAAAGTTTTATGTTGGTATATTTGGCAAAAATAACTGTCCAAAAGAGATTGAGGCTACAACTGAGAAGAGCGAAAAGCAACCGATATACATCCAAGAAGATGAAGCAAACACAACTGGTAAAATTGCAGAAACAAGTTTCTGATATCTAATATAGTACTACTAATACGTTTGTTAGAATGTTTCTTGATCGTTTGCTGTAACTATCGGTGTGCAGAAGAAAAGAAAATGTCTGTTGAAGATTGTAATCTGTCGTTTGACGAAGAGAAGAAAACTTCTGTTGAAGATTGTAATCTGTCGTTTGACGAAGAGAAGAAAACTTCTGTTGAAGATTGTAATCTCTCGTTTGACGAAGAGAAGAAAAATGCTGTTGAAGATTGTAATCTGTCGTTTGACGAAGAGAAGAAAATTTCTGATGAAGATTATAATCTGTCGTTTGACGAAGAGAAGATAATTCCTGTTAAAAATTGGAATCTGTCATTTGAAGTAACGATACAGCAAAGGAATATGACGATGGGATATATTGTAAGTACTTCATCTTTACACTTTCATCATATATTTCTTCAACCTTGTAAACTTGTCAGCTATATAATTCTTGTATTTTGGAAGATGATTGCTTAATGATTTATGATCCGAAGTTACAAAACTAATTTTAATAAGTTTGTGGTTGGTGTAGTTAGTGCCAAAGGTGTTTTATGACGGTGTGAAAGAGTATAGGCCACTGGCTAAGCTTCAACATGTGGAACGGACATGGGATGTGAAGGTGATTCACTATGGTGATAGAGTGCGGTTTAATGACGGGTGGAACTTGTTTGCCTTAGAGAACTGCCTGGCTGTTGGAGATGTTTGCTGTTTTAAGATGCTTGACATTCAGCCAGAGTTCTATTTACTGGACGTATCAATTTGCAGGGAAATATAGTGATGTCGAATACTACATGCTGTCACGTTGTACACAAATTCGTTCTTGGAAATTACTTGTACAAGAGTTGAGTTTATACAGTACTTTGAAATTTGTAACTTGGGTTTTCTTTTATTATTCATTCATGAAGCCTATGTTGACCATCGAGGGGCTTAGTTCAGTCTTTGGATGAGTTGACCATGATTTCAGTTTTTTTAATGTGAGTACTTGTGGCTATATGGGTAAAATGTGGCAAAACGGGTGTTTTGAGTAACATGTCGCAATAGGAATGGGTCAAAATATGCAAGTTTTAAGCCTGGATCAAAAGACTCATAACAGGGGGTAGACTCCGCCCCTAGAGCCATAACCCCAAAATGATCAAGTTGGCTATATGATTTCATACCGTTGGTACCATAGACTTGGTATGTTGAGAGAGAGAAGAAAACTAAACCCTAGACAGATCAAGACTGACAAAGTGAATGTAAACATGATCCACTTTTAATATCTATACAGAGTACACTAAAGGCATATTGAACTATTGATTACTTGTATATTTGTTTGTCCCAAACTGATGAATATCATTAGTATGGTTACCTTTACATGTTAAAGGTGTTATGGTTATAAAAGATGTCAAACTAGTTTCAGTTTGCTGAAGGTTACAACAAATTGAACCATGCTGCAGGTTCATGTATATTTTCTCTTACATTGATAGAAAAGCCAACTTGGCAATGCTACTGTTTTAAGAGCTCCAGTTTAAAAGATTTAATCAAAATAACTCGATTTGCTACGTATGGTTTTGAGATTAAATGGAACCTTTTTTGAATTATCATGGTTAATTTAGCAAACCAGAATTGAGCGTAAATGGTTTAACAAGATAGATACTCATTTTATATCTTTAAACACAAAGTGTTGTATTTTTGTAAAGATTGTGGAAAATGTTTTAAAAAAAGTTATAAAATATATGCATGTATATATTACCCAATTGGAAAACAAACAAAAAAAATATCCAACTTTCTTCATCTTCTTGGACCTTTAGATTTTCAAATTCCAATCCTTCTGGTGAATCAGATTTCTTCACAAATTCAATCTTCCTCTCTAACTACAAGAACCCATGCAAATTCTGTAATTACATACCCAGAATTTGATCATTAAATCTTGTACGAGAGGAAGAAACAAGGACGGAAAAACCCAAAACAAAACAATGAGGGACATATTGCGAAGAATCATGATGATTAATTGGATGAGTTCTATAAATTCACCCAAAAAGAAAGAAGACGGCGAAGAGGATGAGGATGACGATAATGATGAATTTTACGATGCTGTGGAAGGACCGCCTTTTATCGACCCTTGGAACCTGCCCACAAACATAAAACTACCACCCCTGCCTTCTTCTTGTGATACAGAATCGATGTCCGAAGATGGTTCTACATGGGAATCGTATGGACCAACTCCCTTTTATTGCCTACCGAGCTCGGCCCAGATATCTCCATTATCAAAGTCCCCGTGGTCGTCATATGCAGAACAACCAGGGCCCGCTTCCAAGGATAACTACATCGGGTTAATGACTTCTCTTGTTCGTGAAGAAGGTCATATATATTCGTTAGCTGCTTCTGGTGATTTGTTGTATACCGGATCATCTAGCAAAAACATTCGTATCTGGAAGCATAATATGGAATATTCTGGATTCAAGACGCATAGCGGATTGGTTAAAGCAATTGTGATTTCTGGAGAGAAAATATTTACCGGCCACCAAGACGGAAAAATAAGGGTTTGGAGAGCAACGAGAAAGGATCCTAAGGTTCATAAAAAGGTCGGAACGTTACCTAATTTCCAAGCGGTTTTTAAGAAATCATTGAAACCGAAAAATTACACGGAAGTTGGGAAAAATCATAGCGAGATTTGGATCAAACATTTTGATGCCATTTCTAGTCTTTGCTTGAATGAAGATCATACACTTCTGTATTCAGTATCATGGGACAAGACGATGAAAGTTTGGAGAGTAATGGATTTCAAATGTTTGGAGTCGATTTCTGCTCATGACGATCTCATTAACACCGTTGTGACAGGATTCCATGGTTTAGTATTTTCTGGTTCAGCCGATGGAACGTTGAAAGTATGGCGGAAGGAGTCACAAGGAAAACGACCTAAACATCACCTGTTACATACTTTACTAAAACAGGAGTTTGCAGTGACGTCATTAGCAGTTAATCCAGCAGCGATGGTGGTCTACGCTGGTTGTTCCGACGGAATTGTGCATTTTTGGGAGCATGAGAAACTAATCCATGGTGGAGTTCTAAGAGGTCATAAGTTGGCAGTTCTATGCTTAGCAGCATTGAGGAACTTGGTGTTCAGCGGTGCAGCAGATAAAAATATATGTGCGTGGCAGAGAGATGAGCGTGGAGCACATAGGTGTTTGTACGTTTTAAATGGACATAAAGGGCCGGTGAAATGTTTGGCGGTGGAGGAGGAGGGACAGGAAGCGAAAAGCCATGGTGATAATGGTGGCATTACGTGCATTTTATATAGTGGCAGCCTGGACAAGTCTGTGAAAATATGGAGGATGTGCCCACACATGTCGCAATTAGGCAACCATCACTTGCCACCACCATCACCACAACGGATTAATGAGCTACAACAAAGTAGGCCTAAGAAACAGAACAACTTACCACATCCCCGGCGGAAAAAATAGCTACTGACAAACTAGGTTGCATCTGTTCATTAGCACACGATCAATCTAATAGATTTCGTCGGCCATGTTATAAAACTGATTGAAGAAGAATACCACCGTGCAACATGTAACACGCAAATACTATTCAATATATATATGTAGCACTTTATAAACTTTATAGTAGACAATTTTAGCTTACATATGTCAAAATCATGTCAGTTTAAATTATGAATACTTTCACAAATAGAAGACTAAAAAACTCGGTTAATAGACGGATAATCATAATACTAGAAAAACTTGTTAGAAAACATATAAAGCAATTTGTGCAATGCAAGAGCAGAGGCTTTTCAAACATTTTAAACTTTTTATTGAAAAATATACCTGTTCCACTGATTAAAGATTTGTAATCATGTTCAGTATATATAAACTACAAAACCTTCGAAAATAACAAAAACAAGTTCATTGCAATTTCAAACCCCATAGTTGGGACTCGGAAAAAGATCCCTCTTGATAAAAACATTCCTTATAGATGTTCAACCCTTTTCTAACTTACAGAAATCATGTCAAAACTTCGTGTTTCATACCCAAAAATGCAAACTCAGTCAGAAAAAGTATATTGACGAATATGAACCCTGATAAAACTTCAATTGATAGTCGTCAAGACTTGGTGTGGTTCAACCAATAAGAAAGATAATAAAGTATATGACAAGAGACATAAAACAAAATTGCTCACTCATACTGAAATATTTCAGTTAACTTCCAACATTGGATGGTCAGAAATAGGATACTTTATAAGCTACCTTCAGTATTAGCTTAACAAATCTCTATTACAATTGTCATTTCAACCCAAACAAACCAGATTCAGAAATAAATCGCAGTGCTTGGTTCGAGTTGTCCAGAACAGCAGATGATCTTCTAACCTGCATTTTCCTTTTCTTCAAAAACTCCAACGAGTTCTGTAAGCATGCAGGAGGTGGTATTTCCTTCAATATAACTGGCTCCATCCTGCATAGATTAAAACAATGATAGTTATATCTTTATTCAGTAGTACTTTTATATCGACGCAAATGACTTGATCGTTTCAAGAAATTACCCCGACTGTTTGGATTTCTTCTTTCTTGGTTTTTTGTCGGACTGCTCGTCCTCCGAGTCAGAAGAGAAAACCTTTCTGTAGAGGGAAATATGATTTTGTTTGTCAAGATCCTGTTTAGTAAAAACGTAATGAAACAGTATCCAGAAGTTGAGAAGAGTATATAGTGAATACTTTTCATTAGCTGCAAGCAATTTGACGATGTCATCTGGGAGCATTCCTTTATTCTCTGGAATCTGTGATGTTTGACTTTCCTCTGCATGTTCAATGTTTTTATTTTGACGAGGTTGTCGTGGTGTTAACTTTTCAGCCCATTTTCTGCGACGTTCTTTAACTTCACGCACAACTCTGAAAAGAACAGCATATATGATTTAAAAACAAATTACATGCGGCATTAATAGTGAACATGACATAAGTCACAACAATAACATAGAAACACGATCTGTCCCTTAAGAGAAAAAGCTTTGATCCATTTCCACAAAGGCAACTTACATAATTTGTCTTATTTTGTTGAGAGTGTAAGAGAGCTTACATATAAAAAGATACATGAACCCGAAGAATGGGTCCAATATACTGTTCTATAAATTAAGGTTAAAATCTTTTAGCTGAACCTTGCTGTTGACATAGCGCACCTAGTTGGGTCGTGGCAGGGCGAGGGGTGCAGTGACATGATGATATAATCTCATGAAAACACCCTGAGTGGCTGAGCCATCCTAGTCCATTATCTACTATAGGGTATGCTACAGTTTAGAGTCTAGCATTACTTTGGATAGTGAAACATAACTTGTGTGCATAATTTGTTAGCAGTCATTACATGCATATGACTGCCTCAATTATGATAGGCTTTTTATTATTAAAATATAATTAAAAACATTCAATTCTTAAAGCCAGTGTATTTTATGAGCCCATGTATGAGCCAAGTAAAAAAGAGGTCAAGGTCATTTGACCTAGAAATCGAGGGATAGCATTTCTCTTATCTGACATTCTTCTTTCCTGTACATTTCTTTACATTGCTTGTGTAGTTTTGGGTGACTAGTACTACCAAATAAATGTGGTTGACTTGATATTTTTGACTTACTATATCTCTCCAAAAAAACACAGCAAAAAGTGGTTTACGACATATTATATATCAGAATCACCATATCTGTGCTTTGATTCAACTCAGGCCCTTGTTATCTAAAGAATAGGAGGCTAAAAGGATTAAATTTAACTTTCAAGTATACATCATATCTAAAACTCTGCCATTGCTAATACTCTAAACATATAACTGCACTTGTGATTTGAGCTGAATTGTTGGTGTCCCGTGTCCAAGACTCTAAATTTAACATTCTGAGACTTGATTTTAATCAGAAATTGTTAGTGCTGGATCCTCTAGGACAACTGATACTAAAACAGATTAGGCACATATTGCTTGCAGATTCCCCTCTTATGTGTAATGTTTGCGCCTTTTGAATACATCGCTGATTAGCTCATTCGCTTGTTTCATTTGACCTATCTACGCCCACTGTCATTGTTTCTGGGTGAATACCTTTTTTTAATAACTATACAGGTAATCTCATACCATTACTAACTTTGAGAAACACACCCAATAAAAGGGTTAACAATTTCTACACAAATCCCATTCGCTAACCAAACGACTCTTACTCACACAGTTATAAAATTCAAAACCGGACTGCGAGAATTTATGCAATAGAGTAGCAAGTTTGTGAATAACCTCCAAACGAAATAAAACCTACACAATA
The DNA here is from genome assembly GCA_910596185.1 of Chrysanthemum makinoi. Lineage (NCBI taxonomy): Eukaryota > Viridiplantae > Streptophyta > Magnoliopsida > Asterales > Asteraceae > Chrysanthemum > Chrysanthemum makinoi. The sequence goes on along the minus strand of OU343220.1, from coordinate 192,406,556 downwards.
TACTATCAACAACTTCCACTGCTAATGTTTCACAGCTCAAACTTAAATGTTTACCAAAAAACTGTAACAACTTACTGCTATACAAATATCACTGAATAGAACTTCGATAAAAAAAATCTAATAAGCCCTCAATTAATTAGTGTACCAAGGGTTTACATGATTTATCTGAGTGATATAAAGAGAGAAGAAGATACCTGGCTTTATTTTCCTTCTGAATGGTTGTAAGCTCTTCATCCTTTTGTATTGCCTGTGCTTGTTACACTCAAGTTTTTAGTACTCATTTTGATTTGAATAGATAAGAAACCCATAAGAAAAAAGTATTGGAATGAATTTGATAATAATGATGAAGAAAAGAGTGAGAACCTGTTCGGCGGTGAATTCCTCTGGAGCTTCGGAGTCACTGTCTTCTCTTCCCGACATCTCGTTGGTGGCTGCCTTGGGTTTACGATTAGGGTTTTTGGTTTTTGACTTTTGTTATGTTGGCGACCAAATTTCAGTCGGGGGGTGTTTGGGTTTTTTCTGTGTTTTGACTTTGTAAAACTCTTTCAAAGGGGTGTTTTGAAATTATATTTACAAAATGACATTTTAGGGAGCTTTTTATCTTTGTTAAAAGTAACATTGAGTTGTGAGCAATAATTACAGATTTTTGTTCAACGCTCATCGCTTTTTAAAAAATCATTGAAAAAATAGGCATTTTTAAAAAATATCAAAGTTCACCGCATTTTTGCCAAACGACTACTAAAAACCAAAATGTTCATTGTTCACCGCTTCAAAAAGTTTCACACTACTTCGTGCCAAACATACCCTACAAATGATTTAGGATACGGATATTTTGGTAAAATTAATTGTAAATTAATAGTTGTAAGCTGATAACTGGTAGATAAGAATGATAGCTACAGGTTACTACTTTTTTATAAAAGAACAGTTGCATAATTTGAAACAAAAAGAAAAAAATCATTAATTATTCATAACATCCGTTCCATATTAATAAAGGTGTCATTAAATGATTACTTTATGGCAATGAACATCTTAAGTGCATATATTGGTATATAATTTGAATTATGATAGAATAATAGATGTTGCAAGTTTAACTTGTAGGCGTATTTGTTCTTAAAAAATAAAACAAACTAGATAATATAAAATATAATATACAATATTTTGGTATGTTAGCTATAAAATGGAGATGAAAGGCGAAGTTCCGTTCAATAAAAAAAAAAGGAAATGTAGTCATATGATAGTTAAACAAAAAGAAGTAGTTTTAAGTTTAAACATCTCTAAAAAGTTTAAAAAGCTTCATTTGTTAATATTAAAAGCTTGAAGTTTGTGTTATCAAATAAAGTTTTTTGTTTTGAAAGAGCTTACTCTTTTATAAAAAAAAAAAAAAAAAAAAACTTACAGCTCTAAAAATATTTAGAAAGCTCATCCAAACATTTTTTATTGAGTTTTTCTAACAAGTTATGCACATTCATTTTAAATTAAACTAAGTCACGTCACATACAAAGTCTGCACATTCATTTTAAATTAAACTAAGTCACGTCACATACACATTCATTCCATTGTCATTAACCTGAACATCTACATAGCAAGTAGAACTAGGATTTGAGTCAAGAATTGCTTGTCTGCATTCCCAAATCTTACCATAATGCTCAATTAAACCCCCTTCATGTTCATACAGAGCACATCGCTTTGCTCTTTTGCATTGACCTTCACTGACATCAATCATGTACTTGTCTCTTATATCCTCTCTCATAAACCTATAAGTCTGTAACACCCCCAAACTCATAATGTAACAGCGGAAGACTATTTGGGGTATTACCTAGAGGATCACAATCATAAATCATAGAAAACGACTCTAAAAGAGACGTTTTAATAAAAGATTATTATCATTTCATGAAAACTCAGTGTTTCGATCACAAAAGAAAATACCACAAGTTTTGAAGTTACACAAAAGATGGTTCAAACGTTTGGGAAATGATAACTTTATTTAAACACCACTTCCAAAGATCCCATTCCGTCCACTCCGTGCCTTCAAGGTTTTCCTAGTTAGTACCTGAGATAAACATGCTTAAAAAGATCAACAAAAATGTTGAGTGATATTCATAAGTTTAGTAAATGGTTGAACACAAGATAAAGATAATAATTGCTTCGAAGACAATTATTATAGAAAATCAGAGATTATAATGCACTAAGCTCATGACACCAAACTCAACTGCATACACCTAATTACTGGTGTAAGTAATAAAATTGCCCCCCAAGAGGTAATAGCCAATTACCGAAGATTTTCAAATATGGTGCGCCCCGGTTATTTCCGATAACCGAGTCGAGGTCGTTAATTCCCATAGTACTATCCACAATATTTGAAATCGTTGTTTTAAAATAGAGTTACTCCTCATTAAATAAAATAAAGTTATCATTAAATATTAAAAGAAGGTTTAATCTTTATAGTTATTAATTTGATAATTTATTTATAAAATTGTCATTTTGAAACTAGTAATGTGAATGTACATTTTCATAGTTTAGAAATCGAGCGTTAACAATTAGAAAGTTTAGTGCTTTTAAAAATGGATTGTTTAACTATTGTTGGATTTGTAAAACTTTTGTTTAAGTAAAATGTGCAAGGTTGAGTTGAGAATTTGTTTAGCCGCGGTATGACGGGGTTTTTAACATACTCATTACGGAATAATCCTACGAGCCAAATTTTAACGGAACGTTACATGATGGGAGGTGAGTTACGAGATAACCGGGCTGTCCAAAGGGATGGGCTTGGGCCCAAAGAGGTTGAAAGCCGATTGGGCTTGGACAAGGTGTTGGAAACAACCTGCATGCACCCTTTTATGATGTCAAATGGGCTCGCGGCCCAGACTGGCGCACACCCCTAACGGACCTGGGCTTGAGGCCCAAGATTAAAATTAAATGTTCAAGCCAAATTTAGAAGTGAAGCTTTTGTACAGCTTGTTGTGGAAACAGTTTTGACACAAGGAGGTCGAACATCGCCAAACACATCAAGAATCTTATTGGTCTATTGGCGTACATTCGATACTTGTACTAGTTTTTCACGACCACTACATGGTTTAGGGTTAGACAGAGTGACCAACACCCTTTGAGGTGTCTCTTTGTGACTTGAAGCAAACAAAATGCAAGTACTTGTGAGGGGGTTTTATACAACGAACTCAACATGACATCAATAATAAGCAACACAATATCATAAGAGTATAGAGACTCGACTCGAGCCTCGTCTCGTGTCGTTCGGGTAAGACTTGCTTGAGTACATGACTCGTCACCCTTGTGGCTTGGGCTGTTCGAGTCGAACTCAAGGACAAGCAAGGACAAAATAAAAACCTCGACTGGTTTTATTCTCAGCCGAGGCAACAACACTAACATGTGAGCATAAGTCGGGATAACAAGAGCTAAACCGAAATCACAGAAAATCGATCAAGCTAAGATTACAAGTCGAAAACCTTAATAAGCTGATTAAGCTAAAACACAAGCCGGCTATCAATTGTATAAGCTGGATACTAAGCTTAGGGTCGAAATAAGCCATACACTGAATTTTAAGTTTTCTCAACTTTTACCACACAAGACAACCAACAACACTAATCAGTTGATTTCCAAACTTGCATATTAATCGATGAAGAACAAAACAAGATGTATATCGATTCATTATATAAATCAAACCACCAATCTTAACAATAATTACAAAAATGTTATTCAAGAAAAGATTCAATGAAAACCTTACAAATAACAAGGGATTCGCTAAGATGAATATGAACGATACACCAAGCTCGAGCCACCAGGAAAACCAATCACCAAGACTCATTTCTTGCCTTCTCTTTGTGTGATGAAGCTTTGTTTGGGGTATGGTTTCCTAGTGGTCGACCCTTGGTTAAATAAAGGAGTTTGTGGGATAAAGCCAACTCTTCCTTCTTCCCTTGGTGACTGCGAATCCCCATCTAGGGAAAACTCTCTTTCAAGTTTGAATTTCTAGAGCACCATGTGACTCTCTTGAAGGATGAGATGGTCAAAAGTGAGGAGACAAACTTTTGGTTTGACCTAAGATTGATGATAGCTTCAATTAATGTAGAAGAATGGGGAGTTGGGATTTTTGAGGATGAGAAGGGTGTTGTGAAAGTTTTCCAGAAGAGGAGATGAGTTATCTTGGGTGTCGTGGGTTTTGAGAATCAGAAGGAGTGATAAGGATGGTAGAAGATGGGGCGTGGGTTACTAGGGATAAGGGTGGTTTTTATTTAAGTTTTATTATTTGTAAATTGTATTTATTAGTTATTTTGGGTATTTATTTGGTATTAAATGTATTTCGTGTCCCGCTTTTTAGTTTGTAAACGTATAATCCGAAACGGGAAAAATATAATACTTATATTTCCGGACGCCTTTTAACGAAACTGATACGATGATATAATTTCCGACTTCATTAGCTCGTTTTCATTTTTCATGTTTTCTTTTATGATACTTGGTTCGCGTCAGACTCGTAAGACAAGAATATTTCTTGTGAGACTGATTTAGTAATCAGTAAATATCAGGCATGATCAAATAAGACTACTCGGAGATGCATAAATTTTTATGCAAGAAAAATGAAATGTATATGTTAAAATGCTTAACTTGGCTCAAATAAGTTTTGATAAATAATCTAGTTTATTGATATGAAGATTTATGATAGTGAAATTTTAGAGGTGGCTACAGTACCTACCCCTTAAGAGAATTCCGTCCCAGAATTTTAGTTTACGGTAGTTGTCGGAGTTGAATTTGCAAATAGATGTGGATACTTAACACGCATGGTGTCTTCGCGCTCCCACGTGTACTCCGGTCCTCTCTTGGAGTTCCATCTAACCTTGACAATAGGAATGCGACTTTGCTTAAGTCGCTTGACTTCCCTATCCATGATTTCAATTGGTTCTTCGACAAAGTTGAGCTTGTCATCGAGCTTAATATTTTTTAGTGAAACAACAAGAGATTCATCCGACAAGCATTTCTTCAGATTTGAGACGTGGAAGGTAGGGTGTATTCTACTAAGTTCTTCCGGGAGTTCAAGTGTGTATGCAACCGGGTCGATTCTCTCTAGAATCTTGAAAGGCCCAATGTATCGAGGATGTAACTTCCCTCGCTTTCCAAATCGAACCTTTCCCTTCCAAGGTGATACTTTTAATATGACTCGATCACCAACTTGAAATTCCATGGGCTTTCTTCTAACATCGGCGTAACTCTTTTGTCGATCTCTAGCAGCTTGAAGTCGTTGATGGATTTGCACAATCTTCTCGGTTGTTTCTTGAACAAGCTCAAGTCCAGTGAGTTGGACATCTCCAACCTCGGCCCAACAAACGGGCGATCGACACTTTCGACCATAAAGTGCTTCGAATGGAGCTGCTTTGATGCTAGCGTGGTAACTATAGTTGTAGGAGAATTCCGCTAAAGGCAAGTGTTTATCCCAACCTTTTCCAAAATCGATCACACATGCTTGCAACATGTCTTCTAAGGTTTGTATAGTCCTTTCGCTTTGGCCATCAGTTTGAGGATGATATGCAGTACTCATATCCAAACGAGTGCCTAAAGCCTTTTGAAGAGATTTCCAGAAATGAGAAGTAAAACGACTGTCACGGTCGGAAATGATGGAAATTGGCACTCAATGACGGGATACAATTTCCTTTAGGTATAGTTGAGCAAGGGTTTCCATTTCGTCAGTCTCCTTGATGGGTAAGAAATGAGCGGATTTGGTAAGGCGATCGATGATAACCCAAATGGTGTCGTAACCTCTAGCAGTTTTCGGCAGTTTGGTTATGAAATCCATGGTGATCCTTTCCCATTTCCAAACTGGGACTTCAGGTTGAGTTAACAATCCAGAGGGATTTTGACATTCGGCTTTGACTCGAGAACATGTAAGACATTTCCCAACGTATGTCGCAATCTCGGCCTTCATGTTTGGCCACCAATAAAGCTTCTTGAGATCTTGGTACATTTTGTCGGATCCCGGATGAATGGAATATTTAGACTTGTGAGACTCATGCATAATGAGTTCTCGTATTCCTCCATAGAGTGGTATCCAACTTCTATCGTTGAAACATAAGGTTCCATCCGATCTCCTCACAAAGCCGTTCTCGTTTTCTGGCATTCCAAAAATTCTCTCGTTAGGACGGTTTTCAGGTTTGAGAGCTTCAACTTGAGCTTCAAGGATTTTTTATGGAAGGGGAGACTTAATTGTCATTCCCAAAGATCTTACTCAAAGAGGTTTAGGTCGATCCTTTCACTAAGAGCATCTGCCACGACATTTGCTTTTCCCGGGTGATAACGGTTTTCACAGTCGTAATCACTAAGCAACTTTAGCCATCGGTGTTGTCGCATGTTCAACTCCTTTTGATCTAGAATGTGTTGGAGACTTTTATGGTCGGTGAACACCGTACACTTGGTTCCATATAGATAATGTCTCCATATTTTGAGGGCGAAAACCACGGCTCCCAATTCCAAGTCATGGGTAGTGTAGTTCTTTTCTTGAGTCTTGAGTTGTCGCGAAGCATAAGCAATCACCTTGTTTCTTTGCATCAATATTGCACCTAACCCTAGGTGTGATGCATCACAGTAAACCACAAAATCTTCCACTCCGTCGGGTAGTGCTAAGATAGGAGCTTCACAAAGCTTTTGTTTCAAGAGTTGAAAGGCTAACTCTTGTTCTTTACCCCAGTCAAACTTCTTCTTTTTCTGGGTTAACTCCGTTAGAGGTTTAGCGATTTTTGATAATCCTTTGATAATAACCCGCAAGACCCAAAAATTGGAGTATTTCGGTAGGGGTAGTAGGGGATGACCAATCTTTAACATCTTCAATTTTTGTGGGGTCAACATGAAGACCATTACTATCTATCACGTGACCAAGGAATTGAACTTTTTGAGTCCAGAAGTCGCACTTGGAAAACTTAGCATATAGTTCTTCTTTCTTGAGTAGCTCTAGAATGGATTTCAAGTGTTCTGTATGCTCTTCCTTGTTGCGGGAATAGATGAGAATGTCATCAATGAACACAATCACAAATTTTTCCAAGAATGGTTTGCACACCCGGTTCATTAGGTCCATAAATACCGCTGGTGAATTTGTCAAACCATATGGCACCACTTGGAACTCATAGTGATCGTATCGTGTTCGAAAAGAAGTTTTTGGAATATCTTCTTCTCTCACTCTTAGTTGATGATACCCAGACCTCAGATCAATCTTTGAGTAGACGCTTGACCCTTGGAGTTGGTCGAACAAATCATCAATCCTAGGCAATGGATATCGATTCTTTACCGTTAGTTTGTTCAACTCTCGGTAATCGATACACATACGAAAATATCCATCCTTCTTTTTGACAAATAAGACCGAAGCTCCCTAAGGCGAAGAACTCGTTCGAATGAATCCTTTTTCGGACATTTCTTGTAGTTGGTCAGAAAATTCTTGTAGTTCAGAAGGTGCCAATCTATAAGGTGCTCGTGCCACGGGTGTCAAACCCGGCACTAACTCAATTTGGAACTCTACTTGCCGAACCGGAGGAAGACCGGGCAAGTCTTCAGGAAATACTTCGGGAAAGTCCCTAGCTATGGGAACGTCTTTTAGTTGTTTCTCATCCGCTTTCTTCTTCTCCGTTACTTGTGCTAGAAAAATGTGGCATCCTTTTTCTATGTACTTTGCAGTTTTGACGCACGAGATGATATTCAATCGGGTCTTACTACGATCACCCCGAATGATTAGAGTTTCACCATCGAGAGGAATGTGGACGACCTTCTCGTCACAAATGATTTTTGCACGATTCTTGGATAGCCAATCCATACCAATGACGGCATCGAAGCTACCAAGTTGGATAGGCATAAGGTCTATATCGAACGGGTGGTTTGATAAGGATAGGTTGCAACCTCGAAGGACAGTGTTAGTTCCTACTATTTTTCCATTGGCTAACTCTACTTCATAGGTGGTATCTAAGGCAGTTGGTGTGATTTTTAGCAAAGGTGCAAACTTAGAAGACACAAAGATTTTGTCGGCTCCAGAATCAAATAACACTTTAGCTAAATGATGGTTGAGGGAAAACGTACCCGTAACGACGTACGGGTTTTCTTGTGCATCTCCATATCCTAGCACATAAGCTCTTGCTCTAGCAGGGTTATTGTAGTTCTCGTTTTGTTTTGGGCATTTACTCTTGACATGCCCAACTTCTCCACATCTAAAGTAAGTTACTCCCATAGGTTGAAAGTTATTTCCGGTAGCAGGGTTTCGACAATACTTGTGTGTATGACCCACCATGTTACACTTTCCACACTTAATAGTACAAGGCCCCACATGATGCAGGTTGCATCGAGTGCACAAAGGGTGTGGTCCAACATAGCCTTTTCCAGTGTCGGGAGTAGCAGCATATGCCCGCGCAGCTTATTGCCTACGGTTTTGTTGATTGTGGTGGTTGTTTCGGTTTTGGTGATATGGGTTGGGATTGTTGTTACGGTGTTGGTTATGCTTGTTGCGGCCTTGATTGTTGTTGTTGTTGCGGTTATTTTTCTGATGGAAAGAGTTGTTATGCTGATGGTAGTTGTTGGAAGTGTTGCCTCGACGATCATCAAATTTCCTTTGTTGTCGTTACTGCCTTGCACATATCCATGTTTCAGGACTTGATCCATGAGTTAGTAGGAAATTGTGATCACTTCTTCCACAGTCTTGGGCTTTAATGCAGTAACATTTCCCTCAATGCTTCGGGGTAATCCCCCTATGAGGTTTTCCAGCAACTTGACATCATCAGAAACCATGGATGGACATAAAGCTTTCAGTTCTTGGAAACGTTTGAAGTAGGTTTTGAGATCATTGCCCTTAGTAGTTAGATGGTAGAACTCATCTTCCAGTTTCTTGATCTTGGTTCTTGGGCAGTATTGCCTCATCATCAATTGCTTCAATTATGTCCATGTGGTTTTGTAAGCTTCTTCCATGCCAATAGGTTGGGCATGAGCTTTCCACCAAGATAATGCATCCTCTAGTAGAGTACCAATAGAAAATTTCACCTTGCAATCATCCGAGCAATCACTTAGGAGAAACACAGTTTCGGACCTTTCGAACCAATGAATAAGGCCAACAGCGCCTTTGGTTCCTTTGAAGAAAGTAGGTTTGCAATTCATGAACTCCTTGTACCCACATTTGCGATTCACAACAGTTTCATTCCGGTTGGTTTGATTAGCGGCTTCATTTGTTTGAACCGCCTCAGCATGTCGTGCAGGAAAGGCAGCACCAACCTCATCAGTAACCAGTCTCTGAATTGCATCAGGGGTCATCTCAGGAGTTGGAGTAGGTGTAGATCTCATTCTTGCCATTTTTCTAAAGACATACACCTAATTTTTAGAATTATTCAACATAAGTGAGAATTATTACAAAAATAATTTCATAATAGTCAAAATCATCACATTATATCAATAGAGTATAATCATCATAAGAAAGAATCACAATGTGTTAGAATCACATAAGAATATATATAAATGATCACTTCGATTTATATAAATCGAGGCATATAAAGATCACCATACACAAGAACATAACGAAAACAACCATAATGTCATAGATCCATCATCCTTACATAGTGATACGATAACCATATAATGTCACATTAATAGCTTGTTCGATAGTTTAACAAAACATACGGATACAAAGCCTTATCAATGCCACAGGCGTCAAGCTAAAGTACTAGTAGAATAAATGGGTGTGTCTCCGATCTATGGGCAGTCGGGTGCACCACTCACGCGTCGCTGCAAGTCTCGGACAAGCTCCGCCAAATCATCCATCTCCTATCTCTCGCCCAATCTACGCTCAAGAGTCGCAGTGCGTGTCGCCATGGCCACCATCGACTGTCTCTGCACAAATCCCTCTAGCATCTCAACTCTGTGTAGTAGCTCCAACCTGTCCGACTCAACTCTCCGCTCTATGGCTGTCACCGCCTCACTAGCTCGCTCGGACTGAGTACCAATCATATCAAAGACCTCCTCCATCGCGATCCTCCCAACTACGAGGTTTTCAACCTCCTCCTCTATACTCTCAATTCGGACCAGTGGGATCTCATCGACGTGTGCCATATCCTCTCCAAGCTGATCCTCGTATCGCATGAGTCGTTTAGCAACGAGATAGTGTGATGAAGAGGTTCTCTCGTAACAGGAAGAATCTCAGCAGAAGCAAAAAAACGCTTACCAAGCTCCATAGCACTCAGTGAACCCTCCTCTAACCTCCATTGACTCATAACCGACATCAAGAAGGACCAACGCCTAGCCTCAACCCTCTTACGAGGCCCAGGCTGACAGGTACAGGTTGCAACATAAACATATGGGTTGGAAGGTGATGGTGAGAAATGGATCCTCTCCGTAAAGGATATCACGGGCTCAGTATGCACCACCAATGGGGATGATGCACGGGATGGAGACGAAACTGGTACAGTGGTGGTTTGGTAGAAGAAAGTGGTCGGTGGTGGTAGTGGTGAAGTAGGCATGGGTGGTGATGTGGGTGAAGCTGATGGTGGGAAAGCCGAAGATGAAGGTATGTCAGTAGGTGGAACAAAGGTAGTGGGCGCTCTCACTCGTTTCCAAGCGGTATGCAAGAAAATCGCGCCAGCCTTATGGTATCGGAATGGATTACCGAAGGGCTCAGGCTCGTAGGGTTTGAGAACCCTAGCTCGCCTTCGCCTTCGCCTTCGACGAATAGGTAGTGATGAGGAGCGAGAAGTGGCGGAGGACACAGAAGTAGTGTGCAAGGATGACTTAGATACAACGTCCGAAGGGGACAACCACTGTTGTGACTCAAGGTACTGGTCATAAGTAGGAGGACCAAAAACAGGCAAACGCTCAGGTATGACCGGATCAGGTGGAGTAACAACGACTTCACCCTCCTCAAAGGGCTCAGTCTCTCCAGATGTCACACCGGGACTCAAAGTCGAAAGGTGCCACGGGCACAGTGGTAGAAGACATAGCGTCCTCGATCTCGGTGTCGGATGTCAGATCAATGGGGTGTGATGCTGAAGACATGGTACTGTAACAAATCGAAAGAAAATATGCATTCAAATATAAGTAATGTCATGCAATAAATAAGATTTAGTTAGTCGTGCATAATCTGCCACGTAAATCTCAATGCCTAACTAAATGAAAGTTAACATTATAAATTTTTATCATGCAATGCTTTACTAGTCATTTATTATCCGCCAAGCGAATCTCATACATGTGATCGGTACGAAGTAGGCACGGAGGATGTGAAGTGGTGGTGTAAAAACGGTCCATTTGAAAACGTGGTTATAGTCCAATTTGTTTTGAAAATACAAGTTAGTTCTCTATAACCTAGGCTCTGATGCCAATCTGTAACACCCCCAAAATCATAATGTAACAGCGGAAGACTATTTGGGGTATTACCTAGAGGATCACAGTCATAAGTCATAGAAAATGACTCTAAAAGAGACGTTTTAATAAAAGATTATTATCATTTCATGAAAACTCAGTGTTTCGATCACAAAAGAAAATACCACAAGTTTTGAAGTTACACAAAAGATGGTTTAAACGTTTGAGAAATGATAACTTTATTTAAACACCACTTCCAGCATCCCATTCCGTCCACTCCGTGCCTTCAAGGTTTTCCTAGTTAGTACCTGAGATAAACATGCTTAAAAAGATCAACAAAAATTTTGAGTGATATTCATAGGTTTAGTAAATGGTTGAACACAAGATAAAGAAAATAATTGCTTCAAAGACATTTATTATAGAAAATCAGAGATTATTATGCACTAAGCTCATGACACCAAACTCAACTGCATACACCTAATTACTGGTGTAAGTAATAAAATTGCCCCCCAAGAGGTAATAGCCAATTACCGAAGAGATTCAAATATGGTGCGCCCGGTTGTTTCCGATAACCGAGTCGGGGTTGTTAATTCCCATAGTACTATCCACAATATTTGCGTTCACTCGCAAGTGATTAATGGTTCATGATGAAAGGGTCTTTTGGCTGGCAACTTAGGCTATAATAATAATAATCAGGAAAGCATACATTTTATGAAAAGACTTGTGTTCTAGTTTATAGCATGTATCTCCCTCGCGGGAGTTGAAAAATAAGTAAAAGCGAGGCTATGAACTCACCTTAGCAAACAGTATCCGAGTAGTGTAAAATCAAGTAGTAGATGCACGAAGTACCGTCACGCGACCTATAATTAGTATAACAATACTTTAATTATTACGTTTATATTTTGACTTGATAATATTTAAATATATCAAGGTTTAAGTTGTTGATGCTTGTGTGACATTATTCAAGTTTAGATAATGTTTAGAAGGAATGATTGGTATTGACTCTAGGAACGGGTAGATAGGATAAAGGGGTACATGTCGGGACAATTAGGATGAGAACTCATGAATAACTAGACGACCTTGTTCGAAGGTTTTATTCTTAAATAGTACGATATTATATTTTTAGAAAAATCGGCATGGTTCCATTTATATATTTTTAATGTATGGTTTTTGAAAACAAGATATTCTTGCAAGATTTACCTTTATATAGCATATATATATATATACATATATATATATATATATATATATATATATATATATATATATATATATATATATATATATATATATATATATATATATATATATATATATATATATATATATATATATATATATATATATATGTATATATATATATATATGTATATATATATATATATGATTTATATATATGATATATATATATTTGATTTATATATATATATCACATATATAATATGATGTATATACTATGAATCAAATAAAAAATATGAATCAATATATATATATATATATATATATATATATATATATATATATATATATATATATATATATATATATATAGGCTCCGGTTCCATTGAGAAGATTGAGAAATCTTCGTTTGAGCAAATTGATTCATGTTTTTATTTGATTCACAAGTAAACATCATTTTATGGTGAATCATATCTATAAATCAAAATTTTGATTCACAAATCAATGTTAAAATCGAAGTTATGATGATGATTCATTAAATTTGTACAGATGATTCAATATTCTACATATATTGCAAAATCGAGAGATTTTTAACATTGATTCAAAAATTTTTTACACATTTTGAATTTTAATCACATTAAAATGAGTTTTACGCTTGAAAACATGAATCAAAGTTAAAAATCTATCGTTTTTGAAAACCTTCTCAATCTTCTCAAAATAAAACCTTCTAAATCGATCCGATTTTATATATATATATATATATATATATATATATATATATATATATATATAAATATATATATATATAGCGTTAAAATCCTTTGTTTTATTTATATTGATTATTGTGAGTTTACTTTATGAAATCGTTGTTTTAAAATAGAGTTACTCCTCATTGTATAAAATAAAGTTATCGTTAAATATTAAAAGAAGGTTTAGTCTTTATGGTTATTAATTTGATAATTTATTTATAAAATTGTCATTTTGAAACTAGTAATGTGAATGTACATTTTCATAGTTTAGAAATCGAGCGTTAACAATTAGAAAGTTTAGTGCTTTTAAAAATGAATTGTTTAACTATTGTTGGATTTGTAAAACTTTTGTTTAAGTAAAATGCGCAAGGTTGAGTTGAGAATTTGTTTAGCCGCGGTATGACGGGGTTTTTAACATACTCATTACGGAATAATCCTACAAGCCAAATTTTAACGGAACGTTACATGATGGGAGGTGAGTTAGGAGATAACCGGGCTGTCCAAAGGGATGGGCTTGGGCCCAAAGAGGTTGAAAGCCGATTGGGCTTGGACAAGGTGTAGGAAACAAACTGCACACACCCTTTTATGATGTCAGATGGGCTCGCGGCCCAGACTGGCGCACACCCCTAACGGACCTGGGCTTGAGGCCTAAGATTAAGACTAAATGTTCAAGCCAAATTTTGAAGTGAAGCTTTTGTACAGCTTGTTGTGGAAACATTTTTGACACAAGGAGGTCGAACATCGCCAAACACATCAAGAATCTTATTGGTCTATCGGCATACATTCGATACTTGTACTAGGTTTTCACGACCACTACATGATTTAGGGTTAGACAGAGTGACCAACACCCTTTGAGGTGTCTCTTTGTGACTCGAAGCAAACAAAACGCAAGTACTTGTGAGGGGGTTTTATACAACGAACTCAACATGACATCAATAATGTTAGGTCACCATAAGTTAACACAAGCAATAAGATGTAAGAGATAGGGAAGAAAGTGATCGGATGAACACTTAAACACACACACGAATGAATAGAGAAACGCTAGGCATAGTGTATTATGCAAAGTGAACAACCAACCTTCAAATGAAGGTTTACAAGACTATTTATAGGAGAAGGGACTAGGGCAACACTACAAGTCCCTTTCCTTCCTTATTGGATTTGGGCCAAGGCTTATGGGCTTTCTACATAAGCCTTGCCATTAAAACTAACATAAAAGCCTAATTAAGCAACCTATTACATGTTAATTACAAACACTTGAAATATAGTTTAGGAGTGATTCCAACAATCTCCCCCTAAGTGTTGGTAATTAATAATCTTCAGTAATCATGAAACGTTGTAGGTGCTGATGTATTAGTTGCTTTGACGCCTTCTGACATTCTCCTTTCTTGTGAGAAGAAGTGCCCTGATTCTAACAATCTCCCTAGTGTGAGGATCTTGTATTTCTTTGAAGTTTTCAGCTTCTACGTCTTCATTTATCTTTGTTCTTTGTTGTGGTGTGGATATGGTGATGTTATGTTGTTGTAATCTGCATCAGGTCCGCTTCGTTGCTCAGGTGTCTCCACGTCCTTCTCCAACATGCTCACACACTCATTGACGTTGGATTTCAGTGTTGATGTAGTTCTCTTTAGTCTTTAAACTTTGTAGATTCTTTGACTTTGACGAAGAATCATTTTGACTTTTGTGTTGCCTTACGAGAGAACTTCAATTTGTGTTGTTGTTGGTATGAGCATGTGGAGAATCTGCACGATCATCTCCCAGGAGCATCCATAAGAAGAAAACATAAGAATTGGTTAGTGATAAACACCAATCGATCATTGTGGTCGTTTCTTAAAGAATTGACCACTACGATTGTTCTTTTGATGAATGTCTTGATTCCATTCACCTTGGTCGGGCGAATCAGCCGTCCGAATCCCATAAGGGACAGTTTGCATTACATTGAAGAAGTTCACGTAATGACCCACATCTTCAGGACTCGATTCTTAAAAAAAATCTCCTTAGCGGGATTTCCAACACTTACAAGTTCGAACTTCGCGCTTGTTAACAACATAATGTGAAAACACATCTCTAATTCTAGCAAAGGCTGTTCCTGAACTGGATTCCCTCAAGCAGGATAACACAATGTACCGAAGTACATCTACAGTTCAGGTAAGTCGCTGAGGTACACCGAAGCATCACCTCACGACTGTAGACCGTTTGATACAGCACTAAGCGTAACCCACAAGGAGTTACCGAAGTGACCTGCGTTAGGGTCGTTTGATGTTGACCGGCGGGAGTTTCCATTCAATCACTGAGGATCACAGTTGTGAACCCCTCATAAATTTTCTCGAGAGATTGCTAAGATCTGTGTAGGACTCTAGAATAGTATCACTTGCATCCTTATTGTTGAACGACAAGTGATGAAATGTCAAGTGTTCCTAAGAGATCTTTCGATGAATCTCGTGGCTCTAGACTCAATAGTGCGCTTTGGTTTTCCTAAGCGGAGACTAGGGAGGGTCTCCTTCTTCAATACCAGGAATCTCTAAGAGAAAGCCGATAATTTACGTAGGGTTCCCTGTGAGAATGAAACAAGCTTCTGTTGAGAGAAACTTGAGTGGCTAAGAAGGTTTAGTGCATGCGTCACTGGGTCCATGACGACTTTGATCTTCAATACCGGTGTCATCTGGTGACAACCAGTAGCATATGTATTGAACCCGGTGTCTGCCCTAAGTTGAATAATTTGGAGGGCTATTTCTTTTCACCATTTTCTTTACATTTCTTTTGAATTCTTCAACTCCTTCTTTCTCCGATTCTCATTTTCTCCTTTTTATAATCATACCTAAGGACTTCTAAATTCTAACTATTGGTGGTGTCCTTGGGTAGATCCCTCCGGCTCTGGCGGATCATAGGACGGGTATTCCTAACCTTAGTCACCTTATAACACCATGACTAACCTATGTTGCCATAATACCATTTTCTTGAAAATCTCTCAAAGTGTTTATGAGTAAAAACATTTTGTAACACTGTGAGAGTTTTATCATTTGCAGAAATACTCCCCATCCACACGTGCTTAAGTGTTTTGACAGAAATCTGCACGGTGAGAGAAGAGTGCGCACTTTTGAATTGATCAACTCAAGATAGACAATTCCCAGCGAGACACGGTTACGTTGCATAGTTAAAGAGTTACATTGTCAGCTTTTAGGTGACAACTAGCTCCAATAACTACCTTGAAGGTGTGGACAAACCTCGACAGGTTGTCAAACCCGTCAAAGTTCATGTCTATCAAGAGCTTCTCGAATAGGTATAATCTACTTGGATAAGTCTTGAAAGACAAATCTTTTCGATGTATGACAGTTCAGATCTCGTCAATTCATTGGTTAAGTCTTAGCACGAAGATTAAATCACAAGTTTCACAACATAGTTGTATCACACAATTATTCTCCCCCTCAAAAATGGCATATACATGTTATTTTTGATGAAATTTTGATATCAAATATGACCATTCTGAGTTTTGTGGGAAGATTTCCACGAAGAACAATTTGTGAACAAAGATTTTAGCAAGTACTCCCCCTCAACAAGTAATATTAACTTTTGAAGTTTTGAAAACATAAGGGGAAGTACTTGTTCTTTTGAGCAAAACTTTAAAAAATGAAAGTTTTGATAAGTTTTACTCAAAAGTAAGAAGCTTTCGCTCCTTTTATAAGGATTGTGGCACTGATGCGTACCACGGGGTCCTTTCATTACAAGAACGGGTTGTACACTGTTATGGGTGCACAAGCCATTGTCAATATATCAAACAAAAAAAATCACAATCAAGAGAGTTAAGAGAGTACCCATTGATTATAGACGATCAGCTACTTTCTGAGGACGTTGGTAAGTCAGAATCGGAAAGTTTGGTCTTCCTCCCACATCTTCGTCAACGAATCATCCTTGAGATCCTTTGAATTCCATCTATTCTTCAGAATTATACCCAAGTCAATGTCCTTCAAACGATATGCCAATCCATCTTGAACCATCTCCAGGGTGGCGTCATATAACTTTGTGAATTTCATCGAAAGCCATGAAGCAAGTATGATGATTTTCACATCGGTAGACACACCCAAACTTTGGATTATGAACGATTTTGTATTGAGATTCTTGATTGATTCCGTTTGAAGTGAAGAATTTTGGTAAAATTCGACCCCGAGGTGGAGATCTTCAACACACTCTTTGATTTGATGCGTATGAAAACAAGGAGTGCAGTAATGTACTTGATCTAAATTTCGTTGAGGTTGATTGGGGCTCGGGTATGTCGTGATCCTCACCACCAGTGTATGTCAAGTGATCAATGGTTTTCTCCATTGGTGGTGTGGTTTCGGAATCCCTTGGTTAATCAGTTGGTGGAGGTTGTGTAGCTTGTTGTGTAGTGGTGATAACCTGCTTAACCATTTGTCGAATCATTGGATGGAGTTGCCTTCTTAACAGATTTTGTTGTTGACTTAGTTGTTTCTTTTGTTGATGGAGGTGATGATTGAGATGATGATTTGGGTTTGGTGGAAGTATCAAGAGGTGGTTCAGAAGACTGTTGAGGTTTGTCTATTGGATTGTCAACTAAGTAGTTGTCTGATTTCTTCTTTAACTTTTTCTCTTCAGCTCTAGCAGCTTCTTCTGCCTCTTTTCACATAATTTCCACTTCAGCCGCCAAATTATCATCATCAGTCACTCTTTCATCCTTATCGTGATTGTAATCTCCTTTGTCATAAGTTTCCTCATCTTCATCATGCTATTATTCTTGCGGTTGTTATAGATATTGTTGTGGTTGCTTCATTTCAACAGTTGTAGTGACAGTGACACCCTGATCCTTAACGGGTTGATTAACTGAATCGGATGGGGTAAGAGTTGTTTGCAATGGATCTTCCATAAGTGGAGGACTACTGCTTGACCCTCCTGCCCCACCGGGTTGATTAACCAGAGAGGTTGAAGCATGGTATTCCATCCTTTTCTGCTTTAATGTCTTACGAAATTATATTTCCTCATCCATTGAATCATACTCATCATCAGTATGACTTTGTGAGCATGAATTTGAATGGATGTTGCAGAAGGATGTCCACAGCAATTCTGCAAGATGATCATGAGCATATGAAGTTGTTGAAGATGAAACGGAGATTTTTCTTGCCAATTATTTTGTCGTAGCCAGCTAGGAATGTGTTTGCCATCGAGAGCTCAGCTGGGGCATTGATGTTTGCTTAATTTGTAGCCATTTTGTGATCTAAAAGTTATTAGACAAAGAGACAGACATATGGAAACACAATGTGTTTGATTTAGTCTGATTTATTATCTAATTACTTGTTTGATGGTAACATGTTTATGTTAGTTACAAGTCCTAAGTCACATTTTTCCAATTGTTTGAAGTTGACGTGATAAGTTATGTGAACGTGTTAATTTTGAAATTTCAGAGTCCAATTTTTCACTTAATCACACAACATATTAACTTTTGTAAGCTTATACAAAACATCAGGTATTTGTGACTTATGTGTAACATTTAACAAGTAACATATACGTAACAGGCCAAAATGTAGTGAACAATGGGTTATGAGTAACAAGGATCCTTATGCGTAAGAAAGGAGCTTATGCGTAGGAGTAAGCTAAAGTGTAAGACCAAGCTTATGCGTAAGAGTTTCTTACGCGTAAAACAAGTTCAAAGGCTTTAGGCTTACGCGTAGGAATAAGCTAGATGTTACGTGTAAAGTTTACTCGTAAGAGTAAAGCTTATGCGTAGCAAGCCTTGTTTTACGAATATCTTTCCAAGATACACGTAATCCACTGTAGACCTCTTATGCGTAAGAGTTACGCGTAAGATTTCTCTTAGGCGTTACCTTTACGCATAAAAGTAATCTTTAAACGTAACGATTTGAACACCTGAAGATTTTAACATTATGAATGATTAACCTGTTAAATATAAACATGAAAACTTGATTGCAGTTTATTCCAAACATCTTTTAGATCACAAAATAATCACAAGAACATATCAGATACACACAAAAAGACTTAGGCGTAAAATTACTTAAACCCTAAACCCTTAATCTATGCGTAAGAGATATAGCCACACAAATCAAACAAGAATGTTTCTGGAGTGTCCTAGATGTTATATGAGTGCAATGGAACAAGATTTAACATATTTCCTCCACAGAATCAGAAGATTCATGGGAGATGAACCCTAAAAACCTAAAACTTAAATTATTACAGTTTAGATGTTTCTGGCCAAATTTAAAGGTTCAAAACATGCATATAAACTTATTCTAACACTTTCTTGACCACATAAAACATAACAGAATAGAAAAAAAAAAACCCTAAATGAGCGCAAGAACCCTATAATTCAAATTGAAGATTCTGGATGGTTTTGGACGATTGAAACATGTTTAATAGACACTAAGAAAGGTTTTAACATAACTCATTTTAATCCAAACACTTTTATGCATAAACACCCAATTCGTTCGAGTGAACAATTTTCCAAAATCAGTTTTAAAGAGTTTTAACCGTTGGATTTGAAAGATTTTTGAAATCCTTGTTTAGAATCTTGATCAAAACAATTTAGAACTTACAGATTATGAAAAACTTGAACGGATTTTGAAGATTTGATTTGGGCCGTTTGATCTTGGTGGTTTAGGAGTAAATGCACATGAAGTGGTGCATAGAATGTGTTAGGTGAATGTTTTTGTTAAAATTAATTTGCCAAGTTGACACATTCAGTCCCTCAACCTCAAAGAGATTCCAACCAAGATCCTTTAACTTCCGTTTAGGTTAGACAAAACACATGTAAGGCAAGAAACTTAATGATACTCCCCCTCGACTTTTGAAATAATGAATTTTGAAAACATTTGAGTCCGAGGAGAGTATTTGACAAGAAACGTATCCACCATTTTAGAAGAAACAACATATTTTTGGTAAAATGCAAGTACAAGGTTTTATGAAATTGAAAAATATTTACTTTCTCCCCCCAACACTTGTTCGGGAAAATTATGAAAAGTTTGATAGAACACAGTGTTGACGGAAGTATTGTACTTGCAATGTTTGAAAGAATTTAGATAGAAGAATATTTTTGTATTTTATCAGATTTTATATTTTTCTATTTTTGTTTTTGAAAAATTTATTTACAAAAGAGGTTTTGGTGTTTGACTGGTTTTCAAGAATGTGTTAAAATTTCGTCCAGTTCCTCTGGAGTCAAACACCTCATACCAATCCGGTGGATCAAATCATTAAACCTAGAAGGAGCCAAGGCTTTGGTGAGAAGATCCGCCAGTTGGTGATCAGTACCTACAAAATATAATTCAACGGTACCCTTTTCTACATGCTC
Organism: Chrysanthemum makinoi; assembly: GCA_910596185.1. Taxonomy (NCBI): domain Eukaryota; kingdom Viridiplantae; phylum Streptophyta; class Magnoliopsida; order Asterales; family Asteraceae; genus Chrysanthemum; species Chrysanthemum makinoi. Next base: position 192,386,009 of record OU343220.1, on the reverse strand, counting down.
TTTGATGAAATGATATCGAAGATCGATGTGCTTAGACTTCGAGTGTTGAACAGAGTTGCACGAGATTGCAATAGCACTTCGATTGTCGCAGTACATAGGAATTCTGTCAAATACATAACCATAATCTTTGAGTTGTGTTCTCATCCAAATGACTTGAGCACAACACGCATACATGGCTAAATATTCGGCTTTAGTTGATGACAGCGAGGTACAATCCTGCTTCTTCGATTGCCATGACACCAGTTTATCACCAAGGAATTGTAGAGCACCTGATGTACTTTTCCATGAATCTAAGCAACACGTGATCGCCTAAAAGCTATTAGTTCAAAACCAGAATCCTTCGGATACCGGATCCCCAAGTTAATGGTTCCCTTGATGTATCGGAGGATTCTTTTAGCCTCGGAGAGGTGTTTCTCAAGAGGCCGCGACCGATAACGGAGCAAAGATAAACTGCAAATACTATGTCGTCCATCGTCTGTTAGATACATGAGTGACCCAATAATACTTCGGTATTTGGTAGGGTCAACCAATTTCCCATGCAAATAAGCATCCAGTTTGTTGGTATGTGCTATTGGAGTGGCATAGGTGTCACAACTTTGCATTCCATGTTTGTTTAAAATTTCAAAAGCATATTTGGACTGACTTAGGAAAATACCACGGGGTGATTGATGAACTTGCAGTCCTAGAAAGAACGTAAGTTCACCCATCATAGACATTTCAAAATATTTTTTTCATAAGTTTTGAAAATTCTTTTGAGTACTTTTTATGTGTTGACCCAAAAATGATGTCATCCACATAGATTTGAACGATTAAAATGTGAGCCCGGTGATATCGAATGAAAAGTGTTGGGTCGACCGATCCTTTAGTGAATTTATTGGCAATGAGAAAGGATGATAACTTATCATACCACGCCCGAGGGGCTTGTTTGAGACCGTATAGAGCCTTTTTCAGTTTGAAGACGTGATTCGGGAACTATGGATCAACAAATCCTTCCGGCTGACTAACATATACCGTTTCCTTCAGTTGACCATTCAGAAAAGCGGTTTTGACATCCATCTGATAGACCGTGATGTGCATGTGAGCCGCGAATGCCAAAAAATCCGTACATCCTCAAGTCTAGCAACCGGTGCGAATGATTCCTCGAAGTTAATCCCCTCTTCTTGTCTATAACCCTTAGCCACCAGACGTGACTTATTTTTTATAACCGTACCTTTAGCATCCAACTTGTTTTTCCAAATCCATTTAAGACCAATAACATAGACCCCTGTTGGTTTTTCAACCAATTCCCATACTTCAAGACATTTAAACTGATTAAGTTCTTCTTGCATGGATTCGATCCAGTTGTCATATGTCATTGCTTCTTTAATATTTTTGGGTTCAGCTTGGCATACGGTAAGTGCATAAATGCAATGTTCACCGTCAATCTGAAGGCGTTGTCTAGTTACGACTGGTTGATTTGGGTTTCCATTAATGTTCACAAGAGGATGGTCTTTAGTCCAACGATGTGTGGAGGGTTGATGTTGATATACATTATGCAGATTGGGAGTATTCAAATGGCTTGTAGATGATTCCGCAACATCTGAAGAAGCAGTTGCATTTGCGAAAGGGTTAAAGAATGCATTTGGATCATAATCTGCGGGTGTAGGTACATCATGATTAAGAAGATCATCAGCTGGTTCAGCGTCATTGGACGCGGTTTGTTCGGCTTTGTAGAATCAATTGGAGGTGCTTCTTCAATAGTTGTTGTTGCAGGTGTATCAGGTATTGGATTATTATCAGGTTGGGCAGCGGAAACATTTGATACATCTGAAGCATTGGATGGAGTTGCCTTCTTAACAGATTTTGTTGTTGACTTAGTTGTTTCTTTTGTTGATGGAGGTGATGATTGAGATGATGATTTGGGTTTGGTGGAAGTATCAAGAGGTGGTTCAGAAGACTGTTGAGGTTTGTCTATTGGATTGTCAAGTAAGTAGTTGTCTGATTCCTTCTTTAACTTTTTCTCTTCAGCTCTAGCAGCTTCTTCTGCCTCTTTTCACATAATTTCCACTTCAGCCGCCAAATTATCATCATCAGTCACTCTTTCATCCTTATCGTGATCGTAATCTCCTTTGTCATAAGTTTCCTCATCTTCATCATGCTATTATTCTTGCGGTTGTTATAGATATTGTTGTGGTTGCTTCATTTCAACAGTTGTAGTGACAGTGACACCCTGATCCTTAACGGGTTGATTAACTGAATCGGATGGGGTAAGAGTTGTTTGCAATGGATCTTCCATAAGTGGAGGACTACTGCTTGACCCTCCTGCCCCACCGGGTTGATTAACCAGAGAGGTTGAAGCATGGTATTCCATCCTTTTCTGCTTTAATGTCTTACGAAATTATATTTCCTCATCCATTGAATCATACTCATCATCAGTATGACTTTGTGAGCATGAATTTGAATGGATGTTGCAGAAGGATGTCCACAGCAATTCTGCAAGATGATCATGAGCATATGAAGTTGTTGAAAATGACATGGAGATTTTTCTTGCCAATTATTTTGTCGTAGCCAGCTAGGAATGTGTTTGCCATCGAGAGCTCACCGGGCATTGATGTTTGCTTAATTTGCGTACCATTTTGTGATCTGAAAGTTATTAGACAAAGAGACAGACATATGGAAACACAATGTGTTTGATTTAGTCTGATTTATTATCTAATTACTTGTTTGATGGTAACATGTTTATGTTAGTTACAAGTCCTAAGTCACATTTTTCCAATTGTTTGAAGTTGACGTGATAAGTTACGTGAACGTGTTAATTTTGAAATTTTAGAGTCCAATTTTTCACTTAATCACACAACATATTAACTTTTGTAAGCTTATACAAAACATCAGGTATTTGTGACTTATGTGTAACATTTAACAAGTAACATATAAATGTGCCAAAATGTAGTGAACAGTGGGTTATGAGTAACAAGGATCCTTATGCGTAAGAAAGGAGCTTATGCGTAGGAGTAAGCTAAAGCGTAAGACCAAGCTTATGCGTAAGAGTTTCTTACGCGTAAAACAAGTTCAAAGGCTTTAGGCTTACGCGTAGGAATAAGCTAGATGTTACGTGTAAAGTTTACTCGTAAGAGTAAAGCTTATGCGTAGCAAGCCTTGTTTTACGAATATCTTTCTAAGATACACGTAATCCACTATAGACCTCTTATGCGTAAGAGTTACGCGTAAGATTTCTCTTAGGCGTTACCTTTACGCATAAAAGTAATCTTTAAGCGTAACGATTTGAACACCTGAAGATTCTGACATTATGAATGATTAACCTGTTAAATATAAACATGAAAACTTGATTGCAGTTTATTCCAAACATCTTTTAGATCACAAAATAAGCACAAGAACATATCAGATACACACAAAAAGACTTAGGCGTAAAATTACTTAAACCCTAAACCCTTAATCTATGCGTAAGAGATATAGCCACACAAATCAAACAAGAATGTTTCTGGAGTGTCCTAGATGTCATATGAGTGCAATGGAACAAGATTTAACATATTTCCTCCACAAAATCAGAAGATTCATGGGAGATGAACCCTAAAAACCTAAAACTTAAATTCTTACAGTTTAGATGTTTCTGGCCAAATTTAAAGGTTCAAAACATGCATATAGACTTATTCTAACACTTTCTTGACCACATAAAACATAATAAAATAGAAAAAAAAACCCTAAATGAGCGCAAGAACCCTAGAATCCAAATTGAAGATTCTGGATGGTTTTGGACGATTGAAACATGTTTAATAGACACTAAGAAAGGTTTTAACATAACTCATTTCAATCCAAACACTTTTATGCATAAACACCCAATTCGTTCGAGTGAACAATTTTCCAAAATCAGTTTTAAAGAGTTTTAACCGTTGGATTTGAAAGATTTTTGAAATCCTTGTTTAGAATCTTGATCAAAACAATTTAGAACTTACATATTATGAAAAACTTGAACGGATTTTGAAGATTTGATTTGGGCCGTTTGATCTTGGTGGTTTAGGAGTAAATGCACATGAAGTGGTGCATAGAATGTGTTAGGTGAATGTTTTTGTTAAAATTAATTTGCCAAGTTGACACATTCAGTCCCTCAACCTCAAAGAGATTCCAACCAAGATCCTTTAACTTCCGTTTAGGTTAGACAAAACACATGTAAGGCAAGAAACTTAATGATACTCCCCCTCGACTTTTGAAATAATGAATTTTGAAAACATTTGAGTTTGAGGAGAGTATTTGACAAGAAACGTATCCACCATTTTAGAAGAAACAACATATTTTTGGTAACATGCAAGTACAAGGTTTTATGAAATTGAAAAATATTTACTTTCTCCCCCCAACACTTGTTCGGGAAAATTATGAAAAGTTTGATAGAACACAGTGTTGACGGAAGTATTGTACTTGCAATGTTTGAAAGAATTTAGATAGAAGAATATTTTTGTATTTTATCAGATTTTATATTTTTCTATTTTTGTTTTTGAAAATTTTATTTACAAAAGAGGTTTTGGTGTTTGACTGGTTTTCAAGAACGTGTTAAAATTTCGTCCTGTTCCTCTGGAGTCAAACACCTCATACAAATCCGGTTGATCAAATCATTAAACCTAGTAGGAGCCAAGGCTTTGGTGAGAAGATCCGCCAGTTGGTGATCAGTACCTACAAAATATAATTCAACGGTACCCTTTTCTACATGCTCTTTGATGAAATGATATCGAAGATCGATGTGCTTAGACTTCGAGTGTTGAACGGTACCCTTTTAGTTGATGACAGCGAGGTACAATCCTGCTTCTTCGATTGCCATGACACCAGTTTATCACCAAGGAATTGTAGAGCACCTGATGTACTTTTCCATGAATCTAAGCTACCTGCGTGATCAGCGTCACGAAAAGCTATTAGTTCAAAACCAGAATCCTTCGGATACCAGATCCCCAAGTTAATGGTTCCCTTGATGTATCGGAGGATTCGTTTAGCCTCAGAGAGGTGTTTCTTAGTAGGTCGCGACTAATAATGGGAGCAAAGATAAACTGCAAATACTATGTCAGGTCTACTGGCTGTTAGATACATGAGTGACCCAATAATACTTCGGTATTTGGTAGGGTCAACCAATTTCCCATGCAAATCAGCATCCAGTTTGTTGGTATGTGCTATTGAAGTGGCATAGGTGTCACAACTTTGCATTCCATGTTTGTTTAAAATTTCAAGAGCATATTTGGACTGACTTAGGAAAATACCACGGGGTGATTGATGAACTTGCAGTCCTAGAAAGAACGTAAGTTCACCCATCATGGACATTTCAAAATATTTTTTTCATAAGTTTTGAAAATTCTTTTGAGTACTTTTTATGTGTTGACCCAAAAATGATGTCATCCACATAGATTTGAATGATTAAAATGTGAGCCCGGTGATATCGAATGAAAAGTGTTGGGTCGACCGATCCTTTAGTGAAATTATTGGCAATGAGAAAGGATGATAACTTATCATACCACGCCCGAGGGGCTTGTTTGAGACCGTATAGAGCCTTTTTTAGTTTGAAGACGTGATTCGGGAACTATGGATCAACAAATCCTTCGGTGACTAACATATACCGTTTCCTTCAGTTGACCATTCAGAAAAGCGGTTTTGACATCCATCTGATAGACCGTGATGTTCATATGAGCCGCGAATGCCAAAAATCCGCATCCTCAAGTCTAGCAACCGGTGCGAATGATTCCTCAAGTCAATCCCTCTTCTTGTCTATAACCCTTAGCCACCGACGTGACTTATTTCGATAACCGTACCTTCAACATCCAACTTGTTTTTCCAAATCCATTTAAGACCAATAACATAGACCCTGTTGGTTTTTCAACCAATTCCCATACTTCAAGACGTTTAAACTGATTAAGTTCTTCTTGCATGGATTCGATCCAGTTGTCATATGTCATTGCTTCTTTAATATTTTGGGTTCACTTGGCATACGGTAAGTGCATAAATGCAATGTTCACCGTCAATCTGAAGGCGTTGTCTAGTTACGACTGGTTGATTTGGGTTTCCATTAATGTTCACAAGAGGATGGTCTTTAGTCCAACGATGTGTGGAGGGTTGATGTTGATATACATTATGCAGATTGGGAGTATTCAAATGGCTTGTAGATGATTTCGCAACATCTGAAGAAGCAGTTGCATTTGCGAAAGGGTTAAAGAATGCATTTGGATCATAATCTGCGGGTGTAGGTACATCATGATTAAGAAGATCATCAGCTGGTTCAGCGTCATTGGATGCGGTTTGTTCGGATTTGTAGAATCAATTGGAGGTGCTTCTTCAATAGTTGTTGTTGCAGGTGTATCAGGTATTGGATTATTATCAGGTTGGGCAGCGGAAACATTTGATACATCTGAAGCACGTTGATCAATATCATCACTAAATAGAGGAGCAAATAGCTGTTCCATTTGACGAAGTGTAAGCTGAATGCTTGGTTCAGCTGATGATGGGATTTGGGGAAAGTTTAGACGGTTATGACCGGGTTCCAAGCTGTTTTGCTCAGAAGCGATTATGAAGAAGTTTTAGAATCAGCTTCCCCCCAAACTGACAACTGTCTTTAGCAGATTTGAAACTTTGATGAAGTCGACATTTCTTCTAAACTGTTGAAGTTTTCAGTGCGCAGCGGAATTTGTAGATGAGCAGTAAACCACACAATGTAAATCTGACTTATTGCGGAAAATCCGTTCAGGGGTAACATACAAGAAATCAACAAGATCTTCTCACGTATGTAGATGCTTCACACCAAACAAACCACGAAAGACGAAATGAAACGACTTCCCCCTGAATGTTGCGGTCTATTGGAATAATAATTACCTGTGAGTATGCAATTTTTCGATAAAATGACCGTTTGTGAGGCATCATATCATCGTATTTAGGTAACTTCACACACGATAACCCTGAGAAAGTGAGACGATAACACCAAAGTGAGACGTTTGAACCACAAATCGTCTCATTTATTCCTCCTAATTGAAGAAATCCAAGAAGAGATAGGGTTTTCGCAAACGACATTAAGGAAACAATGAACACCTACACTATCCTCCCCCCGATGTTTTTAATGAATCAGAATCATACACCACGTATGTTGATGATGAATTGGAGACAGCGAAACCATGTATAAGGAGACATCGAAACCATGTATGTCCAATTAATCGAACAAGTGTGAAGTACCATAAATATCTCAAGAGAATCAACTGCTGATAAAACTTCTCTGTTCATTATGTTGATCATCAACTGTGTCATTGTTGTTAAAAACAGTTTGATCTTCTGTTATCGGAGATTCGATTGGAGGTGCATCTACAGTAACGGTTGTTGTTGTAGATTCAGGTGTATCAGAAATTAGAGTATTATCAGGTTGTGCAGCGGAAACGTTCGATACATATGAAGCACGACTTTTTGATAGAATCTTTAACCAGAGGAGCAAGCCTTGTTTCTAATTCTTGAAGATTAAGTACAATGGTGGAGCAGCTGATGGATCATTAAATTTTCGACGGTGAGAAACGGGTCCTAAGCTGTGTTACTTAGAAGCCATGGCTGTTGTACATGTAAATAAAAATAGGAGGGGGCAAGATAGAAAAAAACATGGATCCCCAAGTGTAACTGGGTTCCAGATGTTAGAAGCATAAAGATGTAGTGTCAATAATCTTCTTGACACCTGAACATGCTATTTTGATGATTTCCTTTCCTACCTCAGGGATGGATGTAGTGGGTTTCACACTTGTTTTGGTGCAACTACTTAGTATCTTGCCTGTAGGAATCCACCTAAGACCAACAGGTTTGAAAACTCTACCCGTTGGTATCCATCTAAGGTTAGATCTAAGGGATGTTGAAACTTCTTTTGGGAAGAGTATGCGTCCTATATTGATCCACCTATTAGGTTTCTGAAATTTGTCTTTTAGGTCAACGGGTTTATTTCTAAGCTGCTTTGAGTACACTTAGGTTTTGGTTTGCTACTACAAGCAGTGTTCAGTAGTACACTAGAAGGTGATACACTAGGTCGTGAACCTAAGATTCCATCCTTTTGGAGTAGTGCCCTTTTTCTAGCCTTTTCTAGATCATAGTTCTTGTGCAAGTCATTTGTATCATATGAATATTGAATTTTGATGCTTGGTTTAGACATTGTTTTCGAACTAATCCTAGACTGGCCAGGTGCAGCCACTTGATAAGGTTTGACAGAAATAGATATAACATAAACATAAGCATTTTTCTTAAGCCAGGAATGTGGAGTGATTGGTTTTGACAAATGATTATTCTCAACAACTTGGGAGGCAAACCGTGGTTTTGAAGATTTTGAACGTTCAGATTTAAATGCAGTTGGTTGTCTAACTACAGATTGTTTTCTGAAAGGTTGTAGAGATGATTTCCCCAAGATTGTTGGTTTTGCAAAATTTGTATCCACACTCTTGTCAGTTAATCTTCTCAGTTTGTTTTGTAAAGCAACATGTGCAAGCCCCTTTGCTTGAATTTGACCCTTTAAATGCTCATTTTCTTTTACTAATGTATCCACACGATTACTCTGTTCATTCAAAGATTTACTATTTGGCTCTGAGTTTAAAAATTTGTTTTGCATTTTAAGTTCAAGAGAGATGCAATGAGCCTCTAGTTTAGAAAAATCTTTTTGAAACTGAGCAATGGTCTTTTTGAGAAGAATGTTTTCAGCTTCAAGAGTTTGGTTTGACGTTTCAGTTGTATTGTTTACAAGTAAGGGCTCAGACATGAGATTGTTGTCTGGACATTGTGCAGCACACTGGTCAACCTCTCCTTCATTTCTGAAATCAAGTTGCTCAGTTTGTTGTGTCGCATTTGCAGGAAGAATATTATCAACAGTAGATTTTACCTCAACCATCTGTTTTGTGTCATTGTCATAGGTGGGTAAGATATCTTCTTCAACCATTTGTTCTTTGTCAAAGTTGGGCTCTGTGTCATAGATGGGTATGATATCTTCCCCAGGTCTACTGTTGTCATCCTGCTTTTCCAATGCTTTAACCTCATTGTCCGCATTACCGACAGTTGGAGTAATCACAACATTCTCAACAACCCTTTGAGCATTCCTTCCTTGTACATCAACTCTTTCATCTTGCACGACTGATGGATTTCGGGATGAAGTCTGACTCTTGGAATTATTAAATTTTGAGTACATCTTAGTCAGAACCATCCATCCTTCGTTCAATACCACAAATGCATCTGCATCTTCAGAATCATCAGTAGCAAGGTTTGGTGATGAAGGTTTTAAGCAGTAGATGGAAGGTGAGAAGGTTTGTGAAGTCAGCATACTTGAAAGGCCGATATAATGATTTTCAAAATTTCCCTCCAAAAATAATTTTGAAAAATTTTCTCTCCAAAAATTTGAAATTCACTATAAAATCCAATTTTAAGGTTGTAAGAAAAATTTGAGTTTTGACAATTTTGACGCCAAATTTGACCCGAAAAATTCAAATTTGGGCAAAAAAATTTGAATTTTTGACCAAAATTTTCGCAGTTAAACCAAAATTTGAATCTCGCTTAAAAATTGAATGTTTAGTCTCCCCTAAAAATTAAATTTTACTCAAATTTTCCCGTCAAAAAACATTTTTTTTTAAATAATGACTTGTGTTGTTGATGGATCTTTGTAGTCGAATGAAACTTGAGTTTGTTGATGAAGTGTGCTTAGGCGTAGAAACCAGCTTATGCGTAGACTAGTACCTTACGCGTAATACCCAACTTACGCTTAGACAAGAGCTTAGGTGTAGTATAAACTTACACGTAGACTTGAGAAAAACGTAGCTTAGGCGTAAACCAAAGACTTAGTAGTAGAATCCTTATGCGTAATATTTCTTTAAGCGTAAGACAAGCTTATGCGTAAGAAATGCTTAGGCGTAAGAAGATTCTACGCGTAAGTGTTAAGCTTAGGCGTAAAACTAGGGTTTTGCCCAAAAATCCTTTACACTTATACCAGTGTAAAAGATATCCAAAGTCGAAGTGTTTTCAGGCTTATCCAAGCAAGAAAACACTGAGTAAACCAACAGCTATGAAGATCAAAAGAAGAAATCCTTACGCGTAACTGCAGCTTAAGCGTAGACTTTGTGCTTACGAGTAAAACTAGGGTTTTACTATGAGTAGAAAGTACAACCTATCACCAAAACTGATTTTTATGCTCAAAAGTGTTTAGAAACCTGATTTTAATGATGAAATGTCTTCAATATCACCAAAATAACAAGAAATTTTGAAACTTGATGAACCAAAATAACTTTCACCCTTATGCGTAGACAGAACCACACGAACAAAACCAAGCTTTAAAACTATGCTACACACGTAAATTTGAAACTTGATGCTAAAAACTTAAACTTTAACACTAAATAAACCTTAAACCACAAGAATCTTGAGTTTTTAAGTGTAAAAATTAAAGCTTTAAACGTATAAAAGGTTTAGAGCACAAAACCCACGCGTATAACAAAAGACTTCAAAAACGAATATGTTTCACCCAACTAGATGGCGATTGATACCACTGTTAGGTCACCATAAGTTAACACAAGCAATAAGATGTAAGAAATAGGGAAGAAAGTGATCGGATGAACACTTAAACACACACACAAATGAATAGAGAAACGTTAGGCATAGTGTATTATGCAAAGTGAACAACCAACCTTCAAATGAAGGTTTACAAGACTATTTATAGGAGAAGGGACTAGGGCAACACTACATAAGCCTTGCCATTAAAACTAACATAAAAGCCTAATTAAGCAACCTATTACATGTTAATTACAAACACTTGAAATATAGTTTAGGAGTGATTCCAACAAATAATAAGCAACACAATATCAAAAGAGTATAGAGACTCGACTCGAGCCTCGTCTCGTGTCGTTCGGGTACGACCCGCTTGAGTACATGACTCGTCAACCTTGTGGCTTGGGTTGTACGAAGTGAACTCAAGGACAAGCAAGGACAAAATAGAAACCTCGAGTGGTTTTATTCTCATCCGAGGCAACAACACTAACATGTGAGCATAAGTCGGGATAACAAGAGCTAAACGGAAATCACAGAAAATCGATCAAACTAAGATTACAAGTCGAAAACCTTAATAAGCTGATTAAGCTAAAATATAAGCCGATTATCAATTGTATAAGCTGGATACTAAGCTTAGGGTCGAAATAAGCGATACACTGAATTTTAAGTTTTCTCAAATTTTACCACACAAGACAACCAACAACACTAATCAGTCGATTTCCAAACTTGCATATTAATCGATGAAGAACAAAACAAGATGTATATCGATTCATGATATAAATCAAACCACCAATCTTAACAATAATTACAACAATGTTATTCAAGAAAAGATTCAATGAAAACCTTACAAATAACAAGGGGTTGGCTAAGATGAATATGAACGATACACCAAGCTCGAGCCACCAGGAAAAGCAATCACCAAGACTCCTTTCTTGCCTTCTCTTTGTGTGATGAAGCTTTGTTTGGGTATGGTTTCCTAGTGGTCGACCCTTGGTTAAATAGAGGAGTTTGTGGGATAAAGCCAACTCTTCCTTCTTCCCTTGGTGACTACGAATCTCCATCTAGGGAAAACTCTCTTTCAAGTTTGAATTTCTAGAGTACCATGTGACTCTCTTGAAGGATGAGATGGTCAAAAGTGAGGAGACAAACTTTTGGTTTGACCTAAGGTTTATGATAGCTTCAATTCATGTAGAAGAATGGGGCGTTGGGATTTTTGAGGATGAGAAGGGTGTTGTGAAAGTTTTCCAGAAGAAGAGATGAGTTATCTTGGGTGTCGTGGGTTTTGAGAATTAGAAGGAGTGATAAGGATGGTAGAAGAAGATGGGGCGTGGGTTACTAGGGATAAGGGTGGGTTTTATTTAAGTTTTATTATTTGTAAATTGTATTTATTAGTTATTTTAGGTATTTATTTGGTATTAAATGTATTTCGTGTCCCGCTTTTTAGTTTGTAAACGTATAATCCGAAACGGGAAAAATATAATACTTATATTTCCGGACGCCTTTTAACGAAACTGATACGATGATATAATTTCCGACTTCATTAGCTCGTTTTCATTTTTCATGTTTTCTTTTATGATACTGGTTCGCGTGCAGACTCGTAAGACAAGAATATTTCTTGTGAGACTGATTTAGTAATCAGTAAATATCAGGCATGATCAAATAAGACTACTCGGAGATGCATAAAATTTTATGCAAGAAAAATGAAATGTATATGTTAAAATGCTTAACTTGGCTCAAATAAGTTTTGATAAATAATCTAGTTTATTGATATGTAGATTTATGATAGTGAAATTTTACAGGTGGCTACAAAGTCAATGATGGATTATGGAAAATCACATTAGCATAATGCCTTGCTATCCACCTAGATGTAGCAAGTCAACCCATGTTGTATTTTCTTGTACACTTATGGTCTGAATACAATGTCTTAATTTGGAAAGATCTTTCACCACCCATCCAAGAACCCATAGCCTAAATGGACAATGATGACTCTTGTGTTGTTGCACTTTCATTCTTGTCCACTTTTCCTTAGGTTGATCCTTAACTTGTGTTTTCTTAACATTTTCTGGCCTCTTATTTTTAGCTTTCTCACCCTCTAAATATGCATTTCTTTTCTTATTTTTTTCTTTCTACCAGCACACCTACCCAAAGATACATCTCTAGCATAGTAAACAAGCAGAGACTTGTAGTCACTCCTATAATACCACAACTGGTATCCATGTTTGACACCATAATCAGCCAGTGCAAGTTTCAGTTGTTCAGGGTTCTCAAATTTCATTCCTAAGATTGGCACAAATTCATCCCAAGGTGTATCTGGGTTGTATGAAGGATACTTCACACCCTTTTTGACCTTATACTTAGCATCTATGAGATCATCCTCTGGGTCATCTTCTTCAACTATGCATGTACCACTTAAAGGTGGGATGGGGTCATCTCTTTTACCTATGAAGTTACCTTTACCTGCAAGCTTGGTTGAAAAAGTATCATCTATTGTCAACTTCTCAAAGACTACATATTGTTCACCTTCTGTATGAAACTCAACATTTTCAACATCCTCATCCTTAGACAATTCCTCATCCTGTTCCCTAACCTCCTAACTAGTGTAATGCAAATTATCATCATCAAGGTATACTAAAACATCATAATCATTAAAGTTAGTGTACAAGTCCATCCTAGAGCCATTCTGAAATCCTAAAACCATAAACTCTTCCATGTCATCCTGTGTTTTAAGCGCCCTAATCCCTCTAGACAATGTTGTTCCAGGAATACAATACTACAATCCCGTAGGCTTATTAAGCACTAACCTTTCCACTATCTGAAACAACTGTGGAACTTCCATGTCTTCAAATTGAATGTCATTAATTATCTGCCACTCACCATTCATGTATTTCAGAGGGTTGGGGACAAAAACCCCATCGTGATGGAGTTTTACTGTTAAATCACCCATTAGTTAACAACTTGCAATTGAAAATTATAAATTAGGGTTCCAAGATTCATTAATTATATATTCGAAAAAATTAGGGTTCCAAAATTGGGGATATCAAAATTAGGGTTTCAAAATCGGGGGTATCCTAATTAGGGTTTAAATCGTCTTGAAAGAAAAAAATAAAGAGTAATAAAGGTTTATAAATCAGGGTTTATAAATCATACATTTTGTTTATCACTATCAATCATACGATTAGGGTTTATAAATTGGGGATAATATGTGTATGTTTTATAGATGTGTGTTTTACAGATGTGTGTGGACAACGATTGACCAAGTAAAAAAACCCTATCTTAAGTGTGTGTATATCCACGTATATCCACGTGTGTTTAATAAAAAATAAACAAAGCCAAGTGTATAATGGTAACCGATATGCCGGCTACTATCCAGTAATATTAGCTAGAACGAATAATATTTGAATGTATATTACCTAGCTTTGACACTTTACAAAGTACATTGCGTAGATGTGTTTATTTGAAAAAATATATTGCGTATCTTTAGCTTTCACCCGAAATAATAATCAAATGTGATTATTTATTATCAATCAAATGCTTGTATATTATTCATCTTATTTACGTAGCTTGAAGCAGAATTCTTCACAGAGTATGGAGAGGCAAGTAGGTGCCAAGTACAAGAAGTTCTTGGGAAAGGAAGCTATGGTTGTAACACTCTTAAAATTATCGCAACGGAAGATAGGGTCACTGGGTGTTTCCTCATGGCACACAATACAAGTTACAGAGAACGACTCTAAATGAGACGTTTTGAAATAAATTATCATTCAATTAATATAAAACATCAGAGTTTACAAAGAGGTCTCAACTAGTTTTGATTACATAAGTAGTACAACATAAATGTTTAAAAGCTTTGTCGAATGATAATAATGCATTGTATTCAAAATATCCATGAACCTTCACATGCCAGCTAATACCTTAAGAAACTGAGGTAAAACGTGCTAAAAAGTCAACACAAAGGTTGAGTGAATTCATAGGTTTAATAGTAAAGGATGCTCATCACAATATTTCAAGTTTAATATATCGTGGGTTATGTTGTTATACACACATAAAAAAACAGTTATTATTGCACTAAACTCATGACAACCAAGGCGTTAACAATATACCAATAGAAATTTGCACAATCGTTGCAATAGTGGCCCTAGTAGGTAATTTGCTGTTATACCTAATGTTCTCAAATATAGTGCGTTTGTTTGTCGTAACCCGGTCAACATAAACGGGATTCGTCAATCCCAATAGGCATATCCACAATATTCGCACTCACTCTCCAGTGATTAATGACTCATGATGTAGGGACTTAAGTGTGCCAATAGTGTTACTTAGTTCCAATAAAATATTTAGTTCAAAATACAGTTTTTAAGTAATTATGATCGTTATAAAAGCTGTAGCATGTATCTCACCCCAAAGTAGTTCAAAATAAATATTGAAACGAGTAAGGTAGGGGCTATGAACTCACGGTAAGTAAAATGGTAATCGATGAAAAGAGTTGAGTAACATTTGAGGGACTTGATGAAAACATCTTACACCTACGAAGATGGAGACACCTTTGAAGACTTGTCTTGGGAAAGAGCTTTTAGCATTCATGAAAACGTTTATGAAGAGTGGTGTTTGGAGTTTTTCTCGACTGTGTACTTTGAGATGAAGGTTCACATGAACAATATCATGAAATAGATTTGTGTTTGGTTTAGGCTGTGTGGAAGGGAGCATGCTAATACATTACCAGGTTTTGTGGTAGCACTAGGTTTGTATGAGCCTGATGAGATCGAGCATCGATTGTTTGAGGTACAATTTTGTAGGCTTGAAAGAAGTGAGAAAGGATATCTTTATGGCCAGTATTGGGATCGAGTGGGAAACCCATGGATTGAGAGGAGGAATTCATCGGGACTAAGAAACCCTTTGTTGAATATCTTGCAAAAGTTGCTAGTTTGGGGAACTTTACATAGAACGGGAAGTCGGGACAAATGTTCAAAACCCGATCTTTGGGTGATGAGTTTGCTTGAAGAAACAAATAATGAGAACGCGACTTGGATCATAGCCGAGTATCTTTCTAGGAGAGCTCCGGGGATCAAAGACAAGAGTGATATCCGTGGAGGTCACTATGTGACTAGGCTAGCATGAAACTTGGGGTACTTCAATGAGGAGGAATTAAAAAAGTGTTCGGAGTCGAACATTAGTAATACATGGGATGACAGAGGTTTTAAAAGGCACTCAATACGAAGCCGAAACGGTTGGGACCATGGACTGAGCTAGTTCCACAACCTCAAATGGAGAAGGCAAGCGCCTAGTAGTGTTGATGCAGGTTGGGGTGATTGGAACGCGTAATTGAATTATATTGAGCGCATGGATGTTTGGAGAGATTTGATGCTTATGAGGAAAAATTATGTCAATGATTATTCAGTGCCGATTCTCCAACATTTGGCACATGGTTCCAATTATGAGATGCCTCCCTACAACCCACCAAATGTGTAACATATTCTTTTCCTTACACTCCTTACCCTAACCCGTATCATTACCCATACATGGGTGATGCACCTTACAACGGTCCTACACCTGGAGCTTATGGTAGTGGTCCTATGGGTGGTAGTGCAGCTTATGAGGTAGGTTGTTCGTCATTTGGAGCTAGAAAGAAAGTGAAGAAATACACTATTTTTTATGAGGAAGAGAATGTGAGTGAAGAGAGTGAGGAAGGTGAAGACTTGGAAGAAGATGATGATGATGATGCATGATCGGGAAGATCATGATTTGAAAGCAATTATGTGTGTTTGGATAATTTAAATTCTTCTCTATATTTCTAAACTATTTATTTAGGATATTATCCTATTTGACTTTGGTTGATTTTAATAATTATGTTTGGTAGTTTTGTTTTCTTGTTTTGCTTATAGAACGAATTTTAAAGTATTCGGGTACGATTTGGAGTTATTCTCGGGTTTTATTTGGTTGATTGAAGGCATATGGGTTGCTCTAAGTTCCACAATTCTAGTTCTTGTATTCGAAGCCAGGTACAATCTTGTATTCTTTTACAATGAACTACTCTTTTATGGTTATAATGAAAGTTATGTTTGTTACTCGTGTGTTGAATTAATTTGTGATATGGAGTAATTTTTGGGTTACTTGTATGGAATGATGTAGACATTTATATGAGTGTTTGATTATCATGATTGCATAAGAACTATGTTTATCTTATGAGTTTGTTGCAATAAGAAATGGCTTTGATTAATAAGTTGATAAACGCATAAATGGATTTAAAGGTCGAAAGAATTTCCATTGTGTCTTTATTCCAAAAGGTTAGTACACGAATTAACATGAAATGTGATACTTGACAACTATCATATTTTCTTATTAAAAAGAACTAAAAATTATTTCAACTCGAGTATAGGCCGAAAGGGCTCGTATGAACAAATTGGATAAATAGAGTTTTCAAACAAATGGTCCTTATCGGATTCAGTTTATTGGTGATCAAAGGCCGAAAGGGTTTACCATTAGATTATATTCCAAAGTTGTTGTCTTGATAAACACCAATGATAGATGATCACTTATATTTGATGTTTGCAATCATTCTATGTTTTTAACCAAAACTAGTACATATAATTGATTATATGGTTTCCACACAAGTATGATTCTTATTTGATTGAGTTTGCTTTATATTGAACATTTTTGTGGTAAATTGGATTGTGACACCATTTTACTTGTTTTAGACACTTAGCTAATTAGAAAACAAATCCCTTAGGACGATCTCGAATTACCCACGTTTACTAAAACGAACGAGTATACTTGCTCGTGTGTGTTGATAATTAACCGGTAAATCGTGTTTATAAATTTTAAAACTTGCACAACAAACGACACATCAAACCGCAAATTAACTTGTGGTGTTCGTTGGTTATCGTCGCAGGAAACATTATCAGCCTAGTGTTAAGTTTCCGTTTCCGAGGACAAAAACGTCGGAGCTGACCAAACCAAATATTCGTTTTGGTACAAGGTTCTCCACGAGTTCAACTGAAAGAATTTCCAAAAGCGTAACAAGGATATGTTAACGAGTAAGTGCCATGCGTTGAACCAAAATTTCCAAAAGTTCAACGCAATTTGGAAACATTACCACCGTATGGGTGGTTGTAGTGGGGAAAACGAGCTTGATTTTATAAACCGTGTTAGAAACACATATCGTCAAGAAGTAAAAGGAGGAAGAGCATTTTCTCAAGAAGACGTGTGGGAAATCTTGAGAAAACACGTCAAATGGGACACGCTCACGCCCATTGATCTCACCGAACCCGGACATGAACGTGCTTCCAAGAAAACAAAATCTGAAACCTCGTTGAGCACTGTGGGAAGTAACCCGTTTGAATTTATTGAAATTATGCATAATGAGTTGCAAATAAAACGAGAGGCCGTGGTGGCGTCGTGCTAGACGTCAAGGAAGGAAGACGAGGGCATACTAACAATGGAAGAATTGAAGTTTGTAAATATTCCAACCGACCACAATTTGCCACTGGAACGAAAAATACTCATCGAAATGCGAAAAAAATTAAACAATGAAGAAATATCGGCAAAATCAGTTATTGTACTTTTTTTAGTTTCGTATTGTTTTTCTTTTTCGTATGTTATTTAAGTTTATCATTGTATTTTAATTTGAATTAATGAAATTTAGTTTATTTCAAAAATGAAAAAAAAAAATAAAAAATGGTGGATTCCAAAAGGGTGGGTGTTAACATGTTATGGTACCGGGCGTTTCTTGGACTGTTGGTGTCAAAGTGTGGATAATGATGTGACACTGAAAAAGTGATGTTAACATGTTAATGTACCTTGTGCTCTAAGAATATGTTTGGCAACAGACTTATCAAAGCTTAAGAAGGCTTGAGCTTTTATAACAATTTGGCTTATAAAATATGCTTTGTTTGTCAGACAGAATTATAGAGGTTTATGTCTTATAAAATAAGCCATAAGCCTCCATAAACCCAAACCAATAAAGATGAGCCTATAGAGGTTATAGTTAGCTAAATTACTTAAATAACTTTTAAAATATAATAAATTATCATGTAAAGCTATAAATATACGTGAAATAATTTTACATTAATAAGCTTCAACTTTAACTAATTCATCAAACAACTTTATATATATATATAAGCTCCAACTTCAACCTTATCGTATTATGTCAAACATAAGCATAGTGGTAGAACTTGGTGCCAACGAGTTGGTGCCAAACTTGGTGCTCAGCCAAAACTAATGCCCACTTTTTTTTTTTTTTTTTTTTTTTAATAGCCATTGCATTTAAAAATAGAAGTTGATTCGTTTCGTAGAAAGCTTCGTGGTTAAAACTACTAAACCTGAAACTTTAGATGCTGAAAACATGAAATACATATAACAACTACATGGATCCAAAACAACATAAAAACATAAAATACATAATAAAACTACTAAACACTTTCATCAGAGTCCAAACCATCATCACTTGTTTGCGGAGAATAAAACTCCCCATTAATGTATCGACTCTCCATTATGTCGAAAAAAAAACCCAACGTTTTCTTCATCTTGTTCAAACCGGAGGAAGCCTCACTTAACCCGCTTGGGTGGTTTTGAAAATACACAGTGGACTTGGAACAATTGGGAGGGGATGTTTTCAAACCCCAGGAAGACATTTTCTGGTGGTGTTGAGTAAACTTCAAACTCTGGCGAGAGTTGGAAAGTTGGCTAGAAAAGGTTTCCGCAACTTGAGAAAAAGACATTCTTTGTGTGTGAATTGTGTTATTTGTGTGTCAAACTATCTTTGGTATGATAGTATATATAGAAAACGTAACCGTTTGAATTTGAATTTAAAATTTAAAATTTGAATTTAAATTCGTTTTTGAATTGAATTTAACGTTTAAATTTGAATTACATACCCAACGGTTTTGAATTGAATTTAACGTTGAAAACCACCTTTATAAATAACATCAACCACCATTTTATTTCACATCTACATCAATCCAAAAAATACACACACAAATGTCTCAAAATTTGAAGTGGAACAAGGAAAAATTAAGTTTGGATACAAATTTCGCAAGCTATGGATATGCAAAATAACCGTTCAGAAAATATTTTTGGAATGACGTTATGCATATGTTCAATAATCGACAACCAGATGACCATAAAAAAATTCAATCGGGTAAATATTACGTCGATAGGTTCAACGATTTACAAACTCTTGTCAAGTGCTCAAAATGACCAATCTCATCGAAAATAAACTAAGCTTCCAAAGAACAATTTGGTAGAAATGAGTTGAATATGTTCACGTTTGGAGATTTTGAAAAATTGCCCAAATTGGATGTCGAATTAATTCCAGTAGTATGTTATGTTTTTAAGTTTATTGTTTTTTTATTTCTTGTAATGTTTTTTTTATGAATAAAGTAATTAGGATTAGGATATATTGTTTTAAATTTTATAAAAAATAATAAAGTTTAAAAATTGAAATAACGATAACTGAAATGTGGTCACATTTTATCTCAAAACTGTACTTTACCCTTAACTTTACATCAAAAAGTACAAAGTGACCGATGATAAAAAAAATAAGAATGAAAAAAAAAGAAAAAGAAAACCAAACCCGTATCCCGCTTTATTTGGAGTCGCTCTATAAAACACCACTCTTCCGCCAAAAGGGTTTTCATTTCACACCCCAACTCCAACCCCAAAGCGCCAATTCTCACTCCCAAATCCATTCAAAACCCTTTTTCATTTCATCACCAATGGCCGACGAACCCCAAACCATCGATCCACAACCACCAACCTCAGTCGACGCCACAATCGACTCAACAGGCGGCACCATGTCAACCTGCAACACCAACAATATCGAAACATCTGGCGTGACGTCAGATGACGATAAGGTGAAGTCACTTGAATACGCTGAAGAGCTTATGGAGAAAGGTTATAAAGCTAGTAAGGAAGATGATTTCGCTGAAGCTGCTGATTGTTACAGCCGTGCCCTAGAAATCAGGTAACATTTACCCACCCATCCCCTTTTTTATATTTTTTATAAATTCAATTGCATATTTTATTTAAACGTAATTATTACTGTTTTTTTTTATTTGTTTATTATTATTATTATTATTTTTTTTTTTGCCGAATGACAGTTTTACATTACCTAATAATTAATTGCTTTCTTTAAAATTTGTAATACTAATTTGAAGTAAGGTTAATACGGTAAACTGGATCAAAGTGACAATTAATTTGGGACGGAGGGAATATTAAATAATGGGTTGCGATTCTTATGAGATTTTACTAGTTATTTCGTAAGTTACTGTTGAAGGTGAAAGTTCAATATATTAATTAATTAAAATTAGTAGTATCATTTTAATTTAGAGGGTGTTAATTGCTGATTAGGTTATGTGGTGTTGAAACATAAAACGGAATACGCGATATAGTGGTTGTTTTGGTTGTCTTATTGGGTTATTTTATTTATGTTACAGCCGTACAACAGTTTAGCAAAATATGAATCAATCTAGTTTAAGTTTGTTTTGCTCTATCCAAACACTCTAGAAGTGCTAATTAGCTGCATCAAAGCACAATGTACAATAAGTTGATAAGTAGTTTAAATTAGTTTTTTGGGTGTTTTGTTGAGCTTAATCTAAACTGTTATCAACTTTTTTGATACATGATATTGTGTTTTGGTAGAGTTAATAAGAACTTTTGAGTGTTAAATAATTGGATGGAGCCAAATAACTCATGCTTATTAGCATATTTAAGCCATTTTAACAAATTGTTGCTGGGTAAGCTGTTTGCAAATGTTTATGCTTATATGAGATAAGTTAATAACCGTACTAAAGAAATATCGCTTATGTATTGTGTTTTGGTCATCACTAGCTGGTAAGCTGTTTTTTTTTTTAATTGTAAATAAGCTTAACATGTGTTTGTGTAATGCATGTTCATGTACACAATTAATTTTTTCGTTGTAGATTTTATGTGAGAAGAAACAAAAGCATGTAATGAAGAAACATGCTAACAAACACCCCCTAAGTTAATTATACTATCATTTGAATTGAGGTGTGTTAACGTGCTTATTAGGTTATGTAGTGTTGAAATGGAATACATGATATATTGGTTGTTTTGGTTGATTTACTGGGTTATTTACTATATGCTGAAACTTTTTCAAATAAGTTGGTGTAAAACTATTTATTGGGACAACTTCATAAAGCTTACAGGCGTGGAGCTTTTTGTGTCTATTGAAATACTCAGGAAGTTATTATTAGCTTTATCTAGACAAAACAAGCTGATTAGTTGTATAAATAAGCTTACCTAAACATCCCATGATGGGGATTTGGTAAACTTCAGCGTATGTCTCATCAGCTTATTGTGTTATAATAAAACTCATTGCATTTGATAGAGCTAATATGCACTTTTGAATGTTTGGATGGAACCAAATAGCTTATGCCTGTTAGCTTATTTAGATTGTTTTGGATCAGCGTGTTTGAAAATGCTTCTGTTTATCTGCAATAAGCTGGTAAGCAAATCCAAAGACTATGTCATGTATTTGTTTTGGTACAGTATAAGCTGTGTATTGGAAATGCATGTTCATGTACACAATAAGTTTGTTGCTGTAGTTGAAAAAGGAACTGATATCTATATCATTATAAACATAGCCAAGATATGCGGATTCAGAAAAGTAAATTGGAATTTATGGCTATATTTGAAATGTGTGTTAACATCTGTTGTGAGTTTAAGTTTACTGTATATCACTACTACTCTATGAGAGAGGGTTAAGGAATGTCATTGTACACAAGAAAGGTTGGTTAAAGCCAGGGCGTGCTACTTGAAAGCGTTTGACTTGTGTTTTTTTTTTTTTCCTTTTTCTTTTTTATTTAAAACTATATAGTCAGCTCATAACAGATATGTGGACTCCCATTGACTGAAGTTTTATTTTGTTTTACCATGAGGGCAAGCCTTTACTTGATGGACTACTGCACTTTGTTTCTTATACTTGCATTATGAAAAAAGCAGTGTCAGCTGCAGCAGATGGTGCTGACTTGTGGTTATAATCAGAAACCACTACATAGGCTTAGCATAAAATGTAATTTGAACTGCGCAAACATCAGAATAATCTTCTGAATGGAAATTGTAACTTCAAATGCACAAGATCTCTAATTTGAGTTAGCATGATGACTTTGCTTTCTTTTGTATGATTCTGACCAGGGCTGCACATTACGGCGAGCTTGCACCTGAATGCGTGAGATCATACTATAAATATGGATGTGCACTTCTGTACAAGGCTCAGGAAGAGTCTGACCCGCTAGTTTCAGGTGCTGTGTCTAAGAAAGAGAGTGCTGAACATGATGATAAAGGATCTGCTAAGGGTACAGAAAGTGGGGAAGCTTCTGTTTCAAGTAAGGGTAAAGAAGAGACATCAAGTCTTAAAGCAGTATCAGAAGATGGTTAGTAGCAGAACTAGTCAAAATTTGTACAGGAACTTGTGTTGTCATGCCCTAGATCACCTAGAGAAATGATACATATTTTCTCTCATGCATTTGCGAATGTTTTTCTGGATGGACAGGTGGTGATGAGGAAGATCAGGAAGAAGATGCTGAAGGAAGTGATGACGAGGAGGATGAATCCGACTTGGATTTAGCATGGAAAATGCTCGATGTTGCAAGGGCAATTGCTGAAAAACAACCAGGTGATACAATGGAGAAAGTAGACATTCTATCAGCTTTAGCAGAGGTAGCTTTGGAGAGAGGTATGCATATTTAATAACTGCATTTGATTTCATACACCATGCATACTGTGTATAATGTCTTAATTTGTGCTTGCTTTCTTGCTATAGAGGATGTTGAGACTTCCCTCAGTGATTATCTGAAAGCATTATCAATGTTGGAACGTTTGGCTGAACCAGACAGCCGTCATATAGCTGAACTGTATCCTTTATACAAGATTAATAAGCTGATTCTATCTCTATTAGGGTCATTAAAACAATCTCAGAGTCGACAGCTCTATACCTATATATCTGATGCAATTCCTTAATAGGGCAATTTCAGAAATTTCAGGATATGTTTATGTTTAGAAATTGGCCAAAAGGGTGATGAAGCAATCCCATACTGTCAAAAGGCTATTTCAGTTTGCAAGTCTCGTTTGCAGCGACTTGCAGGTGAATTAGAGAGCTCATCTAGTTCTAAGGCATCTGCCAATCCTGAATCAGGCCTTCTTGGCCGACAATCTTCCAGTGCTTCGCAAACTACTGATCCTGTTGCTGATAAAGAAAAAGAGATTGAGATTCTCACGGGTCTCTCTAGCGAACTGGAAAAGAAGGCAAGCATTGATTCTTTTTCTTGTTAATTCATTTGGTTTCTTCTTTTCTCGAATAATCACACAATCAATCCAGCATTATATTTATAGTTGTGGTTGTAAAAACTGTAGCTTGAAGATCTCCAGCAGAGTGTTTCAAACCCATCATCTATACTATCTGAAATACTGGGAATGGTAGCTGCCAAGGCAAACGGTGGACAGACTTCTGCTGCTGCTGCTGCTGCTGCTTCTTCTGCTTCTGAAATGACTTCTTCACGCATTGGTACAGCGGACAGCTCTGGATTCGGGTCTCCAACTGTTTCAACCGCTCGCACAAATAGTGCTTCCGGAGTAACTCATCTTGGGGTCGTGGGGAGGGGAGTTAAGCGTGTGAATATGAGTTCAGTTGCAACAGAGTCTACAGCAGCTAAAAAGCAGGCATCTGATGCGTCTGCAGATAATGGTGGCAGTGCCTGAACCATTTGGCTCATAGGGATGGTTACTCTAATTACTTACTACTACTGAGTTCTCTTGTATGATTACTATTTGGTACCTTCCAAAGACAGTTGAGGGTTAGTATTGTCGTATTCATTTTCCTTGTCATCACTTATCACATAGATTCCTAGGAATGTGGTTTCATGGGTATTAAAGACATTTTGAGCATCTGTGGTGTTTGTTTAACCTTGGCTTTAATTATGAATCTATCTGTTATCATGACTCCTTTCGGCTCTAGAAGACTATTACCATCTAGTCTGGAACCAAAATCATATTATGGATTTAAAAAAAAAGAAATTCTTTTCAATTTTAATCAAATTATATGACATAGTAACATAATTTGTTTTAGTTCCATACTCATTTCTACACTATAAGCAATTGATATATACATTTTCTTAAGTTGGTAACTGGACTTGTAATTACAAGATTCACAATTATTTCATTTTTGAATTGTATTTTAATTGAGTTTGATAGGGTTAACTTTACTGGTGTTGTAATACAATTGAACACTGATTAGTCTTCTAGATGTTTGAAATTGGCTAGAAACAACTAAAATTTTGCGCACATAATTAAAAAAATATGACTATTATTATTATGTTTTGTAAAATTTATGTTTTAACAAAGAGGGTGGATTCGCTTCAACCAGAGGCGCACATAGCGGAGGTCCTTTTAGGTAAACCTTTAAGCCTCTCTATATGACTATTATCCATATTACGGCATGCTTTTTTTTTTTGTAAAATTTATGTTTTATTCTAGAGCACTGGTTTAGATTGGGGTACTTGCGACTACTAGATGGCATTGAAGGAATGAAATTTCACCATTTGTCCCGGGAATAGCGGTACATGCAACATAAAAAGGAGATCATGGACTTATGGGTTCAAATCATGTTCAAATTAGAAGTAACTTGCGTAACTTGCAAACCAGCATAGGTTTGGGAGGGATGTGAAGATAAAAGAGGAGATTGTGCAAAATCGCCCATGTAATTGCAGATTTCGCCCCACCGGAGTGAGGAAAAGTTGAGTTCATTTTTCCCGCCAAATTAAGAAAATGAAATACCTCGAATAGCGGTGGGACATTTTTGCAATTGTCCGCTTTTTATCCATTTTTTTACGTTTTATCTTTTTTACTCGTTTTGCCAGCTTATCCGCTTTTTAAAAAGTTCTACTTTTTTTTAGAGTTTTCAAATTTTTTCAATCTTTTGAATTTTTTACGTTTTGTTTTGTTTTGAAAAAAAACAAAAAGAAATTTTTTGAAAGAATTTAAAAAAATTAGAATTTTCATAAAATTTGAAAAAATAATTATGGAAAAATTATACTTTTTTTTGAACTTTTTTTTTCATTTTCTTTTTGAATTTTTTTTTCATAATAATGAAATATGTTCAAATGTTAGATAAAAACGGCAAAACTAATAAACATTTAACTGGATAAAAACGCGACAAAACGGATAACTATTATTTTGAAAAAATTGACAAACGAATAAATGGTATGTGGGTTTGTTCAAATTGCGATTTCGGTTAAAATGGGAGAGATGTCACGAGAAGATGAGGACGAAAAAGAAACCACATGGACGATTTCTGCATTTTACTCTTAAAAAAAACCTACAAGGTTTGAAGAATTATATTTTTTCATGAGTTTCTTAAACCCATACCCACCAATACTTTCATAGATCACACCCTTACTTTTGTTTGGGACTCTCTTTCATTTAATCATTTGCATTTGCCAGAGTAGTATACTTTTACAAGTTGCTACTTTATGTATTTTAAGGTGTTACTGTTTGGTACCGAAACTTTAGTTTAAGTAATAAGGTTGTAGGTGTCTGTATAGATGAATTTTGTCCCTCTTATTTGTTACTGAACTTCTATAAGCTGTATTTTAAGTTGTTACCGTTAGCTACCGAAACTTGAGTTTAACAAAGGAGTGTCCAGTGCAACAAGGCACATTTAAAATGAGGGGACCTAGCTTATTAGGTGGAAACAAGCTCACAAGGCTGTTGTCGTTGATTCCTTGGCAATCTTTATTAGACATATGAATACGCGTTTCTTGATTAGACAGAGAATTGAAATTTCTTGGCTTTGCTTACAATGGCGGTGGCTTGTTTCGTTATCGGAATTAATAGTAATCTATAGGAACAATTTGTGTTGAACACAAATGTATCTCCCATTTTCCACATTTGAGACCCTGTTAGAGCACAAAAGATATTTTTTTGTTGGTGAACAGTGCTGATTGCGTGATCAGACTCTCTGTTATAGTGTTATGTAGGCATCGCCTTTGGTATTGCGCCCTCGGCTTTATTTATCATTTTTTGGTAGTTTCTTGTTATCTAATCAAATAAAAAGAGCAACTCTAAATATCACGCATGCTTTTGCTCTTAATCTAATCATGCTAGCATATGTTTTGAGATATTACTCTCTGAAATATATGCTAGCTCTACAAACTTTAATCCAAAAGGTGGTGGTGTGTTTTCTTGCAATGATCATACACAATTATTCTCAACTTCGCCATTACTCTACTCTAGATGATTGATAGTATTATTTTATTTTAACCTGTTAATAAACTGATATTTTTATAAAAAACCTAAACCCGCAACCTAAAAATGAGAATGTATTTATGGTACTAGTGAATCAAATGTACTATCTAAAGGTTTTACTGTATAATTCTCAATGGCGTTGAATGTGGAGGAATGAGAGGTAGGGCCTACCAAATTCAATGCTTCCTTAGTTTCATGGTCCAGAGTTCATACACCAATAGTACAGTAACTCATTAAATATTTTTGAATTTCTTGTATTATAGAATTTTGGTCGGGTTTTTTTAAAACAACCAAACAACCATTCTATATGTCTTTTCTAAAATATGTCTTTAAACTTATAAAATGTTTAAAGTTTAAAAACATCATTAAGATATGTAACAGTAAGTTATGTAACAACTAACCTATTTAACTACTCTGTATAAAAAAGAACTAAAGAGACAAATAATTCATTTCCATTTCTTCAAGCCATTATTTCCCTCCAAGCTAATCATAAATTAAAACATGGTTAATAAATTATAATTTGTAGACAAATTAGTTTAAAGCTGATTGGTAACACCACCTCCAACATTCCCTTATAATTTAAAGCTGATTGATAACAACACCTCCAACTATTATTTTCAAATTCGACAAAAACAATATATCTAGAAAAGCCATAGCTACATAGTTGGATCCCACTTTTGAATTTTAATGTGGATTACCAAAACAATATCAATAATCAAATGGCAATAACTTGATCTTATCTATTGTCAACACTTTTATGGTCATTCATTTTCAAATCTTCATGTGACACTGCAAAAAAGATTTGAAATGTGAAAGTAGGTGGGAATTCATTTCTTGATGTTCTAATATGGACCACGCTTCTTTTATAAAAAGAAGAAAACTTTATAAAAATGTAATTATCGAACTGATATTTTTTGGGTAAATGTTTTAGCCCGGTAAATGTTACGGAATTGATATTTGCAACATGCATATTATATCTTATACTTGAAGGGGGATATGTGACTGTTTAAAGCACTGCAACTACAATGCTATTACTCATAAATAAACAAAATAGTCTCTAAGATTTAACTGTTTTTGCAAACTTTGTCCTTCAATGACTAGCGATGTAATAGAATTGAACCTTTAAGGACCGATACATAAATACATATATATACATTTATAAAAAATATAACGAGTTCATAGCACTCTCGCAGCAACGTTCGAATCACCTGCTCGTATAGAACTAAATAGAATGTGAAACATTCTTTCTCTAATCAAACGTAAATGAAATTTGATTTTGATCTTATAACTAATCGGATAAAAGTAGCATGCATGTCTTATTTTTTATTTTATTTTATTTTTTTCTCTAACAAAAAATAAGATTGTTCTAAATTGTGCTCTAAGAGTTTAAGGTCACAAGCTAAGTACATAAAAAAAAAAACTCAAAGATTCATGAAAAATAACTCTAAGGACTCACACAAAATAGGACTTAGGGACCTTTTTTTTACATGCATAGTTGAAAAAATCTCAAAAAATAATATCTGAGTAAAACTTTAAAGGGAACACAGAACAATTTCTTCAATAGATTCATATAGTGCTCGGGTCTATATGCTCTATTAAATGCAACCGCAGTGGGGCCGATTAATAATTCACACAACTTTTTCTCGTGACAATTTATAGTTATAACTTTGCCTTTAAGAGAAGTTATCAATACACCAATAGAATCAAAAATGCATCCCGCTACAGACTACTGTCTGCGCTTGTTTTGTCTTTAATACGGAGGGATCATGTAGTTTTAAGTAGGTCCTCACGTCTTATGGTGTACTTAGCAATGACCTTTGCGCGACTTTAAACTCCATTTATAATTTACAGTAATTATTTCTCAATGATTTGAAAAACTTGACTGTCCTACTAATCTATGATCTGAATCATACTTTGTCACCGTAAAATCAGACTCTATCAACTAAATTTAAGGAAATCACTGTGTTTGGATATCTTAAAATGGAAGGTTACATAAAGTTTTTAAAGGCTTTTTTATGGCACAAATACATACTCAAATGCAAAAATAAATTTATAAGCATTTAAAAGTATCACGTTGATTATATAACAAGTATGATGTGAGTGTGGAAATCTCCAAGTTATTAGCTCAATGGCTTGAGGATTATCAAAGTCATTGTCTAAAAAATAAGAAGTAATGCTCTAACGAAAAACACCATCGAATGACTTTTTTGAGTAACAAAAGTGTTCTCTACCTCCACTAAAAATGCTCTTCGCTTATTTAGTTTGTTCTAGACATGGTTGATGTAAGATATTGGATTTCACAAACACGTTAAACCATAATCATATGAGGCGCTCAAGTATGTTTAGAGAGAGAGAAAGTTCTAGAGAGAGAAAGAGAAGAGAGTTGGGAACTATGTGAAACAAAGAAAAATGGTATTGAAGCTCCAACCTTCTACCTTGGGAGGTAGAGGGTATTTATAGTGTCTTAAAATAAGCGCCACCTCTGGCGTGGATCAGGCATACAGATGGGTAAAGACCGCCCGTCCTCACTGGTGTTACTTAACAAATTACTTACTAACATAACTTGACTACGACTACGAGCTTTCTATCGAATATATATACTTGAGGTGACCGGAACTCTTTAACGACGAATTTTCTAATTCCTAACAATCTCCCCCTAAGGGAGGTCACCTCAATTACAATGAATACAAACAGATATTACATTAGATTGTTCTAGGATTCTTGATTCAGTTCCTTGCTTTCGAGTTAGCACGTAGTCATTGATTCTTCATGATGCATGTTTGGATAATTTCAAGTGGAGGTCTTTAAGCGATCCACGTGATGATGAGTTTTGAGCCATCATTGAGATCATCGGCTACATGAATCTCGACTCTTCCATTGTGGTGTTGGTATTATGTGATGTTGTGAAATTTGGACCGACATGCTTACATTCTGGATCATGATATATTCTCATCAGAGTAGCGGAAGCTTTTACTGGATCATGATATTTGCGGCAGCATAGCGAAGCATGGAGTGAAAGCATCAGTCGTTGAAGCACTTATCATGATTTCTTTAGAGATGAATGTGTAGTGTGAGCAAGCGGCTATGGATTGACGCTTCATTACGATCATTTGCAAAGCGTCGGGCTTACACGCATATAACAGTTAGCAATAAAGTGCACGAAAGTGTCTTTGATCACTTTCGTTGAATTGAGGTACACGGCCCACGGTTCCCGTTGATCGATACAAATGCCTTTTGTGATCGGTATAATTCGAAGAAATTCCTTGACGAGGGTTTAGCATTTGCTCTATTTGTTCTCAAACCGGGCGTCTCAAAGAAGACAACGCGAATTGAGTGAACCGTGAATTGAGATTCAGCTGATTGATGAAAGAGATTTGAAAAACAATCGTGTATCGCTCAATAGAAATTGTTTTAGCAATACAACGAAGGTTTTAATGAAAATCAATTATCAATCATAAACACCTTTTATTTTGAAATATAAGTACACAGTCGATGTGCTAAAGAAAAGAGTTTTTAAGCACAACGACCGTTTTTCAAAGGTATCCGTCAATCCATAACCTGAACTAGGATTGATTCAAAAGATTGAATCGCCCCATTGTTTCTGTTCGGTTGTCACATGGTTGATCTATTGGATAGATCTCACATGCCACCCACAGGAGCTTGTTTGATGTTGGCTCCAGAAGGCTTTCCATCTTCATTGTGAATTTGTTAGCATATCACTTTCGGATGTTACGCAATACCACAAGGATAATTCGTAGGACTCATAAGATATAATCTCTCTTTCCACATTGTGTGAAACAGAGAGTCTTCAATGACCGTGTCCTAAAGAGATTTATTTGATGATCTCGTGGCTCTAGACTCAATTGTGCACATTTGGTTTCCTATAGCGGAGACTAGGGAGAGGGTCTCCTTCTTCAATATCAACAAACTCTAAGAGAAAGTCGATAGATAATGTCGGTTCCCGTGAGAATGAAACAAGTCCTTTTAAGAGGAACTTGAGTAGCTTTGGGAAGTTTAGTGCGGTCGTCCTTTGGGTCCATGACGTCTTGTCTTCAATACCGGTGTTACTTAGTAAACACTAGTAGCATATGTATTGAACCCGGTTTCTGCCCTAAGGTTGAATTACTGGAGGGCTATTTCTTTTCACCCTTTTCACATTCATTTCTTTTTCATTCTTCAACCCCTTGATTTGCGAGACTTCATAACTAGAACCTTGTTGGGTTTATTCAGATTACTAGCTCTGTCTCATCCGCACTCTTCCCATATCTCACATTTCTCCTTTTTTCATCATACCTAAGGACTTCTACACTATCTAGTGGATTGTCCTGGGTAGATCCCTCCGGTTCTGGCGGATCATGGGAACAAATACCTAACCTTATCATCCTTATATCACCATACATAAAGTAAAGTTGGTCGGTCTATTTGGTATTGTTCATCTGCCATTGGAACCAATTGAAAACCATTTGAAAATCAATCCGGATACTTGTGATATATTATCAAAGCATTTTGTACTTGAATTGTTTTTGATATTTTTAGAACAAGAGCTCCCCCTCAACATGTGCATCAAGCATTATTTTATAATATAAATAATTTTCATCTTTGAGGGGTTGGCTTGCATCTAAGAGTAGTTATTTAACGAATGTGGTTTTCAAAATAGTTGCTCCCCCTCAATATGTGCATAGAAATTTGAAAATGTTTTGCACATATTGAGGAAAAGACTGCACATTGAAATAAATTGATCACGTTTCAAATCTTTGTGGTTTAAGATAGATGCTCCCCCTCATCATGTGCATGGAAAATTTGAAATCGTTTGGCACATGTGGGGAGGAAAGCATGCTAAACACTTATAAAACCAATTATCAAGTTATCAGTTTAAATCCAATTTAAATCACAAATTCTCCCCCGATCACACTTTCCAAATCATTTGAGAGATGTGATCTCTATCGATTTAAATTAAATTTTGAGAGCTTTTGAGGAGAATAGTGACTTGCTTTTTGAAAACAACTTTTTAACTGATAAGGATCAGATTTTTAGACTTTAATCCATTGATTAAACATGCAAGATTGTCTTTTGAAAACATAACATTAGCAAAGGTTTTGAATCAACAGAATAAAACATTATTCTTTTTGGTTGTTCAACAATAAACCTTGCTCATTTACGTGCCAATTGTTTGAAAAATGACCTTTCAAAATAACCTTTTTTAATTCGAATAAAATCATTCTCCCCTTCAATCAATGACACAAGTTGTTGATTGAGAGATAGAGATTTTGATAGATGATAAGCACAAATGATTTACACGAATAATAGAGTACAAGGAATTTTCAAAACAATTTAGTTTTCATTAGATGACAAATATTTTTCAGAAGAATCATTAGACGGAAAAATATTTGGAAAAAAAAACATTTGTCTTTTTGATGACAAACTTTTGTTTTAAGAATCAGAGCATGAGATTTGAAAAATTAGATAAAGCATGGCTCTGTTCTTTTCTTTTAAAACGGGTTACTACCTGAAATGACAATAAACCACCATTTTTTCTCCTTTTTTTTTTTTTTTTTTTAACAATGTACATTCGAAGAACATCTAAAGACCCGTGACATTATTTGAATATCAGCACAAAGTCCGTAGATGATATCGAATAATGAAAAACATGACAATATAACAATATTTTTGGAATTTTTCAAGATATTTTTTTTAAATTTTTATGGATTTTTTTGAAAGTTTTATAATTTTATATTTTGGTTTTTAAATAAATATATACAAAGATATATGAAGGAAAACCTTTTACTCCTCTTCTTCCGGTTGTAGGCTCTTGAAGGATAAACAACGTTCTCGTTTGAGTGTTTTGGGTTGTCCTCACAAAATAGGCTCTTACCACCTGCGTGACCAAGTCGTGGAAGGATAAACTCAAAAGCGTTCTCTAGGAAGAGCTTTGGTGAAGATTTTTATCATGATTTTCAAAATCGCTAACGGTATTGAGTCCTCACAAAATAGAGTTCCACCACACCTTTTTCCACTTGTTCCCTGATGAAATGATGTCGAATGTCGATATGCTTTGCTCTTGAGTGTTTTACGTTGTTGCATGAGAGAAAATAGCACTTTATTATCCAAGATCTGAGAGGGATTTTGTTGAATTCAAAGCCATAGTCGGATTAATTGGATCTCATCCATAGGATTTGAGCACAACAAGATGACATGGCTATGTATTCAACCTCAGAGAGGAAATAAGTACTCATTTGCTTCTTTGAAGACCAGCTCACAAGCTTATCACCCAAAGCGAGCACCTCGGACGTGCCGGCGAGTATCTTGACATCTGCATGATCGGCATCGCATATTAGTGACATACCGGTGTCCTTCTGGTACCAAAGTCCCATATTGATGGTTCCTTGGAGATACCGAAAGACCCGTTTAACCGCTTCAAGGTGCTTTTGGTAGGCTTAGCCTGATATCTAGCACACATGCAAACAGCGAACAAGATGTCCGGTCTACTAGCTGTGAGGTACATCAGGGATCCAATCATACTACGATATTTTGTTTGGTCTACCATGATCCCTGAGTGGTCCTCATCTAGTTTAGTGCGCTCAATCATGGGAGTGTCAACAGGGTCACTAGAATCAAATCCAAATTTTTTAAAATCTCATTTGCATATTTAGATTGATTTATAAAAATGCCTCAGGGACTTTGTGAAATTTGTAATCCCAAGAAAAATGACATTTGTCCCATCATTGACATTTGAAATTTAGAACCCATTTCATTTGAAAAACGATCACATTCATTGGGGTCGGTCGAGGCAAAAATAATATCATCAACATATATTTGAACGTGAATTAAATGTTTGCGACTTTACGGTGAACAATGTCGGATCAACTCCTTTCTTTGAATCCGTGGATAGAAGAAACTTTGATAGTGTATCATACCATGCCCTTGGAGCTTGCTTTAAACCATAAAGAGCCTTCTTCAAGCGATAGACATGAGTAGGATGCTATGGATTCACAAAACCTTCGGTTGGATGGCGTATAAGACTTCTTTAAGATCTCCGTTAAGAAAGCGTCTTTACATCCATCGATAGACTACCATGTTCTTACTTGCGGCATTAGCCAAAAAGATTCGATTGCCTCGATCACGAGCAACAAGAGCAAATGATTCTTCAAAGTCAATACCCTCCTCTTGACGTATCCTTTTGCAACCAATCGAGCCTTGTTCTTTAAAACATCACCATGCTCATCAAGTTTCACTTTGAAGATCCACTTTAGAGAAGTGATCATAGCACACTGGAGCGGTACTAATTCCCATACATCAAGTCGATCAAACTCATGAATTTCTTCTTGCATGGCATTGAACCGGCTGTCTTCATTCATGGCGGTTTTAACATCTTTTGGTTCGACCTTAGAGATTACGGAGTTGAAGAAGCACCATAAGGCATCGATTGCAAGTTGTTTCGTGTGGATCTTGGGCGAGAGGTTTCCAATGATGTTGTCCAATGGATGATCATGTGTCCATTTTCTAAGGTGTTCATGTGGTTGTTGTTGAGGACTGAAGTAGCGAGTCGATATCTCGATGAAGATGGTTACGATGATGATTCAGGAGCAAATATGTTTTCAAATGGAGCATCTTCGGGAGTAGCAAAGGGATTAACTTCATCATTGATGCCCGAAACAATTCCATGATGTACATTCGATGATTGATGATTTGTTGATGAGACAAAGTGATCGGCGGCGGCTTCTTGACTTAATGATATTGAGACTGAAGGGTTGACTTCATTCAGAGGGATAGGAGCAGCCTCTGTTGATGGAATTGACATTTCATCAGCATTTGGATCATAGTGTTCATCAAACATTGGATCAAACAATTTCTTTAAATCATCTTCAAAAGGAGGTACATAAGGAGTTCTGAGGATTAGAAACAAGAGTAGAACGATAGGACTACTTGATGAAAATTGAGTTCTTGGTCGAAGGCTGGTTTGTCCTGGAGCCATTGGACCGTCAGCTCATCAGCGTAGCGTGAATTGTTTCCATGATATTTCGGGTTCTTTTGTTGTAGATTCGGTATCCCTTTTGTTTGGTGCATATCCTACAAATACTCCAATGTCCGCTTTAGCTTTAAGTTTGCCTAAGTCTTGGCCCTCATTAGTTGGATAACACAATGCACCAAACACACGAAGGAATGAGAGATTAGGTTTTCTATTGTGGACAAGTTCATATGGAGTTTTTCCATGAGCGGTGTGAATTAGGGATCGATTTTGAGTGTAGCATGCAGTGGCAATGGCTTCAGAGAAACATTGGAACCTTTGAGTAAATCAAGCATTGTTCTTGCGGCTTCCACAAGAGTTCGATTTCGTCTTTCAACTACACCGTTCCGTTGAGGAGTTCGTGGAACACTTCTTTGATGACTGATTCCAACACTTTCATAAAACTCACTAAGGTGTTTATTAACAAACTTCAGTTCCATTGTGCATTCGGATGATTACAGTTTGTTAAGTCGAACTGCAGTGTTTGATAAGTTTGATGATGATATCTGGAGTTTCATCCTTTGTCCTTAAGAACTTAACCAAGTGAATCGAGAGTAATCATCAACCACAACTAACACATATTTCTTCCCAAAGATATACTCTCATGGGTCCACATAAATCCATGTAAATTGTATGAAGAACTTCGTAGCGAGTTTGTAGGTTTGGGTTTGTGGGCATACTTCTTGCTTTTCCCAATTGGCATGCTGAACAAAGATGATCTTTTTCATACTTTAGTCTAGGTAAACCTACAACTAAGTCCTTTCCGGAGAGATCATTGATGGTGTCGAAGTTCAAGTGATTGAGACGACGATGCCATAACCATGACTTTGGTTTTGAAGCCTTTGACAACAAGCAAATTGGAGAAGACTTCATCATATCTTCGATAGAGATGGTGTATAGATTTGAACCACGAGTTCCTCTTAAAAGTTCTTTACCATCAAGTTCTCTAACGAAACAAGTATGTTTTCTGAATGCCACTTCTAGATCGAGAATCACGAAATTGACCACGAGAGAATAAGTTATGACCAAGACCTTCCACGTAATATACCCTGGAGATAACACTATCACCGACAACATAATCTCCATAACCCATAATTGCACCAAAATGATCATTCCCGAATCTAACAGTCCCGATGAATTTACTCACGAAGTTCATGAGCGCGACCGGTCTCGGTCATATGCTTGGAACGGCACGAGTCCAGGTACCACGAAGCGATTTGAGCGATCTGCGGTTGAACACAGACAAGAATGGATAGCTGGATAATTGGGATCCCCATGCAAGAATGGGTTCCACTTGGTTAGTAACAGTGATTGGAACACCCACATCGGAGGTAGAAACAATGGACTCATTAGAAATATATGCGTGCTAGTGTCCGTATTTGACCTATTCAAAGTATGTTCACTTCTTAAGGGAATAGTTCTACCGGTAGGCATCCATTTTCTAGTGGGCATTGATTTAGCAACTTTAGGGCAAAACTCATTAATCTTACGCAAAGTAGGTATCCATTGATAACCTATATTACTAAATTTCCTTTCTGTGGGTTTCCACTATTTTCTAACTTTCTTTCGCCTTTGCCTTTTAGCCTTCTTTGCTTGAATTTTAACATTAACAGTTTTATCTGGGCATTTAACAACATTAGACAAATCATTCACATCACATTCAAGATTAGTAACGAAACCAGCAATCATCATTACATGTTTTGCCAAAAGTAGCAGAATCGAATTAATTACATGCGCTAAAAGCTAATACTAGAATCAACACGATTCGTTTTATTCAACTCAAACATAATATTCCTAGAGTGATCTTCTACTCTCTTCCAATGCACATTCTTAGCTTGCGAGGTCCTATCTTGCTTGGTATTGCCTGGAGGCTTTGACCCGCTTGCTTTAATATCACTGATTACTCCTGTAGAGGGAATTATGGAAACATTAGATGGTTGATCTACTTTTTGCATTCCTGAACTAGATGTGCAAGGATCTGAACTACTTGAAGGCACATTAGTGTTCACTTTCTTAAAACTATGCATAGAATGATTTGTATGCTTGGCACTAGGCATGGAGCAAGGCATCACAGCTTTACCTTTCGCACCTAAGGATTTAGGACATGTTGCAATTACACATTCTAGCAGCTCTTGAGATCGTTTGGCTTGAATGCAAGCAAACCTAATTTCTCTATCAAGAGGTTTGTTAATGAAATCCTCTTCTACAATCTCACGGAGACATTCTAGACTATCCTTAAGGTGAGCACAATAGTCATGAAACACATGTTCATTATTCCTAAGACGAGGAGGAATGTATTTACTGATCCACAGTGTATTTGCGGTCTGAGGATGACTTTGATGCAACATTCTCATTAAAACAAGTGGCGTTTCCATTTTCACGGCTCTAAGATTCTCAATTTCTTTTTGTAAAGGCGTTATTTTTTGTTGTTTTGTCGAGTGACTTTCATTGAATCATATAACTCTTTAAAGTGTCGTTTAACTTTTTCATTTTCATCTAGAAAATTCTCGTTTCCTTTTGTAAGCATTAACCAAGTTTTGAAGATGAAAAGTTTGAGAATACTGAGAATCTAAAGGAGGAGGCATTTGGGAGCCAGTCACATTGTTCTTTTCACCCTTTAATTGAGATATTTGGGCTTTCAACTTTCTGATCGTGTTACAATGAGCTCGAATTCATCACGCTTGCTAATTTCAAAAAAGCGCATCAAATTCAGGAGCATCCAAGGATGTCTTGATATTTGAGGTTTTAACATTTTCTTTCAGATGTTGATATTTTAATTGCAAAGTAAGATGCTCAACTTCTATTTAGAAAATTGTTTCCACCAGGTTATCATGATCATCACGTTCAACTTTATCATGCAGTTTAGAGTTAGTTTTTTCAAGCTCAATGACACGATCATGGGAGACTTTCAGAGCAACAGATAATTCATGAAATTGACAAGCTTTAATGGAACAATTTTAGCAAATTGTAAAACACATCTTGAGCAATACATTCTGAAATAAGATTCTCATTCAAGGTATGCAAGTTCTTCCTCTCAATCTCATTATATTTTAATTTTCGCTCATAGTCACTAACCTCAACTATCATTGCATCAAATTCCTTTTCCATTTCTTTAATATCTGAATCCATCCCCCTTTTAAGACTCTCAAATTGATCTTTTAGTTGTTTAAAGAAAGGCATGACTTCAGTTAAATAGCATTCTTTAGTTTGCTCAAAACCCCTTTCCCTTTCCGTTATCCCAGTGGGTGTGATCCTTTTCTTACAAGTTTTCTCAAAATCAACAAATAATTGAAAAATAACATATTGACTGATTAAGGTCTTGCTTTTAGTGGCAATAGTTCTAGGAACTAAATGCATTGGTTTATTCGGAGGATACACGTCATTGAAGGCATTTTCCTAAGGGGGGTTTGTTACAACAAGATTCTCTGCTTTTTGCTTATCTAAATCCTTTTTCCAGAACAATTGTTTGGGTGTTAACAACATTTGAGGCTTAAACTTGTTCAAGGAAATACAATTTTCCTTTTTGTAATCATGGGGTTTGATCGTTATGTTATTCTCTCTACATTCAGGATCTTCAAGCTTCTTATTCATTTTCTCCCTATATGCATCATCTAATTTTCTATCTTCCTCAGTGCACTCAACGCAACTAGGTTTCTGTCTAGGTTTAAGAATCTCATTGCCATCATAGATTACATTATGAGCAGCTCTAGCCTTTTTAACAACCTCAGGATTAGGTTCCACAACAAGGGAAATGTTATGCTTATCGCTTAAGACTCTATGCTTAGTGATCAAGTGAGCAAATGAATGGTATTCCCTTGCGTACAACTTATTTTCAAGCTTGTTTTTCGAAGTTTTTAGATTGGAAAAATCATTCAAAAGTTTTGATTCCTTAGCATTGAATTCTTGCTTAAGCATTTTAACATTTTCTTGAAGTTCTTGTTTTTGCTTAGCAGTTTTAGAAAGCTTTTCTTGTAAGGAGTTTAACTCTTGTTTTAATACTTCTTCTCTAAAATTACTTTTTCTAATAATTGTACGCATTTGGTCATCCATTTCCTGCTCAGAGGTGGTTAACTCAAACTTAGCACGTTGTTCATAATAGCAATTTGTTCTTTATAGGCATTCGGTTCAGAGATAACAGAATCATCAGGGGCACATGCAGTGTATTCATCAAAAGCACAGTCATCATTGACTGCAGAAGATGCATTACTTGGTACAACCTCACTTTCACTTTGCTTCACATATTGATCATATGGGACAATATTGCTATTACCCTCATCATCAATATCTGATTCATAAGTTTCAAGAGATTG
Source organism: Chrysanthemum makinoi (assembly GCA_910596185.1). NCBI lineage: Eukaryota > Viridiplantae > Streptophyta > Magnoliopsida > Asterales > Asteraceae > Chrysanthemum > Chrysanthemum makinoi. The sequence continues at coordinate 192,346,940 of OU343220.1, read as the reverse complement.
TACTTTATTATGCATTTTTTGCTCATCAACTTCATCATATAGTTTTAATACCTCTGAGATGATTGATTCTTTGGATGGACCTGCTTGCTGTGATGATGAGACCTTAGGAGAGACCATTGGAGAAATGCTAGCCATGAAAATTGTTTGTGCAGTAGGTTCATCATCGACGTAAGAGTCGTATGCATCAATCAAGCGACTTGAAAGGCATTCCGATGATTGTGACCTATCTCCTGAATTGGCTGCTCATCCACATCTGCATCATATGTCTTGGCATTGCCTCAGCAAGAAACAACAACTCCTCTTCATCCAACGCTGCACCATTATCCTGAGCTTGTACGAGCAACATCTTGTCTCTGAAGTATTCTCATTCGTGGGCGTTTTGGAGATGTAGCGAGTTCCTAGCTATATGTCCATCACCACCACAGTTGTAGAACACTTAATGGCTTAGCTTGTCTTGATTTCCATTCCTTCCACGATTACGATTTGCAATATAACCTCACTGCTCACCTCTTTCCTGTTCATATTGTCTTCCTTGAACTGGTTGCACCATAACTTTTCCATCTCTGACAACAACATGATTGTGAAGATTGGATGCAGTTTTGATCTCATTGTTAGTGTGAAGATTGTTGGTATGTGGGCTAAGTGTCAAGTTTTGTTTAACCATAAGAGCCAGTTGATTGATGAAGTGTCCCAAAGGCGCATCGGCAAGATCTGCTTGAACTTCGGATCGGGAATGAGTTTGTGGTTACCATTACCCATGGGTATGACTTGAGAAGCTTTGGTTGTGATACCCACATTGGAATAGAAAGCTGTAGAATCATTTGGTGAGCTTGATTCTCCCTGATTGGTTTTGAACTGATCCAGAATCCTTTTTTCAAACATAGCATGCCTCTCATTCTGAAGAAGGAAGGCATACAATTGCTCATAGTTTGTATTCTTTAGTCCTTTGGTTAGCTTCACAGAAGTGACAAATTTGTGCCATTCGGGATTCATGTTGTTTACAAACTTTGAATTCAGTTGAATATTTGGCATGGTCATTTTGATGTTCCTCATATCATTCACAAGCTTATGGAATCTCACGTAGTACTCATAGACACTCTCATCCGGTTTCATCTTGAAATGCTCAAACTCATCATACAGTTGTGATTCTCTGTCTTCCTTGGTTAATTCAGAACTGAGAGAAGCATCTTGACATTATCCCAAACTGCCTTGGCTTTAGTGTTGTGATTGATAAGCTTGTAGATATCTTTTGGAAGACCCTAAAGTATAATGTTAGAAGCCACGATATCGACATCGAATCTCTTTTCTCCTTATCACTGAGCTCATCATATCTTTTTGGTCTGTCTAATCAAAGATCATTGTTCCATCGCAGCAGTGTCAATTATGTCTCTTGTAGTCTCAACTCGATAAGGTCCTTCATCAATTGATTTGAGAATGTTGACCCCATTTTCCTTTCCAAGATAGTACAATCGGATTCGTTGAGCCCATGAGTCATAATCAGTGTCAAGCATAGGTGGACGAGTATCTGATCCAGCTGCTTGAACGTCCTCAACTACGAAGAACGATAGTAGGTAACGATGTTTGACATGATTACAAGTTCTACGGGATTTTACTATTCCTTGATTAAACCGGTAAATTGATTCTTTCACGGGATTTTACCAAAAGAACAACCGTAAGAATGTAGCACGAAGAAGTAACAAGTCTTAATAGACAAGTAGCTAAACACTCAACTCGCTTAGTTATCAATTCGCTAAAGACCAACTCGCTTAAAGAAACAAGTCGCTTAGGAATCAACCGCTTAATAGCCAAGTCGCATATAGAGACAACTCGCTTAATAGCAAGTCGCAAACAGAAACAACTCGCTTAACCACCAAGTCGCTTAAACTAACTCGCTAGCTATACAACTCGCTTAATAGCCAAGTCGCTTTAGAACTCAAGTCGCTTAAAGAAACAACTCGCTTAGAACCCAAGTCGCATAAAAGTCAACTCGCTAAATAGCCAAGTCGCATATACCAACTGCATCCAAACAAAGCAACTCGCCAAGAAACAAAAGTCCGAGACTCAACTCGCTTTGTACAAAGTTCATAAATAACCACTTTATCAATAAAAAACAACCAAACCACAATGATTTAAGTCTTCCAATTCAAAACATAAACACATATGATGATCCTAAACACAAAAGTACAAACAAAATTCAAACTTTAACACTAGAATTTGTCCAAATGATTCAAACTCTCCTAAACACTTAATACCCCAAAAACCTTATGAAATCCGCCAAAACAAAGAGCATGAAAGATGAGTGATCAAACCATGGCTCTGATACCAATTGTAAGATATTGGATTTCACAAACACACTAAACCATAATCATATGAGGCGTTCAAGTATTTTTAGAGAGAGAAAGTTCTAGAGAGAGAAAGGGAAGAGAGTTGGGAACTATGTGAAACAAAGAAAAATGGTATTGAAGCTCCCAACCCTCTACCTTGGGAGGTAGAGGGTATTTATAGTGTCTTACAAATAAACGCCACCTACAAGTGGATCGTATGTGGGTAAAGACCCGTCCGTCCTCCACGGTGTTACTTAACAAATTACTTACTAACATAACTTGACTACGACTACGAGCTTTCTATCGAATACATATACTTGAGGTGACCGACTCTTTAACGACTGAATTTTCTAATTCCTAACAGTTGATTTGCAACAGGCAGTCTAATGGAAATTAACATAGTCATTAGCTACTTGAGATCAACTCAATTAAAGTAGAGTAAGTCAAGCTTCAATTGATCGAGTCCAGCTTGATGCATTCACATGATTTATGTATCATAATAGACTACTTTTTCCGTCTCAATTTTATTGTCTATCTTTCTATTTTAGTATTTTTCAAAATAATTGTTTATTACTAAAAATACTAGTTGTTAATGCATTATTTTCTTCTTAAACACGCTTTTTCCAATAATTTTTTGACGGAAGTACTCTTTAATTGAGTGTCACTCAAGAGTATCTTGTAGATTTAGTAATATCTTTGTTAAATATTGCTATTAAGGAATATTGATAATTCCACTCAGGTAAAGGCATGAATTAAACTGGTTAGCTAATTGACTCGATATCTAGTTTGGGAATAGAAACTTGATTGACTTGGAGTTAGGGATGGCAAAAAAACCCGTATCTGATGGAGACCTTATCTCCAAACCCGATTTGACTGGGGAATTTCCGATTTGACCGGGGATGAGGATGGGGATGGGGAATCCCCGAATTTTGTAACCGGGTATGGGGCGTGTTAGTTTTATGGACTTAAATTAATAGTCGTGAGTTATGATCGAACTCGAGACCACGGGATTGCACACTTTACGTATGAGAATTAAAGCTTGACAATTACATATAAAATGTTATATTTAGTTATTATTTACACAAAACGAATAACGAGCGTTAAGAAATTAAACGTAATGGACTAACGGTTATTAAATGTTAAAGAAAAGGACTAAAGGTGAAATTAGATGTCAAGATAGTTCTAGAATCCCTTTGGGATACTAAATTGATCGGCCATGGGCTATGGGTATCCCTATCCTACCCTAACTTGGACTCTAAGTTTTTACAAGTATAAATACAAGGCTTAGCATCATTGTTATTTACTCTTGTGCACATAACCTAAAACCTAAACTTGTGGTTTTCTTGTTTTAGTCCCAAACCGATCGTCCCTTATTCCCTAAGGGTCGACAACTTTGATTTTTCTTAAACAAAAGTTTCGTGTTCCTTAAACTAGCATTTACTTTAATTCATTATAGTACGTATGTGTGGAAAACTAGAAGGGGGGTTGAATAGTTTTACTGATTAAAACTTCGTTTTAAAATATTTAGATCGACTTATGTCAATCTATTAAATGTGTGTGTTGGATGTTGATAGATAAGCATATAAATATACAATGCAAAGATAAAGAGTAAGAAGTACAAAACCACGACACGGGTATTTATAGTGGTTCGGCTACAAGGACACCTTCCTTTCCCTACTCCACTCCCCCGAAGTACCTACTCGAGGTTCATAATCACTACACAACTCAAGCTCCTGGCGAGAAGCTCGCCAAACGTCGCCTACTCTTTATCCGTACAGGCTAGACACTGTTCTTCCATGAGGTAGAACCAACCTATCACAACATCGCCTACACTTTATCCGGTACAAGGCTAGATACCGAGTTCCATTACAAAGGAGGAACTACTACCCAACATTACACAACACCTATCCCAAAGGAGACACACTCCTTATTACAACATCATCAAGGATATCAATATCCTTGGACACAACCTATCTATGTTTGTACATCGATGCACCATATCGATTGTACACCCTTGGCATATTTCACTAATGCCCTTGACACGATCTTTTGACACCTTTCACTAATGCCTTCATTATGAACCTTTGGCACCCTTCACTAATGCCTTAGACATGGACCTTCGGCACCTTTCACTAATGCCTTCGATTTGACTCTTTTGGTATCTTTCACTAATGCCTTCAACACAACACTTCTAGAGAGGAGGAAAGAATTATCAACAAGAGAACTTCAGTAGTCTTGATGATGATGAAGCTTGGCAACTCATGGACTTGAGCTTGCTCGACTTCAAGTGGTGGTGATCTTGCCTTTAAGAGAAACCTAGAAGATCACACAAACACAAAACTACACAGAAAGATCCTTTGGATTTGAGGTTAGAGAGTTTACAATACTAATAGAAAGTATATATAGAATTGGCAACTTACAAAGAAGAAATGGCTCATTATTTATAGGCAAAAACCACTACTGTCCCCCGGATCCCTTGCTTGAGGGATCCGTCCAGTGTATTCCTGTGGATCCGTAGGACGCTCCTCCTAAATGGGTTATGGGTCATGGATCATGGGTCATGGGTTATGGACTTTGGATCATGGGTATCCAAATAGATACAATGTATCTAGAAGATGCAATGCGTCTAGTCAATGGGTCATGAGTTAGCTCCATGGGTTATGAATAATGCCCAATATGACTTCATGCATGATGTCATGCAATGGGTCATGGGTTATGGATCATGCTCCATGGGTATGGGTCATGGATTTTGGGTTTTATCCAACTACATTCAATGTATCTAGTTAATGGATCAAGTACTTAGATTCTTACCCATTACATTACCCATTACAATATATACTAAGTATGTATATATATACCCATTATGTAAACACTAGTTGTTATACATATGCATTTCTATAAAATGTAAACACTATTACTTGTTTAGTGTTTTGTATGAAAACGTAAGTGTGTTAGTAAACTATTGGCTCAAACCATTTACGTATTTTATTTGTTTCGTTAAAATGATTTTACGTTTGTTATCGACAAAACATTAGAAGATCGTAAAATATAAATAAACGTTTTTACGGCTTATTTGTATTAACAGTATGTACAAGAACGTGGTACTTACACACTATTGTAAGTATCTTGGATTGAATTGCAAAAACGATAAGGGGCAATTCTTATAATCCTTATAAACCTTTATTAGGGTTCATCTCAATTGCTAGCTTGGAATTGATTCTTATTTAGCTAGAATCAAAGGTATGCATACTTTTTATGTTTATGTTAATTAATTATTCATTATATGTTCCTATACGTTTCCGCATGTGTACTTGATATTTATTGTGTTTAATTATGATTTTCATGCTATTTAAATTCCAACAGTGGCATCACGAGCCTTGTATAATGTGTAATTAATTACTAAATGCGTAAAAAACGGATATTGTATTGTGTTTGAGATATGTTTAATTCTAGGGTTTGGTTATTGTTTCAAAACCCTAATTTTAGGGTTAGGGCCGATTTGCCCTAAATTATTTTTAATATTTTTTTTTAAATTCGAACCCCAAATTTTTTTATGTCGATTTGGAAAACTTTTTTTAGGGTTTGTTAAAATTATTTTGTTATAGACAATTAAACCTAGAATTATATATATGTTACGTGAATTAATTTGTGAATAATTGTTATTTGACATGGAATTGTATGCGATCTTGTGACTAATTGAATAATTATTATGTTGAATCCATGATGAGACATGCATGTTTGTCATGGATTGTTGCTTGAATTATTAATTGTTAAGTTTAACACATGTATTGTTTTGATAATTTTTGAATTGGGGAAGACCTCAATAAATATTAATGAATCAATTATGTGCAATATTGTTGGGATTTTATAATCTAGTTAACCAAGTAACGCAAACGAGTACGCAACGGAATTGGATCTAGTTTATGCAATTAGGTTAACACATAAATAATAAACAATTATAAATAAAAGGGATAAAGAAAACTAACCCTCGTTATCACCCGCAAGTAATAAAACGAAAAAGAAACCAAGTGTCTAAAATAAACACCTCTACGAGTCCACACACAAACACTTACCACAAGTACGTTCGATAAAGCTAGTCGAGAACGTTTACCCAAATCAACCCTTGAATACTAGAATAGTCACGAACCAAGAAAACCAAGAACAAGTTTAAACCTTCTGTCCGAGAACAAAATTGCACTTCACCCGATATCGGAAAAGCATGTCCGATATATGTCAACTTCTGTCCGAGATCAAGAACGAACAGAAAACACCCAACTTGCTACCAAACTTGTTCGACCAGGAACTTGTAACAAGAATACCACATCAACAAAACACTAAATTCTCTTGAATCAAAACGAATGCAAGGTTTAGGGTTTTGTAAAATCAAACTAGAACCCTAATCGAATAAAGTAGATCTGATTGGGTTTGTTTGATGAATCGATTAGAATCTTAGGGAACTAAGGGATATTGATCGTGTTTAGGGATAGTGAAAACCTTAGGATAGAATGCATGGGTGATTGTATTTATAGGATTAGAAACCTAGGTTTACTTGGACTCACACTTGAGCTCCAAGCAATAAATCCAAACACCACCGATCACCTTTTGTCTAGGCCCAAGGCAATACAAATCCGACCCAAGTTACAAGAACTCGTCCAATGGATTGTGTAGGTATCCGGTTTCATGCATGCAAAATGGGTCGTATGTAAATTTATTAGGTCACCATATTAGTAACACAAGCATCAATATAAGAAGTAGAGAAGAGATAGTGATCGGATGAACAACACACACACACACGTATGATAAATGGAGAAGAGTTATGCGTAGGTGAATATGTGAATTGAACAACCAACCCTTAAGTGAGGGTTACAAACAAGAGTATTTATAGGAGAGGGAGCTAGGGCAACACTCCTAGTCCCTTCCTTTCCTTATTGGACTTGGGCCAAGGCTTATGGGCCTTCTACATAAGCCTTAGCTTAATAACAAACATAAAGGCCTAATTAAGCTAACTATTACATATTAATTACTAACACTTGAATTCTAGTTTAGGAGTGATTCCAACAATCTCCCCCTAAGTGTTAGTGATTGATGATGTGAACGGTGAAGGTGTTGATGTAATAGTAGCTTTGACGTCTTCAGACATTCTTGTTTCTTGTGAGAAGAATTGCCTTGATTCGAACAATCTCCCTAGTGTAGAGAAATTGTTTCCTTTGAAAAGTTTTGCTTTGACGTCATCATTTTCTTTGTTCTTTAATCTTTGTTCTTTGTGATGGTATTGATAGTATGTTGTTGTTTTCTGCATCAGGTCAGCTTCGTTGCTCCAGTGTCTCCACGTCTTTCTTCAATATGCTCACACGCTCTTTTGGCGTTGGATTTCATCTGATGAAGTTCTCTCGATCTTTAAACTTTGTAGATTCTTTGACTTGACGAAGAATCATTCGACTTTTGTGTTGCCTTTGAGAGAACTTCCATTAGTGATGTTGTTGGTATGAGCATGTGAAGAATATGTACGATCAGTCCGCTCCAGAGCTTCCATAAGAAGAAAACATAAGAATGGTTAGTATGCGGTTTTAGGCACTTACAAGTTTGAACTTCAAGAGTATTAA
>OU343220.1:192265299-192338913 GCA_910596185.1 Chrysanthemum makinoi | reverse complement strand
TCATCCTCTATCATCATGCCCATCGTAGTTCAACGCATCATGAAATAAGAGAGTCACAAATTGTGAGAATCCTACTTATTTAGTTGGTCTCTTTAAATTCATAGCTCATACGTGAAAAGGATGCAAGAAAAGTCCAATTTTTCCCAGTGAACTAAATAAAGTTCATTGTAAACTAACCGCTTGCTTTTAAGAAATGTGCTACTTAATGATTTAATGTATTAATTCAACCGGCCAGTTTTGTTAGGAATTAGAAATTCCGTGTATTAAAGAGCTTCCACCTCAAGTATATGTAATCGCTAGAAAGCTCAGAGTCATAGTACTTTTATGTTAAGTAGTATTTAGTTTAGTAACACCGCGCGGAGGACGGACTGCTTTACCCATCAGATGCCCCGATCCACCTCGCTGTGCATGCTTATCAGTAAGACTATAAATACTCTCTACCTTCCAAGGTAGAGAGTTGGAGCTCATAATAAGATTTTCTTTCTCTCACTAAGTTCCCTAAACCTCTAACTTTCTCTCTTTAGAACTCACCTTTATACTTCACTTTGAGTTATGGTTTGATGTGTATATGAAATCCAATATCCTACAATTGGTATCAAGAGCCATGGTTAGATCATCTCTTACATATTCTTGTATTTCTAGTGGTTTTAGGTGGTTTTTGAGGTTGAAAAAGTTTAGTGGTTTTTGCATCATTTGGTTGATTTCTAGTGTTAAAGTTTGTATTTTGGTAGTACTTTTGTGTTTTGAATCATCACAAGTTTTAGGTTTTGATTTAGGGTTTGAATCATGTGGTGGGTTGTTTTGGATTGAAAAGTGGTGTTCGGTGTTTTTTCATGCTAGCTTACTTGAGCCATGGAAAAGTTTTCTTGGTAGCCACTTGCTTTTGCTAATTTGGTAGCGAAGTTGTAGTTGAAAGTCTTAGCGAAGTTTGGGTTAGCTTAACTTGTCTAAGAGACAAGGCATAAAAGTACAAGTAGTGGATTCTCCACTGCACGAGTTTACTTGGTGTAAGTTAGCTTAATTTGTACTTTATATTGTTAGCTTAATTGGTGTTGAAGTTGGTACCTAGCTTAGTTGCTATTTAGCTTACTTGTGCTTAGCTAATTGTCACAAAATTGCTAGCAACTTGATTGAGTTTTAGCGATATATAAATAGACTGAGACTAAAGTTTAAGTTGGCTATTTAGCCACTTGATTAATTTAGCTTAGTCGATGTGTTATGTTGACCTGCCTTTAGCTTAAGTTGTGGTTTAGCACTTGTTCATTTAGACTTTTCTTCTTCTGTGTTTTACATTCTTACGTTGTTCTTTTGGTTTAGTAAAACTCGCAGAAAGAATCTAATTTCTTTAATCAAAGAATTGCAAAATCCCGTAGAGCTTGAAACATGTCTACAAACGTTCCTACTATCATCTCCACGGTTGCCAGGATGTTCAAGCATCCGGTTCGCATATGGCCCACCCATGCTCAGATGTGAATCACTACGATTCTGGGCTCAACTAATCGATTGTACTGCCTTGGAAAGGAAAATGGTGTCAACATTCTCAAATCCATTGATGAAGGACCGTGATCAGTTGAGACGACTAGAGATGTACTTGATAATCACAAGATGGAACTCGATTTACGGAATGGATGCACCAAAGATGTATGATGAGCTTGATGATAAGGAGAAAAGAGATTCGGCGTCGATATCGGGCTTCTAACATTGTTCTTCAAGGTCTTCCTAAAGACATTTACAAGTTGATCAATCACAACACCGCTAAAGGAGATGGGATAATGTCAAGATGCTTCTCTCGTGTTCGATTAACTATGGAAGATGAGAATCACAACTCTATGACGAATTTGAACACTTCAAGATGAAACCCGATGAGAGTGTCTATGAGTACTATGTGAGATTTCATAAGTTGGTGAATGACATGAGGAACATCGGAATGACTATGCCTAACATTCAAATTAACTCAAAATTTGTGAACAACATGAATCCCGAATGGCACAAGTTTGTCACCTCCGTGAAGCTCACTAAAGGATTGAAGAATACAAACTATGAGCAACTCTATGCCTTCCTCCTTCGGAATGAGAGACATGCTATGTTTGAAAAATTGGTTCTTAATCAGCTCAAAACCAACCGTGGAGAGACAAGTCGCCTAATGACTCAACCGCTTCTACTCAAACATCGAATCACAACCAAAGCCTCACAAGTCATACCCATGGGAAATGGTAATCACAAACTAATTCCTGATCCTATGTTCAAACAAGCTGATGCCGATGCACACGTGGTAATTTCATTAATCAACTAGCTCTTCTCATCAGTCAAAACATGAATTCTCTCCCACAAACCAATAACAACCTCGAAAAGATCTAACCCACACAATCAAGCTACCAAGTAAAGATGGGAGGATCGCAGCAACCAGCTCAGAAAGACGCATGATGATCAAAAAGAGTGGAGCTGGTAGAGGTTATGTTGGTAATCAATCGAGGAAGGAATGGTAATCAAGGTAAGCTGTCATCAAATGTTATAATTGTGGTGGTGAGGGACACATTGCAAGGAACTGCACATCTCCAAAGCGCCCACGTATCGCCGATTTCGTAGATAAGATGCCGCTTGTGCAAGCTCGGATAATGGTGCCGCTGGATGAAGAGGAATTGTTGTTTCTAGCCGAGGGCAATGCCAAGACCTATGATGCGATGATGAGCGTTCTATTCAGAGATAGGTCACAATCATCGAATGCCTTTCAAGTCAGCCGATTGTGATGCATACGACTGATGTGGATGATGGACCCATCACACACAATCTTTATGGCTAGCATTTTTCCAATGGTTTCTCCCAAGGTCTCCTCTTCACCACAAGCCGGCCCATCCAAAGACAAACTCATCTCAGAGGTACTAAAACTATACGATGATGCCGATGTGCAAAAGATGCATGACAAAGTACTATCAACTGAAACTTTTGTATCAAATATTGAAAATATGGTAATATCAATGTTGTCCCATATGATCAATATGTGAAACAAAGTGAAAGTGAAGTTGTATCAAGTGATGCATCTCCGCAAATAACAATGACTATATTTTTGATGAATACATCGCATACCGATGAGTCTCTCAGAATCTCAACTTAATGCCTATAAAGAACGTGGTTGCTATTTATGAACAACGCGGCAATTTGACCACCACCGAAAAATGGATGACCAAATGCGCATAAACTATTAGAAAAAGTAGGTTTAGAGAAGAAGTATTAAAACAAGAGTTAAACTACTTGCAAGAAAAGCTCTAAACCGCTAAGCAAAAACAAGAACTTCAAGAAAATGTTAAAATGCTTAAGCAAGAATTTAATGCAAAGGAATCAAAACTTTTGAATGATTTTTCTAATCTAAAACTTTGAAGAACAAGCTTGAAAATAAGTTGTACATACAAGGAAACACCATTCGATCGCCACATGATCACTAAGCATAGAGTCCTAAGCTATAAGCATAGCATTCCCTTATTGAGGAACCAAACCGCAGGTCATTAAAAGGCTAGAAATGCTCATAAGGTTCTTTATGATGGCAATGAAATCCTAAAACCCAGACAAAAACCTAGTTGCATGCTGAGCGATGAGGAAGATAAGAAATCAGATGAAATCACTAGGGAAAAGTTAAACAAGAAACTAGATGATCCAAAATGTAAAGAAAAGAAAGTAATCATCACACCCCATGATTACAAAAGGAAACTGATTTCCTTAAACATGTTTAAGCCTCGTGACATTGTTAACTCCCTAACAAGTGTTCGAAAAATGGATTTAGATAAGCAAAAGTCAAAAATATTGTTGAAACCAACCCCCTTTGAAAATGCCTAGAGTTTAATCGTGTATCCTCCAAATACACCAATGCATCTAGTTCCTAGAACAATTGCCACTAAAAGCAAGACCTTAATCAGCCAATATGTTATCTTTCAACTATTTGTTGATTTTGAGAAAACTTGCAAGAAAAGGATCACACCCATCGTATAATCAAGAGAGAGGTTTTGAGCAAATGAAAGAATGTTATTTAACTCAGGTCATGCCTTTCTTTAAACTTCTAAAAGATCACTTTGAGAGTCTTAAAAGGGAATGAATTCGATATTAAAGAAATGGAAAAGGAATTTGATGCAATGATAGTTGAAGTTAGTGACTATGAGCTAGCATTAAAATATAATGAGATTGAGAGGAAGAACTTGCATACCTTGAATGAGAATCTTATTTAATGTATTGCTCAAGATGTGTTTTTCACTGCTACAAATTGTTCCATTAATGCTTCCAAATTTCATGAATTATCTGTTGCTTCTAAAGTCTCATGATCGTGGTCATTGAGCTTGAAAAACTAATTCAAACTAAACGAGAAAATTGAACTGATGATCACGATAATTTGGTAAACATTTTTCTAAACTAGAAGTTGAGCATTTTAATTTACAACTAAAATATCAACATCTTAAAGAAAATGTCAAAACTTCTAATATCAAGACATCCTTGATGCTCCTAGTTTGATGCGCTTTTCAAATTAACAAACGGATGAAATGTATCAAGCTCATTGAACACACCATCAAAAAGTTGAAAGCCCAAATCTCTCAATTAAAGGGTCAAAAGAACAATATGATCGCTTCAAATGCCTCCTCCTTAGATTCTCAAGATTTCAAACTTTTCATCTTCAAAACTTAGTTAATGCCTTACAAAAGGAAAACGAGAGTTTTCTAGAAGAAAATGAAAAAGTTAAACGACATTTTAAAGAGTTATATGATTCAATAAAAGTCACCCGTGACCAAAACAACTAAAAATAACGCCTTTACAAAAGGAAATTGAGAATCAGAAGTCGTGAAATGGGAACCGCCACTTGTTTTCAATAAGAATGTTGTCTCAAAGTCACCCTTAGACTTAAATACACGTGACAGCTTAAATATATTCCTCCTCATCTTAGGAATAATGAACATGCTTTTCATGAATATTGTGCTCACCTTAAGGATAGTCTAGAATGTCTCCGTGAGATTGTTGAAGAGGATTTCATTAACAAACCTCTTGATAGAGAAATTAGGTTTGCTTTGCCCGTGCCAAACGATCTCAAGAGTTGCTTGAATGTAATTGCAACATGTCCAAAAACCTTAGTGAAAAAGGCAAAGCCGTGGAAGCCTTGTTCTATGCCTAGGCTGCCAGAAATCCTCTTTATGCCCTTAAGAAAGGAAACACTAATGTGCCTTCAAGTAGTTCAGATTCCAGATATGTTAGTGCTAAGAAAGTGAACTTTAGTGTGCCTCCAAAAAGCTCAAATCACAGCCAAGAAAGTATACACTAATGTGCCTTCTAGTACTTCTGATCCTTGCACATCAAGTTCAGGAATGCAAAAATTAGATCAACCAACTAATGTTCCCATTCCTCTACAGAGTAATCAATGACTTTAAAGTAAAGGTGTCAAAGTCTCAAGACAATACAAGGAATGATAGGACCTTGCAAGCTAAGAATGTGCATTGGAAGAGAGTAGAAGACCAATCTAGGAACTTTAAGCTTGAGTTGAATAAAACGTATCGTGTTGATTCTAGTATTAGCCTTAGGCATCAGTAATTAATTCATTCGATACTATTTGCAAACCTTGTAATGATGTCCGCTTGAATTTCGCTGCTAATCATGAATGTGGTGTGAATGTCTAATCAATGCCAAATGCCCGCTAAAATTGTTAATGCTAATAATCGTGCAAATAAGGCAAAAAGGCAAAAACGAAAGATTGTTAGAAAAAAGTGGAAACCCACAGGAAGAACTTTTATAAAGATAGGTTATTATTGGATACCTTTTGCCATAAGAATAATCAGCTGCTTTCAAACCGCTAAGATTATGCCCACTAGAAAATGGATGCCTCATAGAACTATTCCCTTAAGAAGTGAACATACTTTGAATAGGTCAAATACGCACACCAAAGATTGCATCTATTCCCAATGATTCCATTGCTTCTACTGATATGGATGTTTCTATCGATGCGGGTGTTCCAATTATCAAGCATTAACCAAGTGGAACCCATTCTTGCATGGGGATCCCAATTATCCAGCTTATCCATTCTTGTTCAGGTTCAACCGCAGATCGCTCAAATCGCTCGCGGGTACCCGGACTCAGCCGCTCCAAGCATATGACCGAGACCGTCATGCTCATGAACTTCGTGGAGCAAATTCATCTGACAGTAGATTCGGAATGATCATTTCGGTGCAATTATGGGTTATGGTGATTATGTTGTTGGTGATAGTGTTATCTCTAGAGTATACTATGTTTAAGGTCTTGGTCATAATCGCTCTCTGGCCAATTTGCGGATTCCTCGAAGTAGCCCTTCGTAAAACATACTGTTTTGTTAGAGAACTTGATGGTAAGGAACTTTTAAGAGGAACTCGTGGTTCAAATCTTTACACCATCTCTATAGAAGATATGATGAAGTATTCTCCAATTTGCTTTTGTCGCCAAAGGCTTCAAAAACAAAGTCATGGTTATGGCATCGACGCCTCAATCACTTGAACTTCGGCACCATCAATGATCTCTCCACAAAGGACTTAGTTGTAGGTTTACCTCGACTAAAGTATGAAAAGGATCATCTTTGTTCAAGATGTCAATTAAAAAGAAGTATGCCCATAAACCCAAACCTACTAACTCGCCACGTAAGTTCTTCATACAATTCATATGGATTTATGTGGACCAATGAGAGTGCAGTATATCTTTGGGAAGAAATATGTGTTAGTTATAGTTGATGATTACTCTAGATTCATTCGGGTCAAGTTCTTAAGGACAAAGGATGAAACTCCGATATCATCATCAAACTCATCAAACAAATGCAGTTCGACTTAACAAAACCGCCGAATTATCCGACAGCATAATGGAACCGAAGTTTGTTAACAAACAACTTAGTGAATTTATGAAAGCATTGGAATCATCATCAAAGAAGTGTTCCACCTAACTCCTCAACAGTAACGGTGTAGTTGAAAGATCTAAATCGAACTCTTGTAGAAGCCGCTAGAACAATGCCGATTTATCAAAAGTTCCAATGTTTCCTGGTCAAGCTATTGCCACCGCATGCTACACACAAAATCGCTCCCGATTCACATCGCTCATGGAAAGACACCATATGAACTTGTCCACAAATGTAGAAAACCTAATCTCTTTCCTTCGTGTGTTTGGTGCATTGTGTTATCCAACCAATGAGGGTCAAGACTTAGGCAAACTTAGAGCTAAAGCAGACATTGGAGTATTTGTAGGGTATGCACCAAACAAAAAGGGATTCCAAATCTACAACAAAAGAACCCGAAACATCATGGAAACAATTCACGCTACGCTTGATGAGTCGACGCCAAACGGCTCCTCGAACAATTCAGCTTCTGACCCAAGACTTCAAATCAACCCAATTGGTTCATCCCTTGTTCCAAACTCTTCTCAAGAAACTCCATATGTACCTCCATCTCAAGATGATTTAAAGAAATTGTTTGATCCTATGTTTGATGAACTTTATGATTCGAGTACTAATGAGGTGTTGATCCCTACAAATGAGGTCGCTCATATTCCAATTGAATGAAGTCAATCCTCGCCTCAATATCTTTAAGTCAAGAAGTGCCTCACGATCCTTCCGCCTCATCAACAAATCATCATTCTTCAAATGTACATCATGGAACTATTTTCGCATCAATGATGAAGTTAATCCCTTTGCTAATCCTGAAGATGCTCCATTTGAAAACATATTTGCTCCTCAATCTTCTTCGTAACCATCCTCTTCGTGAGACATCGACTCGCTACTTCATCCCTCAACAACTACCACATGAACACCTCATAAAATGGACTCACGATCATCCATTAGACAACATCATTGGTAATCCCTCTCGTCCTGATCCACCGAAACAACTTGCAACCGATGCCTTATGGTGTTTCTTCAACTGCATCTCTAAGATCGAACCAAAAGATGTTAAAACCGCCATGAATGAAGACAATTGGTTCAATGCTATGCAAGAAGAAATTCATGAGTTTGATCGACTTGATGTATGGGAGTTAGTACCGCCCGTGATCGTGCTATGATTATTGCTCTAAAATGGATCTTCAAAGTGAAACTTGATGAGCATGGTGATGTGTTGAAGAACAAGGCTCGATTAGTTGCTAAAGGATACCGCCAAGAGGAGGGTATAGACTTTGAAGAATCTTTGCTCCGCTTGCTCTAATCGAGGCAATCGAATCTTTTGGCTAATGCCGCTAGTAAGAACATGGTAGTCTATCGATGGATGTGAAGACGCATTTCAATCCGAGATCAAAGAAGTCGTTTCACGCCACCAACCCGGGATTTGTAAATCAAGAGCATCCTACTCACGCTATCGCTTCAAGAAGGCCCTACTTTAAAGCAAGCTCCAAGGGCATGGTATGATACATCGCCAAAGTTTCTTCTATCAACCGGATTTAGCAAAGGAGCAGTTGATCCAACATTGTTCACCAGAAGTCGCAAACATTTAATTCATGTTCAAATTTATGTTGATGATATTATTTTTGCCTCGACCGACCCAATGGAATGTGATCGTTTTTCTAATGAAATGTTAAACCTAATGATATATCAACATTTGTCATTTACTTGGGAAACAAACACAAGTATAGGCACATAAATCAATCTAAATATGCGTGAGATAAGAAAAGAAAGATTTGAAAGATGGTGACTTGAATGATCGAATTGTATCGTAGAGTATAAGATAAACACAATATGTTGTATTACTTCAAAGAAAACACACACACACAGACACACTTTTCGGCTACTTCACCCCCCTAAAATGACCATTTGAGGGTGCATTTATAGTTCCT
This sequence comes from Chrysanthemum makinoi, assembly GCA_910596185.1. Lineage (NCBI taxonomy): Eukaryota > Viridiplantae > Streptophyta > Magnoliopsida > Asterales > Asteraceae > Chrysanthemum > Chrysanthemum makinoi. The sequence goes on along the minus strand of OU343220.1, from coordinate 192,330,114 downwards.
ACAACAATACCCAATGGGCTTGGCAAGGGCCACTTGATCGACTTGGATTGGGCTTCGGGATACATGTTTATCAATGGCTTGCATAGCTTATCTTTAACCAATTAGCTTAGCTCCAATCCATGAGCCCAATGACTATTCTATCAGATATCTAACACACGCCACAAAGTTCTAAATGTAATGACCATCACTTCTAATAAAACTATTACTAACAATTCCCCTGGTAATGGTCATTAAAATGATGCTCCACTTGATTAGGTCTTTACTTTTCTCGAGCTTGAACTTTGTGTGTAGATAAAGAATAGTCTTGAATCTTTGTTCCTTCATGCTTTGTGATCAGATAATGTGGTTGTTCAGCCGTTGTCAAATTCGTTGGTTAGGTGTCTCCACGCCTTTCTCCACCATGCTCATACTTCTATTTGACTTTTGGTTACCAATGATGTTTTTCTCTCGAAGAAACTTTTGTGTAGCCTTTGATTGAGATGAGAACTTTCATGTGTTGTTGGTATGAGCATGGCAGTAGTCCAAGACGATCCATCCGGCCCGAGCTTCCATAAGAAAACATAAAAACAGGTTAGTAATAAGCTTTATCCGGCACTTACAAGTTTGAATTTCGAGGGTGTTAACAACATAGTGTGAAAACATGTCTCTAATTCTCACAGGCCGTTCTGAACCGAGTCCCACAAGTGAGATAACGCGATATACCAAGTACATCTACAGCTCGGATGAGTCGGTAGGTAATCAAGCATCACCCCACGACCAGACCGCGAGACACACCTGCGTAATCCACGGAGAATTACCGGCGACCTGCCGCCGTGGTCTGCTTGATGTTGACCCCGGCAGAGTTTCCATTCAATCATCAAGATCACGATGTGAAACTTCTCATAAATGTTCTCGCAAATTGCTAAGATCTCACAGACTCTATAATATATCACTTGGTCCAATATTGATGAACAACAAGCCATGTCATGTCATGTGTTCCTATGAGATCTTTTGATGAATCTCGTGGCTCTAGACTCAATTAGTGCATTTTGGTTTTCCTGAGCGGAGACTAGAGAGAGGGTCTCCTTCTTCAATATCAACGATCTCTAAGAGAAGGTCAATAGAATATGTAGGGTTCCCAAAGGAGAATGAAACAAATCCTTTTGAGAGGAATTGAGTGGCTAGAAGGTTTAGTGCGTATGGCCACTGGGTCCATGACGCTTTGTCTTCAATACCGGTGTCATCTAGTGACAACCAAGAGTATATATTGAACCCTTGCCTCTAAGGTTATGGAGGGCTATTTCTTTTCACCTTTCTTCACATTTTTAATTCTTTTCAACTTCTTTTCTCCTTTCTCACATTACTCCTTTTTTCAATCATTCCTAAGGACTTCTAGTTCTACACTATTTGTGATGTCCTGGGTAGATCCTCCGCTCAAGGATCATAGGATTTAGTTTCCTATCCTTACACCTTATAACCCATGACTGCCCTATTGTTGCCATAAAACCATTTTTCTAGAAAATCTCACAGAATGTTTATGATAGAAAACATGTTTGAGACACTCGAAGTTTTATATTTTTAGAAACACCCCTTCACATGTGCTTATGAGTTTTAAAGCAAATCTGACATAGAGGGTAGAGTTTGCACTTTTGAATTGACGGCTCATGATAGACAATTCCCCACGAGAAACCTTGCACGTTGCCTAGTTAAAGAGTTCCATCAGCTTAGGTGACAACTAGCTCTAATAACTAACTTGAAGTTGTAAACACCTTGAAAAGGAGGTTAGACCCATGAAGGTGCATATCTATCACAAGTTTCTCGAGATGGTACATTTACTAACTTAGATTCCGCCAATTCATTGGTTCCGTCTGAAGTGAGCTATTTTGATTCAAACAATGATCATTAAAACTTTTTGATCACATTTTAATCACGTCTCCTCCCCCTCAAAATAGCATATTCGTGATATTTTTGATATCAACGGATTAAACAACATTTTAGCATCTTTTGGGGAGACAAACGGATTTGATTTAAGCATGAATATGGAACATTTTTGTTTTATACCCCCTTTAATAAAGCATAATCAATTAAAGGGTTTTAGAGGGAGTTATCTTGAGCACAAAATATTTTGAAAGATTTTGAAAATCTTTTGAACAATCTTGAAAAGGTGCTCAAGATGATGATGATTTCTCACCAGTTTGAATGTAGTGCATCAAGCGTACACTTGATTTTTCTATAAAAGCACGAGTTTTGATTTGAAAAATAATCAAAAATCATCATTTTAGTCCTAAGTTTTCAGATCAGTATAATGCAGCCATTATTTGAAGAAATTTTTGAGAACTACATGTTTTAGAAGACAATAAAACTCTCAAGCATCCGTACATACCCGTATCATTGTTGAATGACATTTCTAGAAACGTACAGAATATCGATTATAAAGAGACATGTCGTGAGAAGAATATTTTGGATTTTTGATTTTATAATGTTTTGTATTTTTTGAAAGTTTTATATTTTATATTTTTCTTGTTTGTTTTTCAAATTTTGTATTTTGTTTTTCAAAATATTTACAAGGCTTTTGGAAAATCATTTTCAAGAAGATTCGAGAAGACTTTCTAACCTCCGGGTTAGGCTTCGCATTCCAATCGGCCGAACTAAATAGTCAAACCTTTCTTTTGGAAGGGCTTTAGTTAATAGATCGGCGAGTTGGTAATCTGCCTTCACGAAGAATAATTCAACAGTACCATTTTCGACGCACTTTTGATGAAGTGGTAGCGGACGGATATGCTTAGTCTTTGAGTGATGAACAGGATCAATATGATATGGCACTTCTCGAGTCACAATACATAGGTATTTTATCGAAAGTAAAGCCATAATCCGTGAGTTGTGTTCTCATCCATAGAACTTGAGCACAACACGAAGATAGAGACACATACTCGCCAGTTGAAAGTGCAAGGGTAATCTTGTTTCTTTGAAGACCGCTTACTAACTTTTCACCCAAAATTGTGCTCCTCCATGTACTTTTTGTCAGAACTTGATCACCGCGTGGTCCGCATCCGGGCTATTAGATCAAACCGGATTCCTTCGGATACCAAAGTCCCATGTGAATGGATGTCTTCATGTAAAGAAAGATCCGCTTAACCTCTTTGAGGTGCCTCGGTAGGCTTTGCCTCAAACCGTGCTAATAAGCAAACAAAAAATGAATATCCGGTCGACTAGCAAGAAGATACATGAGAGAACCAATCATGCTCCGATATTTCTTCGGATCAATAGGTTTCCAAAACAAATCGGCTCCAATTTTTGGTGAAGTTACCATTGGTGTTCCAACCGAGTCACAATTATCCATACCATGATTTTTCAAAATCTCAGTTGTGTATTTAGCTTGATTTATAAAAATTCCACGAAGGGATTGATGTATTTGTAAACCAAGAAAGAATTTTAGTTCCCCATCATGGACATTTCAAATTTACTTTTCATGAGATTTTCAAAATGTTTTGAAAGATTCGGATTAGTGGACCCAAAGATGATGTCGCCCACATAAATCTGAACAATCAAAATGTCGTTTTGCATTTTTGTGTAAACAAGGTAGGATCAACTGTGCCTTTGGTGAAATTGTTTAAGATAAGGAAAGAGGACAGCTTTGTCATACCACGCCTCGAGCTTGTTTCAATCCATAGATTGCCTTTTGAGTTTGTAGACGTAGTCGGATGATTCATGTCTATGAAGCCTTCCGCTGACTCACGCATACTTCTTCTTCAGAGTTCCATTCAAGAACGTGGTCTTAATGTCCATCCGATAAACCGTGATGTTTTTGTGAGCGGCATAGGCTAAGAAAATCCTGACCGCTTCTAGTCTAGCTACCGGCGCGAATGACTCTTCAAAGTCTATCCCTTCCTCTTGTCAGTATCCTTTGGCCACAAGACGAGCTTTGTTGCGTAATTACGCCATTTCTTCATCCCTTTTGTTCTTCCATAACCATTTGAGATCAATGACGCGAATGTCAATGGGTCTTGGAACCATTTCCCAAGAGTCATGTAGACAGTATTGGAGAAGTTCCTCCGTGATCGCTTTATCCATGGTCGCTGCCATTGCCTCGCGAATGTTCCTTGGCTCTATATTGCTAATTGAGCAAAGGTAAATGCATAAGTCGCAATCGGTGGCAAGTTGACGCTCGCCCTGAATTGGCCTTGAAGGTTCAATAACTTGTTCAATTGGGGTGGTTTTTGTCCCACTTCGTGAGTAAGGATACCGTTGGTTATAACGTGATGCGAGTTAGATGGTTCTCGTAAGCTGAAGAAGATTCACTGGGACCGAGCAAACGGGTTTTCAAATAAGTCTTCATCTAACATTGCATCGTTCTGGTTTTAATTTTGCTCATCAACCGCCGGGTAGAACGGGTGCAAGAACTTGAGTAGATGTAGATGATGTTGATGGAGTTGGTGCATTGGTTTCGACTATTGTAGATGCATCTTCTGTTGGTGGTGGAGGATGATGTTGAGCGGTGCAAATGAATGATGGTTTGATGCATTTGTCGAAGTTCCACCATAGTATTCATCTAACATTAACTCAAAGAAATTCTCCCATTCTTGTTCTTTAGGATTGTCAAACGAAGTTGAATGAGCTCTTTGAGGTAATGCAGTCCGAAATGATGTGTCCGTAAGTCTGCGGTTTAGTACGGTTCTAGAGCGTAGCTCTCGTAAGCCATTTGTGAAAGTTCGTCAAACTTCACATTCATCGTCTCCATGATCCTCCTAGTTCTCCCTGTTTACACCTAATGCCCTCGAAGTTATCTGAATATCCAATGAAGATTCCAATATCACCTTTGCTTTCTTCCAAGATCTTCATTATTCAGAGGGGATAGACAAAGCGCCAAATACGAAAGTAAGAGATATCCGGTTTTCGTTGTTCACAAGTTCATATGGGGTTTTATTGAATCTGGATGGATTAGGGATCGGCTCGAAGTGAAACAAGCAAAGGGCAACAAAGACGACCCATAGAAATAACGGTGCACTAGAATAGATTAGCATTGTGCGAGCAGCTTCCACAAGAGTTCTATTTATTCTTTCAACTACCCCATTCTCACTGTGGAGTTCTAATACCGGATGTCCGAGTAATTCCAACATCTTCAAAATAAGTTCTTAACCCTGATTCGTGAATTCTGGTCGTCATTCTTACAACCCCATCGAGTTTGAAGAAGTACTTGAATACGCTTTCAAAAAGGTGATGATGATGCCCGGTGCTTCGCCTTTGATCCTAAACTTAACCCATGTATATCTTGAATAATCATCGACGATAACAAGAATATACTTTTTCCCATTAATGCTTTCAACTCTCATTGGGCCACATAAGTCCATGTGCAACATATGCAACCTTTCTTCCGAACTAGGTACTGGTTTGGGTTTATATGATGCTCTTTTGTTTTTCCTTGTTCGCATGATGGACATAAGTGATCCTTGGTGTATTTGAACTTTGGAAGTCCATTGACGATGTTGTCTTTGGCAAGATTGTTGATGGTGTCAAAATTGAGATGGGATAACTGCCTGCGCTACAAACCGTGACTGTGTTCCATGCTCGTGGTCATAAGACATATTGGTGATGAAGAGGCCATTTGATTGATGTCGATAGCATACAAGTTTGTATCACGATTCCCCGTTAAGAGATCAAGCCATCCAAGTTTCTAACGGCAAGCATTTTCCTAAAAGCAACCTCTAAACCAGATCACGTAATCACCGAAAACAAATTGTGTCCCAACCCTTCATAGTAAACCCGAAAGTGATCAAATAATTTCCAAAAGGTAGATCTCCATAACCTATGATAACTGCTACATGATCATTTCCAAACGCAGTTCCCATGAATTTCCGCATCTAAATTGATCGCCAGCCTTCAAATTCCCGGTCATGTGCTTGAGCAACCCGAGTCGACGATCCAAAGACAAATTCGATATACCCAGCTACATAAAAGAATATTGTGGAAACCGCTTGATTTTGGTTCCTTTGGGTTAGAGGTAAAATCCGATCACACTCAGAGAGGTTTCTACGGAAGTCCGGTTTATCACTCATTGTACCATTCCGAGTGTGAAAGTTCTACCTGGGTTTCCAAATATCATCCCTAAAGTATACACGCTTGGTTCCTGCCGTAGGTGTAAAGCCTAAGTTTTGCAACTAGTCTTCCTACCGCTTAAGCGAATTACTTTTGGGACGCTTTCCAACATGCTTATCATTCACATTCTTAGAAACACAATCATCTTGAACATTTAAAGATTTCTTGCAAGTTAAACAAAGAGATTCAACACATTCATTAGACTTAGTAAGTTTCATAGGTTCAGTACATTCAGATGAAATGTCTTTCTTATTCAAAAGCCGTAAATTCCTAGGGTGTTCTTCTACTTTCTTTTCTTTATTCAAGCTACTACTCCTAGAGTGAGACTCTATTGTTCCTTGTATTGCTCTTAGGATTTAGTTTGCTGCTCCTAGAGGTGCTTTCTAGTCCCTAGAGAAGGTAAGGCACACGCATTAGGATTCACATTTTATGAAGGAAAGCAAGCCAGCCTATCCAGTCTCTTTAGATGAGGCATTTATTTTTAGTGGTACTCATCTTAAAAAGGCCAGTGTAAAACTTTTGGTTTCTCATAACCGCTTTCCTTTATCAACATTTGTTTAGGTAGGGGCGTGGAGTGACCGGTTTTGATGAAACATTTTTCTCATTGACTTTTGGAGGAGGCAAAGAAATGTACATTTTTGGTTTTGGAAACCGTTTGGGAACATTTTTCTCGCTAGTCATGGTTTTGTAATCACCAGCTTTTATTAATCCTTTCCTTTTTGACTTTCCATTGAGCCCTCAAAAGATCATTTTAGCTTTCATGTCATTGAGGCACGCCATACCAGTACCAATTTTCATACTCTCTGCATTCCTCGATCAATTGTTTAAAATATGAGATATTTTCTTTTTCAAGTTTCATAAGAGCTTTTTCATATTTTGAAACAATTTCGAGGTCTCATCCGAGTCTTTCATGATCTTCAAAGAATATGTTTGCAAAATGATATAATAATGTAGTAGTCGAAACATCTTCGAGAGAGAGTCATTTAAATTTTCCAAAACTTTGATTTGTTCAACACAATCAAGAGCTTGCTTTTACTGTGATTTATGGTCCTTGACAAAGTCAGCTTGTTTCTTTCTGCTTGTTCAAAATGAATTACCCTTGCCCGGATGTTATTCAAATTGAAAATTTGAGTTTCAAAAAACTTTTTCTGTCATTATCAAAACTATTAAAACCGATGTTTGTTCTAATATTGGTTTTAGTTTTAACGTCTCTTGAAGATCTCAATTCTCGTTTTCACATTTTCCAAAATACTGGCCACACTTGTGTTAAAAGGATTGTTTCATTTGTTCAATGTTCGAAGAGAATGGAGACAACAACCGTTTTGAAACAGATTTTGAAACAGTGTGTTGACTTTTGTTTGAAACACATGGTGTGGAACTTTGACTTTCTTTTTGATTGACAAAAGTAATTCCATTAATTTTGTTCCATTTGTTATAATCATTAGGTTTGATTCCTGATTCTTTTGTTTCATTTTTGATCTACTCTCCTCGATAGTTCTAACGCTTTCAAGAGAATCACACAATAATGGGTTCATGCAAAACTCCATTGTTTAACACATCCGCTCTTTCCAGCTTTGAGGAAAACAAGGTGGTGAGTTACCAAGAGCCATTTACAAGTATGAAAAATCGGATTTACTTGATTAGAAAGCATATTGATTGTTTAGTGGAATGACCATTGTAAGAAGTAAATTGTCCAATTTTTGATCGTTTCAGTTTTATCCAGAATCTCATCAAGAAGAGAATCTTCTCGCTTTTAAAATCAAGTATCAACTTTTCTTCTTTTTCAAGATCGTAATATGTGCTTTTGTTTTGAAAGTTGGTCATTTAGTTCATAAATTTCCTTGTTTAAAGATTTGATTTTCAAATTCAGATTCACATCAAGTGTGTCATACTTGAGGTAAAATCTTTTTCTCTTAAAACATAATCTCGATAACCAATTTCTAATTCTGACATTTTGTTTGTATGAAATTCATAGGCTTTGGCATGCTCTTTGTAACTCTCAAGCTCACGTCAATTTAACATTCGCGCCTTAACTTCGCATTGACCGCTCTAACTTTCTCAACTTCAATGCCACATTGATTGATTAATGATTCAACATAAGCACGTTGTTTCATCGCCCAGATTTTGTGCCACGCCTCCACTAGGATCCACATCCGAGTTTCTGAGTTAGTATTGCTACAACTCGGATTGTCCATATATGTATCATAAAAGGGCCAATGCCACGCAGTCAAGCTCACATGAGTAAACACATCAAATATGACATTGTTTAGCATGGATCAATGATTGGTACCTCGATACTCTGCAAGGCCATAGACAGAGTGAGTTCCACTCGTTGTCGCATTCTTAGCTTCCTCAAGATTTGCCATGAAGATGCGGCCAGACACTTCCCGTGGTCTTCCAAATCATCCATAATAGCCATAAAGTCATGTTCCTCAAGACTCAACCGAATCTGGCCAAGGCTCTTTGTACTCAACAGACAGCTTTTCAAGATACTAAGATCGTTTTGTGCTTTAGAGGACAATTCCTGCCATGTGACCCATTCCTCGACAGCTATAACACTTAACTGATAATTCCGACCACATTTCCATGATTTCCAACGACCGAATGAATATTCCGATTCGATACCCATCGCTTTATTCCAACATTCTGCTCCCATTCGATACCCCCGATTCGAACCCCTGATTACCCAGCGAAATCCAAGAGTATATCCTCTGATTCCCAATAACTCCAACCATTTGTCCTTGATTACCCATATTCACACCCTACTGCACTTTGCTCATAAGTAGTGTTTGATGATATCCTTGGTTGTTGTTAGTAGGTGTGAATAGCAACTTTGATTACTTGACCCAAGAGAGAAATTATTTGGGACATAGGGTCTTCTTGATCAGATTCTAGATCAATGATTCCTTGTTCTCGTATTGTGGAAACCGTTGTGAAAGACTTGTTGTTCTTGTGGATAGAATTGTTGTTGTGGTTGTGGAATGTATTATCGCAAGGTTGTTGTGGAAGATGATGAAGCTTGTTGTTGTGTATTCATCAAGGTTGAGTCTTTGCAACGAGTGCCAATGGATCATGATTCTTTGCCAATCTTCTTCCCACTTCATCTTCACTTCTTGGTTTTGTTTCAAAATCATTCGCTTGATCAAAGTTCACCGATGAAGGTCTTTGTTTGGTTGACACAAGGACATATCGCCCCATTCTTCCGAAGATTGTTCAGAACTTGATGTTTTGAACGATAGTTCGTGTCACTTGTTTCATTAGTTCATTCATCAAAGTACAAACCTTCCATAGTAGGATTCAATGGATTCTCCCCGAGTAGATGTAAACTTTCCCATGCAGCTAGCAACTTGTTCTCCGTGGTTCTTGTTGATCGATTGCTCCATGACAAAGTCGCCTAACACGCTCCCACATATCGAAAGCAGCTTCACAACCGCTTCACCGCAAAGAAAGATGTCTATTGGTAAACCCACTGATAATATGAATTGCCATGTCATCTCGCCGACTTGTTTCTGATCCTCCTCAGAGTGTATTCCAGATTCGTGATTGAAGACGGAAGATTGTGTGGGAGGTGTTGCATCGTGGATTTCCGTGTACATTAACTTGTCGAGGCTTGAAGGGTCCATCCTGAATTGATTTAATCATGAGTTTGCCATTAGGTTTGGTCTTTATGTAACGAAGCATTCGACTTGTCCATTGAAGATAACCACCTTTTTCCAACATAGAGGACTTCGCGACCTACGCATGAATGTCTTGTTGAGTAGCCATTGATGAAGGTATGATCTGATAAAGTTGATGTATGATCTAATAAAGGATTCAATATGTTGTATTACTTCAAAGGAAAAACACACACACACAACCTGGCAACACCCCAAAATGACCATTCGAGGGTATTTATAGCACTACAACAATATCCCTAATGGGCTTGGCAAGGCCACGAATGGGACTTGATCGGGCTTGGGATACATTTTATTAATGGCTTGTATAGCTGATTTTAACCAATTAGCTTACCCAACACTTGTTCCCATGACTATTCTATCACGATATCTAACACACGTTACAAAGTTCCTAAATGTGAATGACCATCACTTCTAATAAAAACTATTAAGGCTAACAAAATGAGTTCAAAATTTCAAATGTCAATGATGGGACAAATGTCATTTTTCTTGGGATTACAAATCACAAAGTCCCGGAGGCATTTTCATAAATCAATCTAAATATGCAACTAAGATCTTAAAGAAATTTGGATTTGATTCATGACCCTCGCTGACACCCCATGATTGATCGAACTAAACTAGATGAGGACCACTCGTGATCATGATTGACCAAACAAAATATCGTAGTATGATTGGATCTCGACGTACTTCTACAAATTTAGTAATTGTGACATCTTGTTCGTTGTTTGCATGTGTGTTAGATACCGTGCTAAGCCTACTAAAAGCACCTTGAAGTTTTAAAACGGGTCTTTCGGTATCTCCAAGGAACCATCAATATGGGTCTGTACCGGCTGACACCGGTATGTTACTAACAACCTATGCGTATGGGTCATGCAGGTGTCAAGATACTCGCTCGAAGCATCCGAGGTGCTCTTTTTGGGTGATAAGCTTGTGAGTCTGGTCTTCAAGAAGCAAATGAGTACTTCTATTTCCTCTACAGAGGTCAATACGTAGCCATGTCATCTTGTTGTGCTCAAGTCTTATGGATGAGATCTCAATTATCTAACTATGGCTTTGTATTCAACAAAATCCCTCCAGATCGCGGACAATAAAGTGCTATTGCTCTCTCATGCCAACAACGCTCAACACTCAAGATAAAAAGCATATCGACATTCGACATCATTTCATCAGGGAACATGTGGAAAAAGGTGTGGTGAAACTATATTTTGTGAGGTCTCAATATCGCTAGCGCACATCTTCACCAAAGCTCTTCCCAAGAAACGCTTTGAGTTTATTCTTCCACGCCTTGAAGCTTGAAAAGTCTTCAACCGAAAACACTCAAACGCTGAGGAAGACGAGGAGTAAAGGTCTATCTTCATCTATCTCTTGTATATATCTATTCAAAAATCAAAATACAAAACTATAAAACCTTCAAAACCATAAATTCAAAAATTCAAAAATCTTCAAAAATATTGTCAATTTGTCATGCCTTTCTGGCTTGTCAATATCTACGTTTGCTGGTCATTCAAAGAATGACACGGACTTTAGATGTTTCGAATCCTTAAAAAAAAAAATATATATATATTTTTGGGAGAAAGAGAAACAATGGTTTAAGTCCTACTGTGCAAGAACCTTTTTTCAAAGAAAGAACAGAGCCATACTTATCATGTTTTCAAAATTCCATGCTCTGATTCTTTAAACATTTATCTCATAAAACTAACCGCTTTGAAAAATAACTCAGCCTCTATTTTTGATAATCATCTGACTTATTTGTCAAATAATCTCTCAATCAACAACCTATGTCATTGATTGAGGGGAGAATGATTTCAATTAAATTAAAAAGTTATTTGGCATTCAATTGTTTTCAAAAGATATTCATGCATGTTTTATCAATGGATTTTATAGTCTTAAAATCCGATCATTATCAGCTAAAACGCCTTAATCAAGTCACAATTCTTCCTAAAAGCTTTCAAAATCAATTTAAATCTATAAGAGATCACAAATCTCAAATGATTTGATAATTGTGATCGGGGGAGAATGTGTGATTTAAATAGGATTTAAACTCGATAATTCTAGTAAATGGTTTTATAAGGATGTACAAGCTCTCCTTCCCACATGTGACAAACGATTTCAAATTTTCCATGCACATGTTGAGGGGGAGCATCTATCTTAAACCTATGATTTGAAATATGATAACTTATCTCATATGCAGTTCCCTCTAGTATGTGCAAAACTCTTTTCAAATCTCGAGGCACATATTGAGGGGAGCAAAATCATGAAAACCTCATCCTTCCCCAAAATGCTTTATCTACTTGATTCGATTAGGGAAGTGATGTTGATATTTTTGAAAATGGTAATCAAAGAAGTTAATTCTTTCTCTTGCCTCCGTGTGGAAAAACTATTTCAAATACTTGATTCACATGTTGAGGGGGAGTTCTTCTTCTAAAAATATCAAAAACAATTCGGTACAAAATGCTTTGATAAAATATCATAAGTATACGGATTGATTTTCAAATGGTTTTCAATTGGTTCCTATGCAGCATGAACAATACCAAAAAGACCCACCAACTTTACATTATGTATGGTGATATAAGGACGATAAGGTTAGGTATATATTCCCATGATCCGCCGTAACTTGAGGGATCTACCCAGAGGACTATCCACTAGTTAGTGTAGAGTTCTTAGGTATGATGATAAAAGGAGAAAAATGAGATATGGGAAGAGTACGGACTAAGACTGAGCTAGTAATCGAATAAACCCAACAAGGTTCTTGCTATGAAGTCTCGGAAGCAACAAGCGGGTTGAAGAATGAAAAAGAATTGAATGAGAAAAGGGTGAAAACAAATAGCCCTCTATTTATTCAACCTTAGGGTAAAACCGGTTCAATTCAAATGCTACGATGGTAACATCGTATTGAAGACAAGACGTCATGGACCCAAAGGACGACCGCACTTCAACTTTCCAAACCACTCAAGTTCCTCTTAAAAGGACTTGTTTCATTCTCACGGGAACCTACATAATCTATCAACTTTCTTAGAGATTGTTGATATTGAAGAAGGAGACCCTCTCCCTAGTCTCTGATATAGGATCCAAATATGCACAAATTGAGTCTAGTGCCACGAGATCATCAATAAATCTCATTAGTACACTTTCAATGAAGACTCTCTCGCTTCACAATGTGAAAGAGAGATTATATCTTGAGTCCTCGATTATCCTTGTGGTATTGCCGAACATCTCAGTGATGTGTTTACATATTCACGTGAAGATGGAAAGCCTTCGAGCCAACATCTAACAAGCTCCTCGGGTAGTGTGAGATCTATTATACAGATCAACCATGTGACAAATCGACAACAATGGGGCTTATTCAATCTTTGAATCAACTCGTTCAAAGTTATGGATTGACGGATACCTTGGAAAAACCAGTCTTTGTGCTTTAAAACTCTTTTCATTAGCACGCCGAATCGTGTACTAATTTTTCAAATCAAAGGTGTTTTATGATTGATAATTGATTTTCATTAAAACCTTCGTTATATTGCAAAACAATTTCTATTGAGCAATACACGATTTTTTTTCAAATCTCTTTTCATCAATCGCTGGACGAATTACCGGTTCACTCACCGTTGTCTCTTTGAGACGTCCCGGCTGAGAACAAATAGAGTACCGCTAAAACCCCGCCAAGGAAATTCTTCGAATTATACCCGATCACAGAGCGGCCTTGTAATCATCAACGGGAACCGGCCGCGGTACCTCAATTCATCGAAAGTGATCAAAGACACTTTCGCGCTTTTATTGCTAACTGCCTTATGCAGTACACCCCGACGCTGTAAAATGATCGTAATGGGCAGTCAATCCATAGCCGCATGCTCACACACAACACATCATATCAAAAGAAATCATGATTGGTGCATCAATGACTCGATATTCTAACTATGCTCCATGCTCGCCGCCAATATCATGAATCAACGAATGCTTCCGCTACTCTAATGAGAAGATATCATGATCCAGAATGTGAGCATGTCGATCCGAAAGTCACAACATCACATAATACCAACACCACAATGGATGTATCAGAGATTTTCTATTTGTTGATGATCTCAAAAGTCGGCTCAACATTATTATCACGTGATCAAAGACCTCCACTTGATTAACCAAACATGCAATGAGTGGAATCAATGACTACGAAGCCGGAGCAAAGTACTACATCAAGAATGCAAGATCAATTGTTAATGTAATATCCGATTGTATTCAATGTCATTTTAGTATATGTTTGAGGTGACCTCCCTTAGGGGGAGATTGTTAGGAATTAGAAATTCCCTGTATTAAAGAGTCGGTCACCTCAAGTATATGTAATCGTTAGAAAGCTCGGAGTCATAGTACTTTTATGTTAAGTAGTATTTAGTTTAGTAACACCGTGGAGGACTGACGGGTCTTTACCCACTGTATGCCCGATCCACGCTCGCTGTGTATGCTTATTGTAAGACTATAAATACTCTCTACCTTCCAAGGTAGAGAGTTGGAGCTCATAATAATATTTTTTTTCTCTCACTAAGTTCCCTAAACTTCTAACTTCTGAACTCACCTTTATACTCCCACTTTGAGTTATGGTTTGATGTGTATGTGAAATCCAATATCCTACATCTTTTTACATGCAGGACCTCTACAGTAATAAAAGATATATCCTTAACAATATTTAATATAAATAAACTTATAGTTATTATTTTACTTTGACCTCGTGAATAACCTCGAATAATAGCCTCGAGTTTGAAAAACCCGAGAATTCAACTCTTGAATGACACAATCCTGTGAGCCTCATTTCTCGTTAAGACTATTGGTCTCAACCCTAGGCACATCGTAAATACTTTTTTTCTGCCCTACCAAGCCTGCAAATGTACCAACTTATGTAGATACACGCCGTGAATCACGCGTAATTTTGTTGGAAGAGACCTTGGTATGGTGCATGTAAATTACCTAAACTGCATATACCAACCGACCGGTGTTGCTAATGTTGGTTTTTCAGTAATAAATTATCTTCGAAGTCCCAAATAAACATCATCAACAAATAAGGAAATAAAAAAGAACATTAATACAAAGATCAAATTAAATAATTAATAAGCATGCGTTGTAACTTTTGAATACGCTACCTTGCCAAATAGCAATCCATAATCCGATTGTAAACATTACTTTCCACCACGCTACTGCCTCTTGGTATGACATCCGGGACTTTATTCCACCAATGACTGCTTCTTTCAAACGACTCAAGAATCCATATCTACAATAATAAAGATGCGCTAACTCATCCTAAGGTTCAATAATAATAACTTAGGAAAACATAATATAACAAGGAATAACCTTGAAAGCCCAAAAATCCAAAGAATCGTGGTATATGTTGGAACATACTCTCCATCTTTCCGCACCTTGTAGGTGTTCCCACTTGTGGTTTGATACAACATCGAGTATCCGGTCGCATAATTGCCTCCAAATGCGCCCCCATGGAAAGGAGTTCCATGCGTCAAGGTCTTCAACCAAACGCAAGAGTGTATCATCCACCTCTTCAACCAATAACCCAATCCATAAAATGACCTCTAACGATAACACTAGACACACACGGATCAAGGCTTTCATCGCTTAATTTATCGAGCAACTCTTCATCCTCAATAACACCAACAAGATCTAAGTTGGAAAGTTTTACCCCTAATTTTTTGGAAATACCCTCAACTTAAATGTTAAATCCCCTCGAACTATATAAATCAAAACTAACAATATTCCCAAAACGAAATCCTGTTATAAGAGAAAATGGGTCGACCAAAATGTAGACTACGCACCATCGAGATTATATATAGTAGGGCATGTCATAGTGATGATTATCCACAAAACCTCGCTTTTTGTAATACATAATCTAAACACATGTGCTTTATGGTCAAAAAGAACATATCCAATATCCTCCAAAACAGGTGGTCTTAAACAATTTCCTTCAATTATGATTCAGCTTTTCTTTAATTAATGAAAAGTATTTCAATTTGCTCCAACGATGACATTATCGTATTCTTAGAAAAAAAATCACCATAATAAGTAATTACTATCTCGAGGCAACTAGAATCAATACAACATACATACTGTGAGTAATCAGATGTTAGAAGAGATACAACCTGTAACAACACCTTTCACAACATATCATCGATTTCCAACAATCATATTTATCAATGAAGCATTTTATCATACTCAAAGAAATAAACAATTACCTAATTTTAGATAACTTTTAAACATAATAATGAGGCTCAGACTGTATAAATCAATAGTTTACAAAAAATGTCAGATATAACCGCCATGGTCGCAATAGTATAACCTATAGAATCGCCACGCCAAGACACTAATATCGCATCATTCGCGATGATTTAATAAGATTTTGTCATCACAACCTCATACAACACTGACACCTTATATACATAGTTAACGCTTCGAGGTCCTTACTAAGCTCCTTTTGTCGCTTCAACTCCCCGAAAGCAAAAGGCCCCGCACTCAGCGATTGCTAGATTGTTGAAAAAAAAGGAATCAGATGGGACCTCGGGGTTAATTATGTTTTTAACATCATAATTATAGTTTTGCTAGATTGTTAAATAAAAGTTAAGGAACAATATGATATAGTTGCTAATTGAAAAGAAGTCAACATACCAATGCGTTCACATTACTTTGTGATGATTATGTGGAATTTCAACTTAGTCAACCCTTCCCCAATCCCTACGACCTTTTGTCGCTTCAATAACCTTGATAAAAGGCCCCGCACCAGCTGACACAGATTGTTGAAAAACAAAAGGCACCGTTGGGGAATTAAGAATGGGTAACTATGCCGAAACCCCCTACTCATCTACAAAGTAACGTAATCTACCTAGTTCACGCTCAACTCTGAATCCGCAACTATATCATATTGATCCTAACTTTTTTAACAATCTAGAAAAGTCTATAGCAAGTATATCACACTCTATAAACTTCCAAACCGAGTGTGCAAGGTGATATGCATTAGCAAGGCTCATCTATAAAAGTTGATAAACACCCCGGAATATCGTGAGATATAACCGCCATGGCCGCAAAAATAATGTAATAAAAATTGCCATGCCAACATACGTAAATTACATCATTTTGCGGATCAAATAAGATATCATCATCATCAGCTTTACATATCACACACGTGGCCCAAAATAAACCAACTTCTTCAAACAATTACCTATGTAAAGGAGTTGGTTAACAAAGTTGCTTGTCAATATGTTATAAACAAAGGATAGACTTTGGTACTTTTGAGCCTCCACTGAAATCCCATTGCCATATCGAAACGCATTGCTATGACAAAGACATAGGAATGGATTTTCGAAGCTCAGTACCAAGGCCTTCTAGAATTTGTGGATTCTAGAAAATCATTCGAGTTGATAATCAGGAAAGCAAGCGCGTCATGAACAATACACACTATATCATTATCACAATCAACACGCAATGATCAAGGCACATCTATCGTGATCATTGAGATATTCAAAGACAAGTTGAATGTAGGAAGTTGTGTATGGTCACATTGTTACTTTCAACTTGACTTTGAATCCACTACTATATCATATTGATCCTTCTTTCTAAGTATAACCTTACATATAAACTATTTTTAACAATCTAGCAATAATATATAACAATTATATCACACTCATATAAAGTAACAAACAATCAAAATATGATAAATACAAATAGCACCGACACTGTAAAAAAAAACTTCCCCAAATGCCCCTATGGGCAAATACTTTGAAGAATCTCGGAACTCCTCCATATACTTGTTTATTCACCGCAATCCAGTTTGAATGAATAGCATGTCGATCTAGGTTGATTTTATAAATTACACAAATGATCCTGTGTCCATGCCATTCAACAACAAAGCTGAATTGTAAGTAAACAAACTATCTCAAGATTTGGTTAACTTGTTCTGATCAAAGATATATAACGCCATGGTCGCGAATAAGTATTTATAATCAAAGATGTATGAACCACACCATATTAAGTTTATTTTGCTACTCAAAGGTGGTGCCGCTCATCCATCTTTTGATCATTAGATACGTTTGTGTGCTAACAAGTGTACAATTAGCCTTTTATGTTGATACTCACCGAGCAAAGAGACCATTTTATCAAAGTGACAAAGAAACAATTACCTAACAATATTTAGCCCTTTCTAACATAATACTGAGGCTCGACTGTATAAATCAATAGTTTACACAACATCAGATATAACCGCCATGGTCAGCAATAGTATAGAATTGCCACGCCAAGACCCCAAATATCTATCATTTGCATGATTTAATAAGATCTTGTCATCACAAAAGCTCTTACAAACTCAAATCTTATATATGTAAAGTTAGACTTGTTTGAAAAGGCATGTCTAGTTTAACACACTTATCCACGGAAGTATATAACAGGATGCTAAAATTCAAGCCAATCATGTTTCATTGGGACGGCCATCATAGGGACAATGAAACATGATTATATATATTCATGTGTCACAACGGATGCCAACCACAATGAAACATGATTAATCAAGATGTTAATCATCTATGCTGAGTATACAATCCGTGTATATATATGCATTTCAGCGCTCCGGGATCAGAAAAGTTTGATAAATACAAAACATCGATATAACCGACGCGGGCTACAAAATAATGTAATAAAATGTAAAGCCAACCGACGGCTAATCACATCATTTGCTTGATCAAATTAGATAATCGTCATCACAAAATTTCATGTAACAAATACACAAAATACACATAACAATAATACAATCTGCTACTAAAACACACTTGAAACACTCAAACATTCCCAAAATCAAAATCAAACGTAAGTCCTGCCCCATAAGGGTACACACAATGTATGCTACCGAATGTATTGTGACATGCATTATCAAGGCTTAGATCTGTATAAATAGATAACTCCAAACATCAAGATATAATCGCCATGGTCGCATAATATGTAATAAAATTGCCATGCCAAGATAATACGACAAATCACATCATTTGCTTGATCAAGTAAGATAATTTGTCATCACAGCCCTCATACATATCACAAAATAATAAAACACGTGAATAAAGGTTAAAATAAATGGTGTATCTAAAGTAGCTGATAGAATTAGTTGGCAAATGGTTTCGTCTCTAACTAGCAAAGGGGCCCCTTATGAACTAGGAGTGGTTTCTTCTCGAACTAGCAGCCGATGCGCTTAAATATTGCTCTGGTTGCTGCTAAACCGAATCAATCTCAAAACTTAACTTCATTAAGCTGCTGAACTAGGGTTGGCCAGAGCAGTATTCATACCACCTCTAGGTGCGACGCGAGTTAACCAACCAAGCCACACCCAATCACCAACTCAATGCTTATCTTGTAGAAGAAAAGGCTCTGCAGTGTTTTATTGTAGGAACTAAGCAGCTTTTATTCAAAGTAGGCAAAAGGTCCAACAAATCACCTATGTAAGGCAAGGTGGGCCCATGTGAACTATATGAGTTTCCACCTACACCACATTTATTCACATACCATGTTAAATATTAGCAAAACTTACCCACCTTATATATGTGTGTTTTAATTGAAGTGGTGTTGCTAAATAGGTTACAAAATTCTCTCAAAAATGTCTAAAAAAGACTTCTACCAACAATTTGAACAAAAAGACTTCGCCAACAAATTAATGAAGAAGAACTTTTAAGACAAATGAGGAGGTCACAAGTAAGTGAGGAAGCAGTAAGGAGCTAATTGAAAGAGATAGTTTTACTAGTGAAAGCCGAAGGGAAATGACTTTATGCCCAAAGATGTAAGTGTTGTTAGAGATGGAGGAAGCAGTCATATGGAGCAAGCTTAAAATGGAGGAACAAGAACTTCCCTGACAGAGAATTCATGCTTTGTATGGCAGAGTGGGATACTGAGCGATTTGAAGGTTGGTCTGAGTATCTTTACGACGATGGTTACGCATCAACTCTCAAACTTGGGATCAACCGATTATATTTAGTTGTGTCGCAGCTTAATTTCATTGTATTTTGTTTCATCCCAACCCGCTTTGCACTATCATTACAGTGCTTTATTCACTTAGTGCCATCTTGGCTGTATGCTTATTCATTTCTAGTCTACAACAACATCCATCATTTGTTTTCAAACTTAATAAGTAGCAAAGAAATCACTAAAACCACAAGAATAAATTAATCACCCCAATACGCTACCAATTAATCACTAAAACCATTTAGTGCCAGCTTATCTTTACACATAGTTTTTATTCACTTACCTTCAACAACATCCATCATTTGTTTCTCAAACTTAATTAGTAGTAACAATCACTAAAACCACAAGAACAATTAATCACCAATACGCTACCAACTTAAAATTAACCCTAAAAATATCAAAACCCAAAATCAAACAAGAACAATTAGCGAAACCTATATCAATGTAATTACCAACTTAAAAGTTAACCCCTAAATTAGCTTAAACCCTAAATCCACACGCGATACCAACTTAAAAAATTAACCATAAATCAAATATTTAAAAATAAAACCCCCATAATACGATACACAACTAAAAAAATTAACCCAAAAATAGCGAAACCCTAAATCAAACACAAAATTACTTACCCTAGCCCAAATCGTTTTTTTATAGACATTAGATCTGAAAGTGTGGCTTAATGGTTTGGATTATTACATTAGTGATCCGAGGTGTTATGTGTGATAATAAAGTAAGTATCGTTAGTGGATAAGAAGTGTGTTAAGGAAGATTTGTATTTGTAAAATATATAAAGTGTATAAATGTATTAAAGTTATAAAATTATTTATACACTTTTAAAAGTTTTTTATACATTAAATACATCAGTATTATAATCATGATGCACCAAAAGTACATAAGTGTGGGACCAGTTGCCCAAGATATATGTGACTTTTAATAATAAAAAAGACCATACTTTTGTACTAAAAGACACAAAAATGTCACTTGCCTAATAAAGTGAATAAAAGTTTCGTTCAACTAAACACCTATACACAGACTATGTAAGTACAAGGTGGGCCCAAAAAAGGGGACACATGTCACCTATATGGGAGAGTTGACCAAATATTGAATTGTGAGAGTTGTCCATGGGGTATTTAGAGAAGTAAAATTTTTTTGGGGCATTTGGTGAATTCATTGCAAGAACCGTATTTGAGAATTCCACTTTTGATTATTCAATTACTTCTGACACATCTATACTACTTATAAAGCATTTAGACACTTCCCTCCTATTTAATTTTTAAGACTTCCTAAAATAGATTTTAAGCAAATACAAGTCAAAAAACATAATTTACAAGTATGTAAAGTACAAATCAAACTACAAAAACACTATTTTTTTTACATATAATTAATACACTATTAAAAACACAACTTCACCAAATTATACAACTATTTAACCACAGTGTACAATATAATCAAGCAACCCCTTAATTCAACTCATCTCAGTTTCATAACAAAGATTCGAAAACAAAAATAAATGACAAGATCTCATAATTCTAACTTGTTTTCAAATCATTTAAAATCCACAAGTTTTTGGAAAACCACATCATTGATATGTGAGAAGCAAAGCTTCTTTGGAATATCCTAAAATTGTAAGGCAAGAACAAAACAAACTTGGTTTCATTCCCACCTTCTTTCGGTGTAAAAAACAAAAAAAAAAATAAAAAAAATAAAATAAAAAACCTGTGGGTACTAGAAAGAAATCTTAATAAGTTGCTTGTGATTTGAAACACAGAAGTGTGGCTGTATTTTTCGTGGTGAAGATTAAATGTAAAAGAAAGGGGATCTATTTTTTTTGAATTGCGCTCTAGGTGGAAAGGAAAAAGCAGCTTGTGTTTTGTGTTAGTAGAAATTAGGTTAGCTGTGTGGGAGTTGATATTAAGAGTGACTTAGTAAAGGTTTATTACCGGACTTTTTTTACTATTTTGGCCTTCAAAATTTATTGAAGTTTTGTACTACTAATCAAATTTTAAAGTGGACCAAGTGTTTTATTGATAAATTTTTTGTTAGCTGAGTTTTTACTCTCAACGATTTTAACCTCTTATTTTCACAATATTATTGTACACCGTTTTTATATTTTACAGAATCTCATGTGCACCCTACTATTTTTGTATGAAATAGTTTGTTTTTACTTAAAAATCTCACTGTTTGTAAAGTTATTGTTATAAAACGCATATAACCAGAAAACATTGTTTGCTAGAATTTTAATTACAGGGTACCCGCCGCCGCATCGCGCGGATACCCTGCTAGTTAAGTTTATGCAGTGAATCGTCATTCAGGTTGTTAGGTACTTAATATAACTATTCGGACATTAGCGTCGACGCCCGAAGGTATACAATAGCCTGAGTTTCTATGTACTTTTTTTTAATTATTTGACATATGGGTGTAGCAGTGTATATATGGGTGTCAATTAATTACAACAACAAAAGATATCTAATTTTGTCAAAGCGAAGTATTAGAGAGGTGAAATGTAGATAGATCTTATCCCTATTCAAAAGTAAACTTGAAAGTAGGGATATTGCTTTTAAAATAAACCTTTGACAAGTGTGTATATGCGGGTAAAAGTGCTTAGATATATTGGCATGGGTGATTGTGTAGATATCGGGGAAAAAGAAACTACGTAAACATAAGACACAAAACAAGCATACGAAGGTATATGGTGTGTTTGGTAAAAATAACAGTGATCAATATTTTTCTATAAAATTGTTTGGTTAAGACGTTAAGTACCTATAGTTGTAACTATAATATGTAAATCAACTCTTAAATATTTAGCGCTCCTAAATGCTACTTCATGGACCTTTGAAAATTAAGCATTTCGAAAAAAGAAAAAAAAATGTTACTAGTTGCTTGTCAAAAGAGCATTAAAAATTACATCGGTTAAGGCTCACCTCTCGTAAATGATTCTAAACGCTTTTCGCTAACACACCTAGTCAAAATACCATCATAAGGTATTAGAAAAGAGACATGAAAGCATACATCACATGAAGAACACCGTATACAATGCATAGTAAGGGTCTTAGAAAAGGTGCACGTAATAACCACATTATGAACAAAGATATATATAAAAAGAGGAAAGTGATAATGAGGTTGTCTCACATGTAAGCTTACATGCGAAACCACTCAAAATCGTCTAAAAGTACATCACTTTGATTATTATTTTTTTCAAAAATTGATTAGTGTAAGATATATGAGCAGTCGAAGCGCTTTTCATTTGTAAATTAGATAAAATTATTGTTTAATCTAAACTATATTTTTTAATAATAAAAAACACTAAATTATGGGTGTGTTTGTTAAAAGTAGTTTTGAGCAGTAGCTGCAGCTCACCGCTTCTTAAACAAGTATTAGAAAAATTAGTCTTTCTAAAAAATAGCACAACTCATCGTTTTTTGTCAAACAACCATGAAAAATCAAAAAGTTCATTGCTCACCACTCACCATCACAAAAACTCCAAACCACTCCACGCCAAGCATACCTTTAAACAACTATTATATATTAGAGTGAACCAGGATATTATGTGCAATTAAAGTAACTAATATTGTGAAGTGACATAATTAAATAAAGTATTTTTGTTGTTTTTTTCCTTAAGTGGCATAGTTTTAGAAGATTTAGCATGTCGACTCAGATGTGAGACAACCTCACATTGAGTTTTCTCATATGAAAAAACATATATTGTTAGAGGGGAACATAAGCATAAAAAGCAAACGAGCACAACACGTAAGGTATAAATGCTTGCAGGAAATAGGGCCTATGGACAAACAAAAATCTATGTCCAAAAGGTGCAACAAAGTTCGAAGACGGGCATAGCTATGGGATTTTGTACCTAAAGGCAAAGGAAATATATATAGGAGAGGCTAAAAAAACACGTAAGAACCAAAGCTACTGTCTCATGTAAAGCTTAAAAGCGAAAACTATCTTGTAACAAGAGGCGACATAGACCTTCTAACCGCATAATTCTATCTCTCCAGGTGTACCTATTAGATGTCATGTCCTTAGACAAAAGAAGCTTTTTCATATCCTGCTTCTATCTATCATCCCACCTAAGTTTTGGCCTACCATTTGTCATCAAGCAATCAACTATCAAAGCTTTGACTCTCCTAACTCGCTTTGTTTGTTGTCTCCTTCTGACATGTCTGAACCATCTTAGTCGTTCTTTTTTCGTATTGTTGATGTGTGTGAATTAAATGAGAGTTGCAAAAGTGTGTGAATTAAATTATATTCAAATACAAAAATAATTAATACTTTGTGAATGGCATTTACTTTTATAAATAAAAGTATTTTGGTACAACATTTTAAACAAATGTGTTTTCTCATAATATAATTTAATGTTTAAAACGACAAAGTTTTTAATGTTATTAATAACTAATTTAATAAGTCCTTTTCAAAGCCCTCTAAACTTTATTAGAATCACATAAGCAAATTGCAAGATAAGTCTACAAAATTTTGGTTTCGCCTTATTTTTCTGAGTGTCTTCAATAAGAGGCATATTAATGGTTTTTTTATTGTGGGAAAAAGTCATTTAAAACCTTTTTTTCATTTGAGGTGAAATTTTCGTCATCAATTTGGGAAATTACTTGAACAAAACGCGACATGTGGCAACTTGGTCATGCATGTAATAAATATCAATCTCAAGGTGCTTATCGCGTTGTTGACCTGTGGAAACCTTAAAGCAAAACAAAGCAACGAAAGCAAAGGCAAATACCAAAAGCAAATACAAAACCAAAGACAATCGTTGGCCGACAACGACATCTTTGACCTAATCATATTTTTGTAGCAGGCGGCTTCCGGCGGCAGGGTTGCCGCAACGATGGTGATCATGCTCGTGTTTTGTGTAGAATTTTAGAAACGAATAAAAATACGTTAACAATGGCAGTTGTCACACCCCAAAATTACCTGTTTTGCAGCGGAATGGAATTCCTGCGGGTTGACTGTCATAGCATCACAGTTACAGTTATATTGAACGACCTAAAGTGTCGTTTGGAAAACACATCGTTTGATTTAATAAAACATTCAGAGTTTACAAAATATAGGTCCCAAATGAAAATCATCATGTGCGGAAATAAGTTTGATACAAGCCAAACGATGTTTTTAAAGTGCATAAATTTCCATGTGAGACGCGTGTCACCCGCGACTCTATGATAAGTCCACATGCATGCCATGAAGTGTATGCCTTAGATACTTGAGATAAAACATGCTTAAAAGTGTCAACACAAAGGTTGAGTGAGTTCATAGAGTTTGAGTTGTCATGAAAAACCTTTAAAGAATGTGCGTGCAGCAAAGGCATTGCAAATCCACTCAGTTCCAAGTTCCGCTCATACAAAACTTGCAACTTGTGTGTTTACAACCCATTGCCAAAATATGTATAGTTTATGTTCAAGCACATGTTGTCAAATGAATCCACATAATAGTACATAACTTAACGTATCAATAGTCCAATTGATATAACACATAATTCGTATAGTTTCAAATAGTTCCAAGACCATTAGTTCATGATTGTACCAAGACCGCGAGTTCAACATTATACCAAGACCGCTAGTTCAATGATTATACCAAGATCGCTAGTTCAATGATTATACCAAGATCGCTAGTTCAATGATTATACCAAGACCGCTAGTTCAATAATTATACCAAGACCGCTAGTTCAATGATTATACCCAGACCATTAGACCATGATCATACCAAGTCAGTCAACTCAATGATTTATGATATAGAAACTCTAATCATGGCAATACTGTTACTTCGTATGACTAAACATTCAGTTGAGATAAACACATAGTTTGCAAATAGACATGAATGTCATAAAAGTTGTTGATCATGTATCTCCCCCAAAAGTAGTATAAAAACAATTGAAAATGGGGCTATGGAACTCACCTGATGCAATGATTATGATGAAAAAAGTGAGTACACTGAAATGCGGCGCAAATCTCTAACTGCGACCTATTACGAATTATATGATCTATTATAATTCATGAATATATATCGTACATGAAAATCCACATGTAATCTATACCACTTATGCAGTTTTGAAAGTAGAGTTTATCATCGAAATATATGTTTATAACATCTCGTCAAGTTACCAAAATACTTTACAAGTATTTACGTTGAAACAACATCCTACGATAGTCGTTTAGTGATTTATCAAAAAAAAAATATAGTTTTTCGTTGCAAAACAATATAATTTGACAATTCATGAAAGTGATTAAATGGCCTCGAAAAGCTAGTCGTAAAATAGTGAATATCGAGTGTTAGGAAACAAACTCAATGGTATTGGAAAGCTTGTCACCTTATCTCAAAGTCTTAGCTTTTAAGTTTTGATCATAGAGGTCTCGATCATGGAGAAAAATATAGGTAAAGTAGGGTACTTGTACCAAAAATATTGTTTAAGGGTAGTTTTCTGCAAAGTTTGAGTGACCGTATTTTATTCGTTACAACTCCGTTTGACGAACGGTTGAACATTTTGGAAAATAGGCTATGTGAACTCACTTTTACTAGAAGACATCGTTTTCTAAAAAGTATTCAATCGATGTTAAAAACGACTCTCAACATGGTCACTAACGACAACTAGTTTTTGTCTAATAGGAAAAATATATAAGTGTTTTATAATTGTATAAAAAGTTACGATAACCTTGTTTAGAATATGAATAACTTAGTCGTTATAATTCCGTTTTCCACGTTTTATATGTCCTTAGCTTCGTGTTAAAGTATACTAATATATTTTTGATAAATCGACTCATTTAGA
The DNA here is from genome assembly GCA_910596185.1 of Chrysanthemum makinoi. Taxonomy (NCBI): domain Eukaryota; kingdom Viridiplantae; phylum Streptophyta; class Magnoliopsida; order Asterales; family Asteraceae; genus Chrysanthemum; species Chrysanthemum makinoi. The sequence continues at coordinate 192,303,627 of OU343220.1, read as the reverse complement.
TAACGCTTAAGACTCATTTTTAACCCTTAAAAATCTGGACATCATGCTGTTTTTCCGGAAAAATATAGTTTTCGTCGTTAAACTTGAAAATAGCATAACTTCTTCGTTATAAATCCGTTTTAACCCGTTCAAGCGATCACGTTTTCGTTTTAAAGTATATTTTCTGAATATCTAGCTCAAAATATTTTATAAACTGTCAAAATTTCCAGACTTAGCAAAAATGATCAGACCTTATATTTAGTTTGTCGAAAGTGATTTCTCTCGCGTAATACTTATTCTAACCACTTCAAATCAACACCAAATCTATTCTAAACCTACCATACACCTTCTTAGGGTGTCATGGGTTCCTAAATATTATCAAAAATGATATATTTCAAAGGATTAATTATAGGATGATATATACTAATTATAAGTACTAAAAACAATAAAAGTGGTATAAACTCATGAGAATACTTGCATCTACCTATATGACAATTGTACTAGATCAAAAATATGAGTATGAAAGTTATGAAAAATAATATGTAAGCTTATTAGGATGATTATGTGAAAAAGATGATGAAAACCTTATTAATCTATAGGTTTTTATTTCAAAACCTTAACTAGATTACTAATATCACTTGTAAAATACTTGATCTTGCAAAATACTTGGTTTCTCTTGTGTTCTTGCCCTTGTCCGGTTATGGTAGAGAGGAGAGGAGAGGATTTTGCAACTTTTACACCTTAGAATAAGTGTTGTATGTGTTTTTGTTTAGATGATAAGAATTGTAGTATGTAAATATCTATTCTAGTATGCATATGTGTACACTTTAGTATCAAAAACCAAATTGGTCACTTTTGATAACTAGGGGGCCGGCCATGGGGTGTAAGGGGGGGGGGGTGAGGTGTATTTTGATGTAGTAATGTATTATTAGTTAAGTATAGTGTGTAATTTGTAAGTATAAATAGGTATTTAGTGTAGCGTTAGCTAAAAATAAATTTTAACGGATCAAATTAAAATATATCGAAGTCATAAAAATTATAAAAATATATTTCTTACAAGAATTGAGTGAAATAATAATTATCGAGTAGTATTTACGAAAACCGTCGTAAATATATATATATATATATATATATATATATATATATATATATATATATATATATATATATATGTATATATATATATATATATATATATATATATATAGGGTAGAGTTAAAATAAAAAGACAAAATTCCGTAAAAAGAATAAAAATATTTATTTTTTTTTGAAAAATTCTCGAAAAATCCCAAAAAAATTCCACAAGATCGGGTATGTTGGTGCATAAAACTTTTGTGAAAACATTTTTTATAATTTTGAGTTTTGATACGTTTTTTTTAATGCACAAAAATGAATTTTGATGCGCAAAAAAAATTTGATGCACAAAATTTTCAACTTGTTTTAGTTAGATGCACAATGTTATTTTTATGAAAAAAAGTCAAAATAAGTTGGGTGCAAAACAATTTTGATGCACAAAAAACGATTTAATACATAAGCGTATTTTTTCATAATTTTTAGGAAAAAATATTCACTTTTAGAAAAAGTTTTTCACAACTTTTTCATGCACTATCATACCCGATCTTGTGGGGGAATTTTAAATTTCAAGAACTTGAAAAATTCTTTTATCTTTTTACGGATATTTTATCTTTTATTTGATCTTTATCCTATATATATATATATATATATATATATATATATATATATATATATATATATAACAATTTATATACCAAAATAAATTTAAAACCTCTGGTAAACTAATACGGAGTAATATAATTTTTATAGTCTTAAAATGAGTATAAAAATATATCAAGATAATTTTTGGAAGTGTCGGATCAAATATTCAAAATAAATGATTACACGATAGCGTTTATTTAATAAGAAAATAAACGTTTAATGAAATATGCAAATCCATGCATGAACTAATATATTGATGACGTTACTAATGATATGTAGACTAATTCTAGTCTATATGAAATACCTCAATGATGTTTTCATGAATACGCAGCTAAACCCTTACGGTTACGCGTATTTGATACTCGTAAACATAGTTTACGTTAAATGATGAATAGTGAAGCATGAATAGTGATTTTTCACCGGGAATGAATAGTGTTTCGTGAATAGTAAAATTTTAAAATACGTTCTCAGAAGGGGCAATTTCATATTTCCCCTAATTTTTGTTGGAAATTTCATATATACCCAAACATGCATTAAAAACATTGTACATTATGCATTCAATACTTGCACTTTGGGTATATATGAAATTAATCATGAAAATAGGGTGATATATGAAATTAATCCTTCTCAGAATATCAAATCGACTTAAAAAATGATGAATAGTAAAACGATGAATAATAACCGATGAATAGTAAATTCCCGAGATGAATAGTGAAATTTTCAAAGTTCATTAAAATGACCTGAAATTACGAGTTGTCACAGCAGTCAACTTTAATTTGTTAAATCATATATATAAAGTTTTATCTGAAATTTGCAAATATTTTGTTCTTTTTGATAGAGAAGGATAAACAGAAGCGGCTAGAACTTGAAAAAATACCGTAAAAAAGGCGACCGATTAGATTTGAGAATCATGATAAAGGTAGCCTTTACAAGACTTGTAAGTGGCTTGCAATCAGACTTAGTTTGCAAGTTCGCGCATAAATGGACCAACAAATAATATACACTAATAATCAGTTCTTTTCATAATAACAAAAATGAACATTATATTTCTTTGATGGCCTTAATTAGTTGAGAACTTGAGATTAAAAAAAGAAGAAAAAAGAAAAAAGAAAAAAAAAGAAAAGAAAAGTGATTTGTAAAGTTTAAATGATTGAGAGACTTAAATATGTTATTAATTTTGTGTCTAAAACGATTATGTAGTTGTTTACCCGTTTATGAAAAACGAGTTCTTTGTTGTAACATATATTTAGTTATTATACAGTTAGCCGTATCAAATAGCTATGTCAATACCAATGATCCTTTAGTCCATTGGTAGAGCTTTGAAACTTGGGTCAATAGACGGGTTCAAACCTCTTCATGGCACTAAAGATCATTTAGTACCATCCCCCATAAATGCTTTCCGAGATGTCACTGGGGCAGTGCTCATTGCACAGGGCGGAGTCCTTGGGGGAGGGTGCGGTTGGCATCCTTAGGATGCATGGGACCAGGGTGATCCCACCGATCTTCACCTTTTTGAAGAAGAGCTATGTCAATGTTTTTTATATTTGACCATACACACGTAAAATAATGTATTTGCACCATTTTGTTCTTCAAAGCAAATTTTGTTTTTTTTACCCTTTTGTTTCCTTCTAATTCTGTAGTGGATTGCATAATATTAGGAAATTATTGTTGCTTCCAATTTTGTAAGCTTTTCCTTTTTATCTTGAACGAATCTCTTTCTTATTCTTGTTCTGTATATACCTTCAAAGTTTCCTCTTTTACTGTCATTCTTATTTTCTTTTACGGTGATTTATATTTCCAGTGCAAGTTAAAGGTACTATTTTACAATAATCTATGACAATGTAGATTGAATTGAATTGTACAGTAATATGGTAAAACTGCTTCATAGTAATCAAAAAGAGACAATGTCAAAAGTACCAATAAAGATCAAAGCTTATAAAGTGTACCAATGAGAAAAGGAAGCAAAAAGCTGGAGTAATACCTTAACGTATTGAAACCTTAACATAAAAGCTTGAATATAACAATCGTAAAACTAAAAGTGTAATGGGCAAAATAATAAAAAAAATACAGTTCTTTTTGTGTGCAAGGATAGTAAAATGATGTAATTATCATCTCCCATAAAAAAAGGGATTGAGTTTACAAAGAACAATAAAAGTCAAAAATGCATATATCTCCTCCCAAAATGAATAATTGCATATATATCCTTTGTACAAGTTTTTTACGCACGTAATACAATGATTTTTATGCATGATTTGGATATATATGCAATTTGTATTTCTGAGAGGATATATATGCAAAAGCCCCATAAAAATATACAAAAATATAGTAGATTTTGTTATAGTCTGGTATAAAATCAAGATTTGAGAAGAAACTTGGAAAACAAGCAACAAATAAAAATATCAAACAATTAAAACAATAACATGCTATAATTTTTCAGAACATAAATTCAATTAATTAATATCAACTAAGAATAAAACTCTATAAAATTCTGCAATCCACTATAAGTCAATAAGAAAACAAAACATGTCATGTTTGGTAAAACGTATTCAAATTCAATACATTACTCAAAAGCCCAGGCATTCTCTTTACGGACTTCTTCCTCTTCCTCTGGTGTGTAATCGTTCTTGATGTTAAACGTCTTACGGATGTCCTCAGGTTTCTTTCCTTTGATCATATCAGCAACAGTTTGACAAGTGAGATCCAACAGGCTTTTGATGTTGAGATAGTTACCAGCCTAACAATAAAACAAGGATTACTTGTCAACATAGTCACAAACAAGTAGCATATCTAGGTGTTAAATCCAACAGGTTTTTCGGTTCACTGAATATCGTTTTTGTTAATCTCCTTTTCTAAAATTTATATTCATAAAAACTAATAATAGGCTCAAATATTAATGAGTTAATGTGTACTAGCAGTTTGACTGTTTGAGCATTCAAATTCAGACTCTACGGTTTTATCACAATTTTTTAAAAAAGCAACTAATTTTACATAACATAAACTAAAGTGAGACCCTTAATAGACAATCAAGTGCATGAACACAAGTCATACGGTGAGTAATCTCTATAAAAGAAAGCCTTAATAAACATAACGCAAATAATAAAAAGCACATAGCATATATTCATAGAAAATATACTTAACAATTACTATTCACAAAATCTAAACAACGTAATCGAAAAAAACACATAACAAAAAAAGAGGTACCAGAATGAGATCAAACAGAGTGCCCTGATCGACTTTCACAAACTCAGCATCAAACGCTTTCAAATCTTCTTCAGCAATCTTATCTTCAGCATCGGTTGCCTCGACATGTTTCTTACAATACTCAATAACCTTAGACAAGATCTTGCTTGTGACGTTGGGAGAGCTCTTCAATCATGTTTTTATCGTTTGTGACTCCAACGCCACTTTCTCATCTATCTCAAACGTCTCACCCTCCAAACTCTTGAGAACAATCTTCTTTGATGAAGAAGAAGAATCCGCCATTATTGGAATGAATGTGTAACTTGGGAATGAAGAAAAAGAAAAAAAGTAACCCTAATAGTAATCGTAAGTTTATAGAAACTTTTATGATTTTGGTTTGATTTGTTTGGGTAATGTATTTATAGAGTGGTATCCTTGCGGGAGTAGGACTCTGTGTTTCTATGTTTAACGTTTGAGTACAACTTTAAAACTTTGCAACAATATTGTTAAATTTGGCCCATATTGTTTTGATAGTATCCATTGGTTGGTTGTAATGATTTCCACGTGGAGAGCGGATCTATTAGAAAGAGAGCAAAATTTAAAAAGTTTAAAAAGTAATATTGACCGTTAGATTTGTTAAGATTTGTGCCCCTTTAAAATGATAGGTTTCTAAAAGGGCCCCGTCACAAGGGTATTCCCGTCTTTCAACATTAGTCAAATACTCCATTATCTGAATTTTAACTATTCCTCTCATTATTTCTATCTTCATTTTTCTCTCTCCTATTTTTAGACCAAAATCCTTATAACCAGATCTCGAAATTTTTTCATTTTATTTCTTATAATTCAACTCCTTAAATTTTGATAAACATTTTGTATAATTTTAATCTTTGTTTTGATTTATATCCAATCGGGTTGCTGGAAATTCTCGCCGTAGACGGTTACGGCTGTAAGCGCCGAAGATGAAAGATGAGCAATTTTCTGAGATACTCTGTTACAATTCGAATCATGTGTACACAACATGTAGTACTTGATTGACTGCAAATAGAAGGACCATTCATGTGGTAACAATTGAATTATATTTCCATTTTGAAGTGTTAAAAAAGTTGGATAAAAAATAGAGCACAATTACCTATTGCAACACATGATTTTATTTGATATTTATTTTTGTTTCATCTTCTAAGCATTTTGGCATAAATGAGATGTTATGGTATTCTTTATCGATTTAATTTTGAGATTAGCTTTGGTGAAGTTTTGTAATGGGATAACCTGATAAAGTTATAGTACTGAGTACTGACAATAACAAAAGTGGCATGAGATTTGAGTTTGGCATAAATGAAATGGTGATTTTGGTTGTGAGTGTTTTGTGTCATGAATTGGTAATTAGAGTGATTTTTAAAATAAATAGCAATGTTCATCAATTTTGTAACAAAAAAATATCGTTCATCAATAAAGGTTTGTTCATCAATAAAATAGTTGTTCATTTGTTCATCAATAAAAGTATTCTTTATCAATAAAAAATTGTTCATAAGTTTGTCAAAAGAAATCACAATGTTCATCTGTTAGGCTGGTTCCAATAGAGTCACACGATCGAGTGACTCGATCGATCCTCAGTTGATCTCTTTGTTGTGGGCAAAAAACCACGATCGATCACATGTCCACTTTTCACCCAACTTGGTCCTTGCCCGTCGAGTATAGTGTGAGATTGTGTGTGTGTTTAATAATATAATAGTATTTTTGTGGGGTATATTTTTGTAGTGTATGTCGTATTACTAGGGCACCTAATCGCCTGAATGGCTGGAGAGTGAAAAGTAAGGATTGAATCCCCTTCATGGAACCAGCCGCCAAAGTCCACAGGTGTTCATCAGTTCATCAATTAGTTTTATGTTCATCAGTTACATCACTTGTTCATCGGTTTTTTTGGTTCATCAGTTAGTCAATTAGTTTTGGTCATCGGTTAATTTTGTTCATAGATTATTTTGTTAATGTTCATCAGTTCAAGTTACTATTGTTCATCAGTTCATCAATTCATCAATTTTCTAATAAAAAAACAATGTTTATCAGTTCATCAGTTATTTTTTATATTGTTCATCAGTTATTTTTTATAACGTTCATCAGTTGATTTTTATAATGTTCAGCAGTTTTCGAAAAATGACGTTCATTGGTTATTTTTATATTGTTCATCAATTATTTTTTATAACGTTCATCAGTTATTTTTTATAACGTTCATCAGTTTTCGAAAAAAATAGCATTTATCAGTTATTTTTTATAACGTTCATCAATTAAATTTGATAACGTTCATCAGTTATTTTTGATAACGTTCATCAGTTATTGTTCATCTTTAACGTGCAATATCTCACTCATATCATATCGGATTTGAGTGATTCAAATTCCCAATTTAAGAATGGTCAAAGCCTATAATTTTCATGATTTAAATTTTGTAAAATTCGGCTTTTAAACTAGTCAAAATTAGAGCCGAAAATGCCAAAAATTTCAATAAAATCAACACCCACTTAAAAATTAGAAAAAAGCTGAGATTCATATATCATAATGCATACCAAATTAAAGAGAATTAAATTTTAAAAAATATGGTGAAATCGGTTTTTATTTATAAAAGTTCGTCGTTTAAAAGTTATTTACATTTGATTTTGTGGTTTGGAATAAAAAAATTAGTTAAATGGACCATGCCCATAACCGAATTTAATAAGAAAAAGAAAGATTGGATAGATGACACATGACATCAATGATAGGCTTTTTAAATTTTTTCATAAAGGATCTCAACTCTTTTCACGTTAACTGATTTTTATTAGGTCTTTCTATGGCTTGCGAAAGCACATTTAAACTATAAAAAGAGACAAAACGGATAAAAACATATGAAAACGTATAAAAAACAGATTAAAAACGCATGAAAACATAAAAATATGCGAAACATATTATAACACCCCGAAAATACGGTTAGGCTTATCATACGACCGGGTGCTACTATCATGGTATACAACATAAGGTACAAAGAAGGTTTTATCCGTTTATTTAGAATAAGATTCATTAATTGAAAACTATAAGTTTACATTAATGAAGGAGTAATTAGAAATAGGCCCAGATAATTAAAGCGGTCCAGATTATTCATCAGAGTCTTCTGGGAAGTAGCCCATTAAACGTCTTCAATAGTGATATGTAAGCCTTGAGAACACATGCTAAAGGGGCCAGCTTACGCTAGTGAGTTCATAGGTTTAGTTACAGGTAATAGTGGACTGATGAAGTTAATTTCTATGGCGACTAAAGGCACCTATATCGCAAACATTCCAATCAACAATCATCCCAATCAATAATGAATCCAATCAATAATCAACAACACAATCGAGATCTCAGCAGGGGCTGGCGACTCTAGTCAGCACTTGGTCGTAGCAAGGCCTAGAACACAAATACCCTGGTCTAGGTCGGTCTATTCTTAGCTAGGCATCGCGTTATAGCATAGGAATGCTACCTAGATTAAGTCAACTAATATCGCATGTCTAACCTTTCCCAATCAACGCATTAGCAATTCAAAATAGTAGTGGCAGGTCCAAGAAGTAGTTTGTTTTCACATAAAACACATAAGATCACAATCCAAAACCAAATATTCCAAACAACAGTCATTCTCACGTAATATTCACATACCCAAATTCGGTTGGTTAAAAGCAACATGTATTCTCCCCAAAAATAGTTATGAAAACCTTTGAAAAGAGGGGCTATGAAACTCACCTTAGCCACAATAATGCACTATTCACTATTGACACGACTGGCATCTAAAGCTAATCTCTGTGGCATCCAGATGAATGTACGACGAGTACGGCATAATAGAAGTGACGCAACCTGATGCGTATACGATATTCTTAAAATACAGCTCATATGATAAAGAAGTCGATAGAAAGTAATGTATCGTAGTTTTTGTTAGGAATTGGAAATTCCATGTTAAAGTGTCGGTCACCCCAATTATAAGTCTAGCATATGTTTGGCTTCGTAGGCAGTATGGTTTGTTACGTTATTTAGTAGTTTATTAGTTAGTTTGTAGCGTGTTTGGTATAACACCGTGGAGGAAGGGCCGGGTCTTTACCCACCTTGTCTGATCCCCAATAGCCCGTCAGGAGGCGCATTATGTAAAACTCTAAATACCCTCTACCTCCCAAGGTAGAGGTTGGACCACTCACTCAATCTCCTTCTTTCTTTTTGTTTTACTTTCTCTATACAGAGGCTTTTTATCTTCCACCTTCTCTCTAGAACTTGAACTAATTTTATTGCCTGTTTGATGTGTTTATGAAATCCAATATGTTACAAATGGTATCAAGAGCCATGATTGATCATCTGTCTTACATATCCTTGGATTTCTAGTGGTTTTATATGGTTTTTGAGTTTGAAAAAGTTTAGTGGTTTTTGCATCATTTGGATCATTTCTTGTGTTAAAGTTTGAATTTTGAGTGTACTTTTGTGTTTAGAATCATTGTTGATGACGTATACTCTACATCCGGGTTACGAACCCGCCCCAAAGCCAATATTGATAAAGCCCAACACGATGTGGGCTACGCTGATAAGCGTTTAGGCCCACGAAGGCCCGAATACGAATCTATTTACGGAATGGATATAGGATATCTTCTAATGAAGGAGATAATCATTCTCATCCGAAGGTTGAGGAACACGGAACCAACAGGGATTCCGTGCGTATATAAAGGGGATCACACCCCTCGTTTAAGGTACGATCTACAAACCCTAACTCTCCTTAACCCTAAACCGATTACTTACTCTCACGCCGGAGGATAATCGTGGGAAACAATCCCACGGTAAGCCTAACGGTGTCTTTTGTCTTTTAGTGCGCAGGTTCCAAGCAACAATCCTCAATTGGTGTAAGATCCGGAGCTCCAAACAAGGAACGTCCAACTTTTGCATCAACAAGTGGCGCCATCCGTGGGACCATTCACTAAGAACCAAGAACTAGGATGACGAAGCGATCGCAAGCAGATTTTACTGGAAAGAAGGTGCACAGCGGGGCAACTCCCAAGCAGATCTCTGGAACAACCAGCGCTGCTAAGAATCAGGGATCAGGCCAGGATTCGGCCTTCCCTCTGGTGGAACCACTCTCGGGGACAACCCAGACAACAACGACTACCACCAGCACCAGAGACCGCGCCATCCCCTTACTCCACTCCAATCGGTGCTAGAAGCTAACTCCACAAAAGCACCCGACGCACCCGACAGAAACAGGGGCGTGTTGATAGAAACAGATACCCCTGTTCTAGAGGGAGTCGTTCCGGAATTAGAGCCAAGTAATTTTGTCTCTCAAAATTACGAAGCCCTAGCTGTACTTATGCAGGAGGAAGCAAAGAAAAGACCAAGTCGGAGCATGCATGCTCGATTAGACTTTGGCCCAGAGTTTGAGATATCTCCACCGCGTCGTCATAAGGAGAGACGTGGAAAGGGCAATCGCCGACCCCCAGTATTCAATAGAATTGGGAGGAGAGTTGAGGAAGATAATATGTCTGACTCACAGCCTATGACGGAAAGTGAGGAAGATGGGAAGCGCACCAGCGTCCATACTAGACTCGGGGGCCGCAGAGTACAAGATAGATTGGGGGAACGATATTCCCCAAGTGAGAGCCCCCCAAGCACGAATTCTGAGGATAACCGGCGTAAACGCCGAAGGAAAGAGGAACTATCCTCTAGTAATTCCTCGTGAGGACAGTGAGAGACTGGACATTGGAAATCCAGAAGAAAAAACCGTGACCAAGAAGAGGAGGATATGTCTCTCCCATGGCGCCGTCATAAGGTAGATGCGTTCACTAGACGTATCAGTGATTTTTTGGAGAACAAAAAGAGGCGCATGCCTACTAATGTTAAAACCTATGATGGAGCAGGTGATCCTGATGATCACCTAAAAATTTTTGAATCCGCAGCAACTATTGAAAACTGGCCACAACCTGTATGGTGCCACATGTTCAATTCCACACTGGTGGGAAATGCGCGGAACTGGTTCAACAAGCTTCCACGCAGAAGCATCAATGGCTTTGAAGAGTTGAGGAAGGCATTCCGCCTAAATTTTACTCAACGGAAAAAGTGCGCTAAAAATCCCATTGAACTTGCTAGAGTCAAACAGCGCCAAGGGGAATCCACAAACGCTTTCATGGAGCGCTTCAAGGATGAGTGCATGCAAGTCAAAGCATGTCCCGAAGTACTCAAAATCTCAGGGTTCATGAATGGAATCAACAACCCGGAACTTATTAAGAGGTTGAATGACAGGATTCCCCAATCCTTTGATGAGGTTATGAAGCGCACACGGTCTTTCGTACAAGGAGAAGCCGCCGCAGCGGATAGCAAGAGAAGCTACTCCAACTACCGGTCACAGGAACAACCTGGGAGACAATCCACAGACCGGAATAATAACCGTAACAGGAACTATCGCAACCAAGGGAATGGACGCGATAATGACAAATATACCCCGCTTACCAAATCACCAAAGAAATACTCGCAACAGAGGGCGCTAACTTCCCAAGACCACCACAAATGCGCACTCCAGAGGAGAGGCGTGTCGGCAGTGGATACTGTGACTACCACGCACAGAAGGGCCACACTACTAATGAATGTGTCCAACTGCGTCAACTCATTGACAAGATGGTCAAAGAGGGTAGATTGGACCAAAGAATATCAAGGAAGGGAAGGACAAGCAAAAAGTAATAAGAAAGAAACGCCTAAAGACAAGCCCGACACCATTTACATGATACAATCATGGCAGCGGGTCACAAAGCAGAAAGTAAGTCAGGATTTTTCGCGGGGAAAAGAAATTTCATTCCCAACCTTGACCGCGAACAACGCGGTGATAGAACCACTTACTATAGAGATAAGCGCGGGGGGTCACGATATCCACCGCATGTATGTTGATGGTGGAGCTTCCGCTGACATCATGTATGAGCACTGTTTTAAGCGACTGCGTCCCGAAATACGCAACCAGTTGACCCCAGTCGGAACAGCGTTGACCGGTTTTACAGGGGAGAAGATATGGCCTATGGGACAAATAAGATTACCTGTCAGCATCGGAAACGAAGAACACTCCGCTACGGCATGGATGGAATTTATGGTGATTAAATCTCCCTCGCCATATAATGGCATTATTGGGAGACCAGGAATTTCAGCTATGCGCGCAGTGCCGTCAACAGCGCATGGAATGCTTAAGTTCCCAGTGGAAGGTGGTATTGTTACTCTTTACAATACCACTATACCACATCGAGAATGCAACACGGTTGCATGCGAAACCGCACCAACCCCAGCACAGCAGACCACCAGTATTCCACATCTGAAGGTAGCAATCCACCCAGAATACCCAGAGCAGGAAATTGCCATCGGAGGATCACTATCAGACAACGGCAAATCAGCTGTATGTGCGCTCCTGCAAAAGAACTTAGACATTTTTGCATGGGAGCCAAAACACATGACTGGAGTACCGCGCTCAATCACAGAACATAACCTGCGAATCCGACAAGGATACTCGCCTGTGCGCCCAGCGAGAAGAAGCGGGGCCAAGCCCGGGAGAAAGTCTTTATAGCGATCTGGCTGGGGAAATGCCTGGGGTTAGTAGATCACGAGGAATTATGCGTGAAGTCTATTACCACGACTGGCTTTCCAGCGAATCAGTAATGGTCAAAAGAGCGACGGTACCTGGCGGATGTGTGTGTTGACAACGGATCTTAACAAAGCGGGGCACGGGGCCACCCATTGCAAAAAAGGTGGAAAATTGAAGTCTATGTCGATGCTAGTCATCCATTAAAGATGATTCTTAGCGAATCGTTCAATCTAGAGAGATAAACAGTAATCATGCCGTCCATCGACGGCATAAAACCATGTCCAGAAAAGACAAAATCGGTCATCGAACTTCCTTCACCACGCACGTTGAAGGAAGTTCAATCTCTTAACGGAAAGTTGGCCGGCCTGAACAGGTTCCTATCCAAGTCAGCAGAAAAATCGTTACCACTTTTTAAAACACTCAAGAAGTGCATAAAGAAGGGTGATTTTAAGTGGACTACGGAGGCAGAGGAAGCCTTCACTCAGCTGAAACAGCATCTGGCAACACTCCCAACGCTCGTTGCACCCCGACCAGGGGAAGAACTGATCATGTATTTGTCCGCAACGGATGGGGCAGTTAGTGCAGTACTACTAACCGATAGGGATTCAGTGCAAACTCCTATCTACTTTATAAGCAAAGCGCTAAAAAAGACGGAGGTGAACTATACGGCCATGGAAAAGTTGGTTCTTGCGTTGGTGTTTGCTGCTAAACGGCTACGCAGGTATTTCCAAGCACACCCGATCGCAGTCATTACCGATCAACCAATTAAACAGGTCATCTCTAAACCAGATGCATCAGGTCGACTCCAGAAGTGGAGCGTATTGCTGGGCGAACACAATATCTCATACAGACCACGCACGGCAATTAAAGGACAGATTCTGGCAGATTTCATAATTGAGAAGCCAGACACCAATGAGGCACCTATACCAAATAAGACGGAACAACATGATCCATGGATCTTGTTTACAGATGGATCCTCTTGCATTGATGGTTCAGGAGCTGGCCTTATCCTTACTAATCCAGAAGGTATTGAATTCACCTATGCACTGCGTTTTGAATTTACAGCGACAAACAACGAGGCAGAGTATGAAGCTCTACTTGCTGGACTACGCATCGCAGCTCGAATGGGTGTACAGAACCTAGAAGCAAACGTGGATTCTAGGCTCGTAGCTAACCACGTGTTGGGCGAATACGTAGCTAAGGAGGATAACATGATCCAATATCTGGCCAAAACCAAGATGCTAATCAAAGGTTTTGCCAGGTTCACTATCAAACAGGTCCCTAGAGGGGAAAACCGCAAGGCGGATGCCCTGAGCAAGATTGCCTCGACGAGTTTTGCGCACCTATCAAAGCAGGTTCTGGTAGAAACTTTGAAAAGCAAGTCTATCTCAGAGATGGAAGTCTCCACAATCATAGAGGAAGACGGCCCTACATGGATGACACCAATAATGGATTTCCTGAATAAAGGAATACTACCCCAGGAACAGAAGGAAGCTTGCAGGATACGGCGCATGGCGCAGCGATTTGAAGTCCGAAACAACATCTTGTACCGACGCTCCTTCTTGCAACCATGGCTCCGCTGTGTGGGCCCATTACAGGCAAATTATGCTGCGAAATCCATGAAGGTTCATGCAGTATGCATTCAGGACCACGATCTGTTGTAGCACGCGCCATGAGATCAGGATATTACTGGCCTACCATGCACCGAGACGCGCGGGATTTAATACGGAAGTGTTCTGATTGCCAAGTGCATAGGCCTGTCCCACGCCAACCACAGCACGAGCTAACGCCAATAACATCACCATGGCCATTCTACAAGTGGGGTATTGACATCGCAGGCCCTTTTCCTGTCGCAGCTGGGGGATTAAAATTCCTCATAGTCGCCATAGACTATTTCACCAAGTGGATTGAAGCAAAGGCGGTGGTAACAATCACTGGCAACCAGGTGAAGCGCTTCGTGTGGGACAACATCGTATGCCGTTTTGGCCTTCCTGGAGAAATCATCTCAGACAATGGTAAACAATTTTGTGACAACCCTTTCAGGGACTGGTGTGAAAAGCTACGCATCACGCAGCACTTTGCGTCTGTTAAACACCCACAAACCAATGGCCTAGTGGAACGGGCAAATAGAAGCCTAGGCGAAGGAATTAAGGCACGCCTGGAAAAGCACAAAGGGAGATGGGTGGAAGAACTATCACATGTTTTGTGGGCGCATCGCACCTCGATAAAAACCAGTACAGGAGACACCCCCTTCTCTCTAGTCTACGGGACCGAAGCCGTCATACCAGCGGAAATTGGTATGCCAACTATCCGCACTGCAGAGATTAATGTGGCAACTAATGACGAAGACCGGCGCCTTGACCTGGACCTACTAGAAGAACGGCGTGAACGGGCAGCTATACGTGAAGAAAAATCGAAGTCAAGAATGAAGGGATACTATGACGCTAAGGTAAGAGGTGTCTCCTTCAGGCCAGGTGACTTTGTCTATCGCGCTAATGATGCGAGTCACGCAGAGAAGACCAGGTAAGCTTGGACCAAAGTGGGAAGGACCCTACGAGGTTACTGAAGCACTAGGAACAGGCGCGTACAAGCTACGGGGCGTGGATGGTCGTGAACTGCCGCGCACATGGAACATCTGCAATCTCAAAAGATGCTACCTGTAGGACTGGCTATGGCCAAGCGCACAGACGCTCAGGCATTTTACTAAAGTACTCGATAGATGATTATTTTTTTTTTTACTTTTCCTAGTATCATGTTTTTATTTTTCCATAAACACTTGCAAGTATTAATAAAACGTTGCGGTTTCTAGCTAACTCCGTAACACCATTTAATTTGTTACTTCCATATACTATATGTCTTAACAACTTTTTCATATTTTTGCCTACATGGCGTGCATGCAATATATACACCCACGACGGTCAAAAGGATAAGTTAACCTAATAAACAACTTGTTGAGTAAGAGGGTTGCAAACCCATCGACGACGGATTACGTATCCTTGTTAAACACCTTGTTCACAAGACGTTGGAATAAGCTTTGTGCGCACCCTACGACGGATGCGCAACTATGCACATGTGCACGTTTAACAAATCTGGAACCAAGACACTTGATTCCTCACGTTGGTATTTACAGTACGCTGCATACCAATAATATACATGATTATACTTAACATTTTTTTTTTCTCTCGAATCTTCATACATGATTATGGAGTCCTTATATTATCCACACTTGGTTATACAAATAACAACGCATACTTCTTGTACGCAAAGATACACAGTATAAGGGTGTACATCATAGATAACACAACGTATATTTCTTTTGCGCAAAGGTAAATACGACAAAGGTGTACATCACAAAAGGAACAAAATCCTTACAAACGCCCTTTACAAAAGAAAATCCATTAAGGACCTACGAGTTATTTCTTACAGACATCATTAGAAAATAAACTAAAAGCTATGACTCCGTTTCAAGGAGGAACTACCCACGCGGTTCGTATCTTCCCCAATCCTATTTAGCTCCTGTAACAAATCAGCATCTCGACGCGCTACGGTGGCCACACTCACAGGCACCCCGTCCGACCTTGGGAGGTGCGCCGCGCCCACACCGCACATTACGGCCTTGCCCTTAATACCTTTCCTTTCAGCAAGTCTCGCCGCATGCGCCTCCAATACTTGTTTCAGGGGGACTTCCCTGTCAATAGCAAACGGATTCAGGATGTCTCTGGGGCGCGCAAAGACAGGAACCTGCAGTTGGGATGCATTGGGCCTAAGATAATAGTCTAAACAGCCTCTCCACCAAGATGCCGGGCTAAGGTCAGACCTGCAAATATTACGTTTATTGGATAGTCCTGATCACGTTCCAGCTCAGCGATCTTGGGGAGTTCCAAGTCTTTCATTTTCTCCATAGCAGCGACTAAATTGTCATAAGCCTTTGCATCATAAATCGGCACCTGATCAACGGGTACCTTTAGCAGCTCAGCCTCTTGCAGTTTTTCAACAGCCTCTGACTTCCCGCTCCAGCACATTTCACCACATCCCCAAAGGAGTCACGAACTTCTTGCGACTCCAGGACACTCAGCGCTGCCAAGCGGAGCCCATGGCTTATGAGCCATCTGCGTTCGGCTATGGTGGAAAGAAGCTGCGGATATAACTCCTCGTCGTATTCTATGCTGAGTTTCCGCAATTTCTCCTCCTGTGTCTCTAAAGCATCTTTTACCGTAGCACCGAAGTTTTCAAGCTGGGTGGTTAGTGCGTCTTTGCCATTTTCCAAGTATTTAGTAGCCCACAGACAAGAAGACTTATAACTCGCAGCCTCCGCGCGCTTGATTTGACACATCAGTGCCATCTTTTCCTCTGCTAGTTTTGTAGCATACGACCCAAGAGTCTCAGCTTCGCTCCTCGCACTAGCCAATTGAACCTCGAGTGAGGCAAGGCGTTTGTCTTTTTCCGCACCTTGGCTAGTATCGCCCGAGTGCTTTACCTTTATCCGCGTTGCTATAGAGACCAGGTCATCAATAAGTTGTTCCATGGGTACTTCCTCAGCAGTTTTAAGCTCCGCGCTTTGGCCCTTCAGCCCAGATGATTCAGTGCGCAATGGACTTGTTTGGGGGGGGCGACTCTGCAGATTGTTCAACCCTACACACATGATGAGATAATCACAGTTTTTGAGGGCTGCTTAGCAATATTTTAGATATATAAACTTTCATGGATACTTACGCAGGAATGGAGGTGTCAGGTGATGGGGGGCGCGACGCTACATCACTGGACGATGACTCCACACTAAGAATAACTGGGCGCTTCTTCCGGGATGTGGCAGCGCCATCGCCGCTGCGCTTCCTTTTTCGCTCCAATTCAGGACTTTCTTCCGCCTCCTCTGTATCTTCCACGTGCTCCACCGCTATGGGCGCTGGTTGCACGGGTGGTGTTTGTGCCGTTACACTCGGCATGCTTTGTAAGGGAGTTGCTTGGAGCGCTAAGGATGAACTTTCACCCTCCTCGCCTAGATCCATAGCTACAGTACGCCCAGCTACCGCAGCTAGCACTGGTTCTTCTCCCTCCTTCAGAGCTCGGGTCCCCACCTTTACCTCTGTCGGTTTTGCCAGGTGCACCACGCTGAACAGATCCATTTCTGCGCACCACCGAAAAACACACATAGTTTATAACAATTACGAAACACACCAAGTACACAACTTACAGAAATGTAATTCAACGGAGTGCGAAAGCATGAGCACCCACCCTGATCATCGGCGTCCAAGAAAATAGGAACTTCTTCGGAGCTGCCAAAATAATTGTGACTCAGGCCTATATGTACTAAGAATTCCTCGGGGTAGGAGCTTATAGGGATGCGGTTAGCGTTTATTGTTTCCGCATCCTCTACGTTATATGATCCAGGGAGGGGGCGCTCATCCTTTGGCAATGTCCCCTTAGCGTAAAATTCGAATTGGGATGGAAAACAGGTGTTGTCAATCCAGAAAAACGTTTCCCTCCAGTTTCGGAGTGCATCTAACTTATCTGTGTAGCACTGGAGAGATCCGGGGCGTTTCGCGAATGAAACCCAACCATTTGACCATGTGGTGTGGTAAAACGCCCGGAATAAATGGATGGTTGGATTTATGGCCAATAAATGACAGTTTACCTCGAAATTGATTAATTTAGCCGCACCTATACAGTGCAGCTGGGACAAGTGAATACGGTAGTAATTTAATACATCCCATTGGCGAATTCGAAAAATCGCGTGTATACACCAATTTTCCCATTGGGGAAATCCAAGATTGATGCATTCGCGGCCGGAACTTCCGGATGTACCGCGCTGGGGATATAGTAGTCTGATGCGAACTGTTGTAATTCTTCTTCAGTTATGTCGGACGTAAAATCAGATAATTCTTTCACCATGGTGTTGTTCTAAACAAACACAAAAGCGCAGACGTGGTTACCTTCGGAGTATTTCGGTCTGAGAGCTTTGGTTAAGTTGAAAGCTTTGCTGACGGCGGATTGTTTTACTATGTGTGAAGACGGTGAAAATGAAGTGCAAGAGTTATATAACCTTCTTCCTCCTCCCGATGGCTGACACGTGGACTCCACTACTTCTATCTGTGTGGTTACGATTGTTTGATGGGACATACAGGCAGTAACTTTCCCCCGACTTACGAGGCGCTCATTTTCTTTTTTCGGTTAGATACAATGTATCCAAAGCAAATTTACTTTGGCTTAGTTGATACGTTTGGTATATTTTTCCGTCCTATGGATATTAGTCTAGCATCCGCAGTTACGCACTGCGCATACTAGACTGGGG
The DNA here is from genome assembly GCA_910596185.1 of Chrysanthemum makinoi. NCBI lineage: Eukaryota > Viridiplantae > Streptophyta > Magnoliopsida > Asterales > Asteraceae > Chrysanthemum > Chrysanthemum makinoi. The sequence goes on along the minus strand of OU343220.1, from coordinate 192,284,881 downwards.
GGACATGATGACGTATACTCTACATCGGGTTACGAACCGCCCCAAAGCCAATATTGATAAAGCCCAACACGATGTACGCTGATAAGCGTTTAGGCCCACGAAGGCCCGAATACGAATCTATTTACGGAATAGATATCCGATATCTTCTAATGAAGGAGATAATCATTCTCATCCGAAGGTTGAGGAACACGGAACCAACAGGGATTCCGTGCGTATATAAAGGGGATCACACCCCTCGTTTAAGGTACGATCGACAAACCCTAACTCTCCTTAACCCTAAACCGATTACTTACTCTCACGCCGGAGGATAATCGTGGGAAACAATCCCACGGTAAGCATAACGGTGTCTTTTGTCTTTTAGTGCGCAGGTTCCAAGCAACAATCCTCAATTGGTGTAAGATTCGGAGCTCCAAACAAGGAACGTCCAACTTTTGCATCAACAATTGTAAGTGCTTGCGTTTTGATTTGGAAAGCTTGAATCACTGTGGTTGGGCTTGTTTTGGATTGAAAAGGGTTGTATTTAAGTTTTTCAACCTAGAGACTTGAGTCTCAGGTATTTTTTCTTCATGTAACTTGCTTTCCATTAGTTTGCGTGACTTGCGGTTGGAAAAGTAGCGACTTGAGCCTAGCGACTTGTCTATTGAGACAAGACGACAAACAGTACAAAGTAGTGGAGACACCACTTCGGCTAGCGACTTAGTTGACGTAGCGACTTGTCTTTATTATTTCCTAGCAACTTTGTCTTTGTTGTTACTAGCGAGTTACTCGTTAGCGACTTGATCTCTCAGCGAGTTGTTCGTTAGCGACTTGTCTTCATAGCGAGTTGTCTCTAGCAACTTGAGCATCTAGCGACTTGAGAATCTAGCGACTTGTCAACTAGCGATTTGTCTTCATAGCGAGTTGTCTCTAGCGACTTGTAACTAGCGAGTTGTCTTCATAGCGACTTGAGTACCTAGCGACTTGTCAAGGACACTCTAGTGACTTGTCTTCTAAGCGATTTGTCAAGGACTGAGATTTGTCTATTCCTTCGATTTGTCTCTAAACCTAACATACAAAACCCTTGTTTTCAAACCTAATTCTCGAAAAATCCGACCAGGGGGGGTATATATAAGAATTAGGGAATATCACAAAACCCGAGTTCATTTACTGCATCCTACTTCTCACTCTTTTACGGTTTGGTCTTGATTTTTAGTAAAATCCCATGAAGATTCTATTTCTCGGTTTAAATCATAGACTTGTAAAATCCCCGTGTATACTACAACATCATGTCTTACACCTCGGCCCGGCAATTTGAAGTACTTAAATTGTATGATGCTGTGGACAACAATGATAATGTATGCTACCCTGAATGGTTAAAAATGATGGAATCAATCAATGAGGATGTGAAATCTCCGTGTTTAGAATCTAAAGAGAGAGAAATGCACCAGTCAAGGTTACAGAATGCTCTTGCAAAAGGTAAGGAAAATTGCATTGAACCTTATCGACAACTTCATTCACACCTCATGTTACTTAGAGTTGATGAAAAATACACACAATGGGAATTATGCGGTCATGTATGACACTCTTCCGTCAAGAATTATCATCGATTACTGGCACATTGTTCTTGAATTTGGAACAATTAGAACAACAACTTAACAGAAAAAAGGTTCAAGAATCCGGTTCTAAAGCCGTACTTCATGTGATCAACAAACAACTTCGGTCATTCATAAGTAAAGGGAATTACACTTCAGATTATGATTATCGGTGACTGAAATATGCTTTAGGAAGTACACTAGGATGGAAGCTAATGTGTTGAGAGACGGTAATCCTACTCATGGATAATGTGGAAGTATATTGAGGAAGTTACGAGAATGATGAACATGTGGATAGATTATTTGGAGTCTTTGTTAAGAGGAAATGGAAAGGTTTACGAATCTCAGGGTTTGGATTTGGGGGTTGGTATTTCTACCGATTACTTCTACTTATCTAATTATCTAAACTAAGGTGTATGTAGTCTATGTCTAATTATTGTGTGCTCATATGATGATTTAAAGATGTGTTTACCTAGGTTTTATTACTCCTTAATTATCTCCTATTGATGGTTGAATTGTCACGTCCTTATTGTTAATCGCGTTGTGTGTCTAAGGTCATAGGGTATGCGTTTATCCCTATCTCTTTGAAACTACCAAAGGTTATCGCCTACAAAATCTCTAGGATTTATAAACTCAACTCTAAGGTACTCTTCGGATGGTTTAGCCTACAATGACTCTAGGTATTATAAGCTAAGGTTCACAAAGATTAATAAAGCATTAACTACACAACGAATGACCTATCGCAATGCTAGATCATTAACAATTAAGATAAGAGACAACCAATCAATATTCAATACACAAGTAATTAAAGACATAATTGAATTAATGAAGTAAGACACTTATCTTGATGTAAGATAGGGTATGGAAACCTAAAATACTGTACAAGATAGCCTTGGTTCGGTTTAGGTTTTTACTCCAAAAGACTACACACTGAAAACTAAAAAATTCGGATTCTATATATTAGATTACATATGCGACACGTGCTGATTTGTGTTGCCGTTATGGGGTTTTAGTCTTGGCCGCGTTAGTCTTGCGACGACGTCACCTTCTGCTTGTGACTCCGTCCCCTTCAGTCTCTGACGTCGTCTGGATCAAATCTAGGCCGTCTAAGTTGCGACGACCTACTCTTTTAAAACCTGAAGCCGTCATTTGAAAATAAGCAATTTGGCTACTGAGCCGTCACAAAAGTAGTCCGACGGCGTCGCAGATAACACATGACGCCGTTACCTTCAGTTTTAGCAGCCTGAGTGTCTCGATTCTTGACTTTGGCCATTTTCATAGTATATTCGCCTTTTTGTCGAATAAGTGTCATTCCGACATTTTGCCTTCAAGATACCTAAAAGTGAAAAGGAACGATATTAAGTAATAACGGATACAAAAGTGATCAAATAAGGGCTTAAACGACCCTCAAAAAGGTACATTTTAAAACCTTATCAAATATCCATACACTTGGTATTTGCTTGTCATCAAGCAAATGTGCTTTAATAATTAATTTATAAGTTAGGGGTCATGAAGCATTGGTTTAGAACAATCCACAACACATATAAGTCCCGCAAAAGTCATAACAAGCACGGAAATTACATACTAGCACCTCACATGGGGTGTCTGGATACTCACATCTCGGGTGTATATGAAATATAACAAATTGGAAATGGAAGATAAACACTCATTAACCGGTACTAGTACACAGATTACCATAGGCTTGAGACTAGATCAAACCTCCATCGCTTTGGCGTAAGCACCTAGGAAAGACTATCAAAGAGGTCTTTTAAAGGGTTGTAATGTTAGGCTTACGGTAGGAAACAAAGGGTTTGGTGGGATAGGCTATTTAGTGGTGGCAAGTCAAAAATCTTTATGTTACAAGCATGCGAAGAATGGCGTTGCTAAGCATGACTCGACACTCTAGACTTTAGATAACTGAAATAAACATACATAAATTTAAAGATAGATAAAGGATGGTAGCCAGTATGTTTTTTAATTGACACTCTATTTTTTCTTTTCTCTTTTCTATTTTTTTCGATTTTTTTTCCATACATTTTTACTCTAACATCCTCTACGGTAACATCAAAATGATAGGGATTTATAGGCACATCCCTTCACTTGAGTTTTTATTACTCTAACACTAATTTGACCCGAATTGAAAAGATCAAAACACTTTGAGTACATTATTATGCAAACAAAGGGAATTTGAATTTAACGTTCCCTTCCCGTCATTTCATAAACTTTAACTTTTCCCATGAGTCCCAATCGACCCAAAACTGTGTACAAAGGATATGACTCGACTTAGCAACTTATGCAAGCAACTAGATAATTGAACTAAAGGTTTAGTGTGATAACAATAATGCACTAAAAGTGAGTGCATACAAGGTAGGCTAAGGCGATTTGGGTGTACATTTGGGGGTGGGGTGTAAACAATGCTCTTCATTGATATTCCAGAAAACCGAAACATCACGAGAACCGCGAAAGGATAGGCTCTGAGGGGTTAACTAGGGGTATCGTGTACTAAAGATGAGTACAACGCAAAGGTGTGGGGGAATTACTCAACCGATGTGGAAGAAGTATATTATGGGTATCAAACAAGGGTTATCCTAATGCCTCTTATCATTTAGTTATTCCTAACTACACAAGTGTAGTCTTACTAGCGATCTCAGGATGCATCACAAAACAAGTTCTAGAATCTATTATACTACGGTTCACACACTAAGCATTAAAGATGAATGCTTTAATTCCTACTAATCTAAAATTTGATCATCACATTTTGGGTGGAATTTAAGTGGTAAAGGGTTTTTGTGCTAGTCATATAATTTCTTATCCATGAGACGCTTTTGTTAAGACTAATGGCCCACTCCTATATGTCATGAAAAATTTTAAATTTGGTGCCAAAATTACCCTAACCGACATTTTCTCATGGTTTATTACACAAATGAAATTGGACAAAGCAAATAGTCAAGGATAAGCATAGTTTCAAAGTTCCCGTTTTATTTTCCTTCCCTACACTTAAACTGAACATTGTCCCCAATGTTCCCCGAAAGTATCAAAGTTATGATAATAGAAGGTAATAGAAAATGAAAGAAACTAATACTCCCCTGATTAGCTCGGTAGGATCCGTGTAAAGTGGTGGTTATAATTTTCTTCAAGAAGCGTTTTGCGTGAAAAGCTCCTTCCCATCTTATGTATCTTCTTCTTGATAAATTAAACCTGCACACTTGAAGAAAACAAACGAAACCTTAGCGTAAAATCGGCGGTAATAATATATATAGGACTCTACTAAACTAGGATATAATGCTTGTGGAATGGATGTTTACAGAATTTCTGGAAAATTAAGACCTGGAAAATTCCAAAAAATTATAAGCAGGTCAGAAAACGAGAAAAAGTGTGATTTGTTTTGCTCCTTCCTGGCGCCGTCAGGTTATCTGACAAAAAGCGAAGTGCATAGCGATTTTTCTGGAAAAATTCGGAAAATTTACATCTTTAGAATCTGGAAAAACTTATACGCAAAACATCCATTATGACTCGATACAAGCATTTGACTCGAACAAACACACATATATATCTTTTTGTTAATTGTTATTCTCATGTTCACGTTTCTTTTCAAAAACGCGGTGTAATCCTCCCTACACTTATCCCTTATGTAAAATATCTTTATATGTAATTAAGACGAGGTTAAAGACAAAATAAAGCATTTTACAAATTCAAACATGAGAATAAACAATCAATAAAAGATATACGACACTAACAAGCAAACAATTAAGCATGGGTTGCCTCCCCCGAAGCGCTTTTCTTTATTTAAGAGTCTTGTAGCTAGACTCGTAGTCGTGTTCTACGTTGCTCCTCGCTTTGCATTCTCAATGAGAATTCTATCATGTTGACAAAATTTTCATCGACTCTATACCTAGGCCCTAGGGTCAAACAGTCCTTATAATAATGCCTCATTCTTTCCCACATAAATTTATAACCTTTTTCAACATCGTCCTTGCTTTTGTCCTCAAAAGCTTTGATGTTGTCTCGTTCATAAATGGGCAGGTGGCCATATTCATTTGTTTTCCAAGGCATCCTATAAGTGATCTCATCGGTTCCTTCCTTAAACCTAACCGTTCCATCATGCTTGTTATGGCTCATTTTAGATGTTTCAACAAACGGTTTCCTAGCACTACTTGGGATAAGCTATAGTCAATGACGCATCCTACATCTTCTAGGACCATAAAATCAACTAGGTAGGTTAAATTTCCTATAAAGACATGCACATCCTTGACTCTTCCCACAAAGTTGCAAACTCTACCTGGATACTTATGGTCTCTCCTAATATTAAGTCACTCATTCATAATGTCATTGTAGACAGCAGATGACATCACATTAATGGGAGATTCCGTATCTATGTAAGCTTGGTCGACACTCCTATATCCGATCATACAACGGATTTTTAGGTTCCGGGATTTCTCCTAATCTTTGGGCATATCCTAATGATAGGTGATCGTGGATTATCGATTATGTATTGATGGTAAGCAATCTCTTCTTCTTAGTGGGTAAAGATTGAAGTAAGCACTATCTTCCACATTCACATTTTTGTTTATTATGCCATCTTCCGAATTACTGTTAATCATAGAGCCAACTACGAGGCCACTACTTTCTCAACAGCTTCCCTAATTGTACTATCGAATATTTTCTGCAAATCCTGAAGGTCGGTGATTCTACTCACATAACGGCTTCGACGGTTGTGTTGGTCATTGGTTTGGGTTTTGAGTGACAGTGATTTATTTGGTGTTGGGTTATCGAGTGGTGGTTGGTTATCACCTTCCATGATGAAAAGTGATGGGATTACGAACAAAGGTCACGAAGAAGGGGATAGACTACGAGAAAGCTAAGAATGAGGAAAAAAAAGTTTACTTGATATGAATCAAGTAAAGAAACCTAAACGAGGTGGACTACTAACTAGCTATTCTATTCCCGCAGCCGCCAAAACTTGATAACGCTACACGTCGCTCGGGGTCAAAGGAACTTCCTTTCCTTCGAGCAAGTTTTTCAACACCCTAGGCAGTGAACCTAATCGTTGTAGTGTAGTATTAGGGTAAGCCACAGGTATTGATATCGTTCTCTAGGGGAATAGGAATGCTAGTGAGAAGTTACTACGCTAAGGTTGAGGTTGAGGAAGATTATTTTTTATCTTTTTTTATGTTTTTTTAGAAAATGGAAAGGTACGAATCTCGGGGTTTGGATTTGGGGGGTTGGTATTTCTACCGATTAATCTACTTATCTAATTATCTAATCTAAGGTGTATGTAGTCTATGTCTAATTATTGTGTGCTCGTATGATAGTTTAAAGATGTGTTTACTTAGGTTTTACTACTCCTTAATTATCTCCTATTGGTGGTTGAATTGTCACGTCCTTATTCTTAGTTGCATTGTGTGTCTAAGGTTGTAGGGTATGCGCTTCTCCCTAACTCTTTGAACTTACCAAAGGGTCTCGTCTACAAAACCCACTAGGGATAATAAACTTACTCTAAGGCACTCTTTGGATGGTTTAGCTTACAACTACTCAAGGAGTTATATTCTAAGGTTCACAAAGATTTAATCAAGCATTAAGTACACAACGAATGACCTATCGCATTACTAGATCATTAATCAACTAAGATAAGAGACAACCAATCAATATTCAATAATTAAGTTTCATATTCCCTAAGCAAACACACAAGTAAATTAGCCGGACATGGAGAACATGCAAGCATACACACAAAGAATCAAAGACATAATTGTATTAATGAAGTAAAACACTTATCTTGGTGTAAGATAGGGTTTGGAACCCTAAAATACTGCATAAGACAGCCTTGGTTCTATAGGTTTTACTCCAAAAGACTACCCACAAATACTGAAAAATTTGGATTCTATATATAAGATTACACATGCGACGGCGCACCTTTTGTTTGTGACGCCGTCGGATCGCTGTCATTAGGGTTTCGTTCTGGCCATAGTCTTGAACGGCCACCTTATGCTTGTGCCGCCGCCCTTTCACTTTGACGCCGTCGGATTGCATCTAGGCCGTCTGAGTTGCGACGGCCTACACTTTTATAACTTGACGTCGTCACTTGAAAATAGGAGTTTTGGCTTCTGTCTTGTCACAAAATCCTCCGACAGCATCGCAGATAAGCAGTGACGTCGTCACCTTATGTTTTCAGCAGCTTTGAGTGTCTCGATTCTGACTTTGGCCATTTTCAGATATTCGCTTTTCGTTCAAATAAGTGCCATTCCAGCATTTTGCCTTCAAGAGACCTAAAAAGTGAAAAGGAACGATATTAAGCAATAACGGATACAAAAGTGATCAAATAAGGGCTTAAACGACCTCTCAAAAAGGTACCTTTTAAAACCTTATCAAAGAAGAAAGAGGATTGCATCAATTGAATTGCAACAAGAAGCAACAACAGATAGGCAAGTGCTTGAAGAAGAGGCATTTCCTCGAAAATTCATGTAGAAGCAGATTACATGATTGAAGGATCAAGTGACAAGACATGGAATTATGTATGGTTTGTGAGTAGCACTTACAAATTTCATTTATGCCCAAGCAGAGTTCAATTCAAACGAATTGATTACAAATTCTCAGAATCCCGACCCGACAAGGGTAAAGGAATCACAAGTAATGGTGTCATATCAAAGCAAACATATGATAACGCTACACGCGCCGTTCGGGGTCAAGGAAACTTCCTTTTCTTCGAGCAAGTTTTATAACACCCTAGGCAGTGAACCTAATCGTTGTAGTGTAGTAATTAGGTAAGCCACGGGTATTGATATCGTTTCTCAGAATAGGAATGCTAGTAAGGAGTTACTACGCTAAGGTTAAGGTTGAGGAAGATTATTTTTGTATTTTTATATTTTATGAAATGGAAAGGTACGAATCTCGGGTATTGGATTTGGGGGTTGGTATTTCTACCGATTACTCTACTATTATCTAATTATCTAAACTAATGTTGTGGGAGTCTATGTCTAATTAATGTGTGCTCGTATGATAGTTTAAATATGTGTTTACTTAGGTTGTACTACTCCTTAATTATCTCCTATTGATGGTTGAGTTGTCACGCCTTATTCTTAGTTGCGTTGTGTGTCTAAAGTTGTAGGGTATGCGTTTCTCCCTAACTCTTTGAACTTACCAAAGGGTCTCGTCTACAAACCCACTAGGGATGATAAACTCCTACTCTAAGGCACTCTTTGTATGGTTTAGCCTACAACTACTTAGGTAATTATATTCTAAGGTTCACAAAGATGAATCAAGCATTAAGTACACAACGAATGACCTATCGCATTACTAGATCATTAATCAACTAAGATAAGAAACAACCAATCAATATTCAATAATTAAGTTTCATACTTCCTAAGCAAACACACAAGTAAATTAGCGGACATGGAGAACATGCAAGCATACACACAAATAATCAAAGACATAATTGAATTAATGAAGTAAAGATTTATCTTGATGTAAGATAGGGTTTAAAACCCTAAAATACTGTACAAGACACCTTAGGTTCGGTTTTAGGTTTTTACTCCAAAAGACTCCCTTAAAACTGAAAAATTCGGATTCTATATATAAGATTACATATGCGACGGCGTCACCTTATGTTTCGTGACGCCGTCGTGTCGCCGTCATTAGGGTTTCATCTTGGCCACGTTAACCTGGCGACGCCACCTTATGTTCGTGACGCCGTCCTCTTCAGCTTCCGACGTCGTCTGGATTGCATCTAGGCCGTCTGAGTAGCGACGGCCTACTCTTTCATAACTAGACGTCGTCGCTTGAAAATACGAGTTTTGGGTTCTGGACCGTCACAATAATTTTGGGACGGCGCCGCCATTAGCACCCGACACCGCCGCATTCTAATTTCAGCAGCTGTGAGTGTCTCGATATTGACTTTAGCCATTTTCTTCATATATTCGCCTTTTGTCCAAATAAGTGTCATTCCAGCATTTTGCCTTCAAGAGAACTAAAAAGTGAAAAGGAACGATATTAAGCAATAACGGATACAAAAGTGATCAAATAAGGACTAAAACGACCCCTCAAAATGGTACCCTTTAAAACCTTATCAAATATCCCTACACTTGTTATTTGCTTGTCCTCAAGCAAATGTGCTTTTAACCAATTAATTTATAAGTTAGGGGTCATGAAGCATTAATTCAAAACGCTCCACAACACATATAAGCCCCCAAAAAGTCATAACAAGCACGGAATTACATACTAGCACCTCACATGAGGTGTTTGATACTCACATCTCTCTCGTGTATATATGAAATATAAATGGAAATGGAAGATAAACACTCATTAACCAGTCCTAGTACATAGATTACCATAGGCTTGAGAATAGATCAAACCTTCATCGCTTTAGCGTAAGCACCTAGGAAAGACTATTAAAGAGGTATTTTAAAGGGTTGTAATGTTAGGCTTACGGTAGGGAAACAAGGGTTCGGTGGGATAGGCTATTTAGTGGTGGTAAGTCAAAAATCTCTATGTTAAATGCATATGAAGAATGGTGTTGCTAAGCCAAGACTTACACCTAAAACTCTAGTAACGAAATAAAAACATAAATTTAAAGGATAGATGTAGGATGGTAGCCTTTTTTTTTTTTACACTTCTTTTTTCTTTTTTTTTCATACACTTTTACTCTACCATCCTCTACGGTAACATCAAAATAATAGGGATTTACAGGCATATCCCTACACTTGAGTTTTTATTACTCTAACACTAATTTGACCCGATTTGAAAAGATCAAAACACTTGGGGTACATTATTACACAAACAAAGGGAATTTGAATTTTTAACGTTCCCTTCCCGTCATTTCATAAACTTTAACTTTTCCCATGAATCCCAATCGTCCCAAAACTGTATACAAAGGATATGACTCGACTTAGCAACTTATGCAAGCAACTAGATAATTGAACTAAGGGTTTAGGGTGATAACAAACATTTGCACTAAAAGTGAGTGCATAAGGGTAGGCTAAGGCGATTTGGGTGTATATTTGGGGTGGATTGTAAACAATGCTCTTCATTGATATTCCTGAAAATCGAAACATCACGAGAACCGCGAAAAGGATAGGCGCTGAGGGGTTAACTAGGGGTATCGTGTACTAAAGATGAGTACAACGCAAATGGTGTGGGGGAATTACTCAACCGATATGGAAGAAGTAATTATATTACGGTATCAAACAAGGGTTATCCTAATGCCTCTTATCATTTAGTTATTCATAACTACACAAGTGTACTCACTTCTTGCATCTCGGAATGCATCACAAAACAAGTTCTAGAATCTAATATACTACCTGTTCACACTCTAAGCATTGAAGATGAATGCTTTAATTCCTACTAATCTAAGGGCGATCCTCACATTTTGGTGGAATTTGGGTGGTAAAGGTTTTTGTGCTAGTCATGCAACTTCCTATCCGTGAGACGCTTTTGTTAAGACTAATGGTCCCACTCCAAAAAATTAAAATTGCCAAAATTTCCCCGTTTATTACAGTTTTATTACAAATAGACAAAGAAAAGCAAGATAAGCAAAGTTCATTTTCCCTCCCACAAAACTGAACATTGTCCCCAATGTTCCTCGAAAGTATCAAAGTTATGATAATGGAAGGTAATTAAAAAAGAAAGAAACTAATACCTCCGATTAGCTCGGTAGGATCCGTGTAAAGTGGTGGTTAAATCCCTTTCAAGAAGAATTATTGCGTGAAAAGCTCCTTCCAATCTTATGTAACTTATTCTTGACAAACTAAACTCGCACACTTGAAGAAAACAAACGAAACCTTCGCGTAAAATCGGCGGTAATAATATATATAAGACTCGATTTAAACTAGGATATAATGCTTGTGGAATGGATGTTTACTGAATTTCTAAGAAAATTAAGACCTGGAAAATTCCAAAAATTTATAAGTGGCTCAGAAAACGAGAAAAAGTAATCTCAGGTTTTTACTCCTTCCTCGACGTCAGTTGCAATCCTGACGCCACAAGTTATCCCGACAAAACCGGTTCACATTTTCTGGAAAAATTCGGAAAATTTACATCTTTAGAATCTGGAAAAAAATTTGCAAAACATCCATTATGACTCGATACAAGCATTTGACTCGAACAAACAAACATAAATATCTTTTAGTTAATTGTTATTCTCATGTTTACGTTTCTTTGAAAACGTGTGTAATCCTCCCTACACTTATCCTTTATGTAAAATACCTTTATATGCAATTAAGACGAGGTTAAAACAAAATAAAGCATTTTTACAAATTTAAACATGAGGATAAACAATTAATAAAAGATATATGACACTAACAAGCAAACAATTAAGCATGGGTTGCCTCCCACGAAGCGTTTTTCTTTATTAAAGAGTCTTGTAGCTAGACTCATAGTCGCTTTTACGTTTCTCACTACCGCCTTGACGGTCTCTAATGGGGATTCCATGTTGTAGAAGTGCCCTAACATGCATCTCTAAGAGTTCATCCCTTCCCAATTGGTCCTATATTCGCCCCAGCTCAAGCAACTTTAACATATAATAATGACGGAATCTAATTACCTCTAATCTAGGTCATAGGTCATCCTGGTGCTTTCTATGAAAGGTTTTCCTAGAATAACGTGGGACAAGCTAGGGTCTATGGCCGTGTTAATATCATCCACAATTATGAAGTCCGTAGGAAACGTGAAACTACCTACATAAACGGGCAATCCCTTAACTCTACCAAGAAAATTGCAACTAACATTAGGATCATTGGGGTCTTGCCTAGTTGGAATAGGCTTCTTCAATATCCAATTGTAATAGGTGCTAGTCATTATGTTGATTGGGGACTTGCGATCAATGTAGGCTTTTGCCACAAAAAGGTGTCCTATGAAACATGGTATATTAAGATTCCAAGGGTTCCCAAACTTGATTCGAGGACTTTTCCTAACATACATGTGACGGAGGTCACGCACTAAGTGAGGGTGGCGAGACGCTTTCTTCTTCAGAGGAAATTTGTTGAAATAGTCAATGTCTACTTCATCTACTTCCTCGGGTATTTCATCATCCCCAAGTGTATAGTCCTCTTCGTCATTTGTTTCATTAGGTTTAACTAAGGCGATGGTATTGACGAATTGGACATGCTTAGTTAGCTTGCTTGGATCCTTAATCTCTATACCTGAAGGCTCGGGAGTTGAGATAGCACTAACCTTCTTATCACTATTAGTTATGGCTTTCAAAAGGTTGTCTATTTTCCTATCCATCTCAGCTTGTTGATGGTTAAAGCGGTCCGAGAGCTTAGCCATTGGGGGTTTGGGATGCAACTAGGTTTTGCAACATCCCTTCGATGTTTTGTTGGTTAGGACCGTTAGGTGGGGGCCATGAGAAATCATTGGAGGTGAATTCTTTGGTTTGTCCCCAGTAGAAGTCGGGCTTGCCTTTCCATGCCTCTCGAGTTTCATTGAAATTCCTAGGTCCTGGTATTGTATGGAATCTTCCTCCGTTCCATAATACGTGAGGATGCGTAGTCAACGGAAGCATGTTCTGGGGAGCGAGTGCTTTGCGTGTTATGAGGATCACAAAACGGCTCACACGAGGAAGAAACTTTGCTCACATGGTGTGAAGATTTAGGATTTTCGTAGGAGCTCATGAGGAATCTAACTTGATCTTCAAGTTCGATCATCCTACGGTCGGAAGGAGGCAAGGAGACTGCCTTAACGGTTTTGGGCGACTCACGGGGTCATCCCAAATTTCGTTGTCATAGAGGGCGAGGTCCTCTATTATTCCCCATGATTCTTCCGCGGTGAGATCACTAAGTTTTCCACCGACCGCTTGGTCAATGGATCGCTTAGTTGGGAAGTTGACATGATCATAAAAGATTTGGACTTGGAGCCAAAGATCAATGTCGTGATGAGGACTTTATGAAGTAAGTCCTTGAATCGGGTCCATGCTTCATAGAGAGATTCACCTTGACGTTTTTGGAACATCAAGATGTCATTCCTAAGCTTAGTGGTTCTCCCCGGTGGGAAAAATTGAGCAAGGAAACGAGAGGTGAGATCTTCCCAACTTGAGATGGAGCCGGCGGGAAGTCGCCGCCAATTACTAGCTTGGTCCCAGAGAGAATTGGAAGAGACGCAGCGCTGGTCTCCCGAGTAGTAGCATCAAGGTCGATGGAATCGAAGATTTTGAGGAAATCCTCAGATGTGATTTGGATCTTCGGAACGAAGTCCATGGAATGCACATCCGTTTTGCACCAACCGGATGGTGTCGGATCGCAGGCCGTAGTTTGGGCTTGGTCGGGAAGCTCAATGGTGTTCCTATAGCCTAGGTGGCTTGGTCGAGTATTCACCAAGAGTACGGGCTCTTGGCGGTCATTTGTGGTGGGTTGATGAATGGTGGTGGTTATCACCTTCCATGATGAAAAGTGATGGGGTTTACGAACAAAGGTCACGAAGAAGGGGATAGACTAAGAGAAAGCTAAAAATGAGAAAAAAGTTTACTTGATAGGAATCAAGCAAAGAACCTAAACGATGTGGACTACTAACTAGCTATTCTATTCCCCGGCAGCGGCGCCAAAACTTGATAACGCTACACGCGTCGTTCGGGGTCAAGGAAACTTCCTTTTTTCTCGAGCAAGTTTTATAACACCCTAGGCAGTGAACCTAATCGTTGTAGTGTAGTAATTAGGGTAAGCTACGGGTATTGATATCGTTCTCTAGGGGAATAGGAATGCTAGTAAGGAGTTACTACGCTAAGGTTAAGGTTGAGGAAGATTATTTTTGTATTTTATATTTTATGAAATGGAAAGGTACGAATCTCGGGTATTGGATTGGGGGTTGGTATTTCTACCGATTACTCTACTATTATCTAATTATCTAAACTAAGGTTGTGGGAGTCTATGTCTAATTAATATGTGCTCGTATGATAGTTTAAAGATGTGTTTACTTAGGTTGTACTACTCCTTAATTATCTCCTATTGATGGTTGAGTTGTCACGTCTTATTCTTAGTTGCGTTGTGTGTCTAAAGTTGTAGGGTATGCGTTTCTCCCTAACTCTTTGAACTTACCAAAGGGTCTCGTCTACAAACCCACTAGGGATGATAAACTCCTACTCTAAGGCACTCTTTGGATGGTTTAGCCTACAACTACTCACGTAATTATATTCTAAGGTTCACAAAGATGAATCAAGCATTAAGTACACAACGAATGACCTATCGCATTACTAGATCATTAATCAACTAAGATAAGAAACAACCAATCAATATTCAATAATTAAGTTTCATACTTCCTAAGCAAACACACAAATAAATTAGCCGGACATGGAGAACATGCAAGCATACACAAATAATCAAAGACATAATTGAATTAATGAAGTAAAGACTTATCTTGATGTAAGATAGGTTTTAAAACCCTAAAATACTGTACAAGACACCTTAGGTTCGGTTTTAGGTTTTACTCCAAAAGACTCTCCTTAAAACTGAAAAATTCGGATTCTATATATAAGATTACATATGGCCACTTTATGTTTCGTTGCCGTCATTAGGGTTTCGTCTTGGCCACGTTAACCTTGCGACGGCGTCACCTTATGTCTGTAACGCCGTCCTCTTCAATTTTCGACATCGTCTGGATTGCATCTAGGCCGTCTGAGTAGCGACGGCCTACTCTTTCACAACTAGACGCCGCCGCTTGAAAATAACGAGTTTTGGGTTCTGACCGTCACAACAATTTTGGGACGGCCGCCATTAGCACCTGACGCCACATTCTAATTTCAAGCAGCTGTGAGTGTCTCGATTTTGACTTTAGCCATTTTCTTCATATATTCGCTTTTCGTCCAAATAAGTGCCATTCCAGCATTTTGCCTTCAAGAGACCTAAAAGTGAAAAGGAACGATATTAAGCAATAACGGATACAAAAGTGATCAAATAAGGACTAAACGACCCTTAAAATGGTACCTTTTAAAACCTTATCAACATAAATATCCAAAAGAAGTCTTAACATAAATACTAAAATAATTCAAGTCAAAATGACTTCAATACATAGGTCCCAAATGAAAAATAAACTCCAAATAAAATATCTGAAATATTAAGTCTTAAATGGCATCATAAGATTAAAGCTAAGTCCACTCAGCGCTCATCCCAAAGCAAAAACCCAGCTCCAATGCTTAGATACTGCCATGAAGAAAGAAATGCGGCTGAGCTTCAAAAGCCCAAGGAATGATATACAAGCGAAACGAATATAAAATGAAACGAATACGAAATAATGTGAAAGAAAGATAGTAAAATCATAATCATTTCAAAATATAAATCAGAATAATAGAATAAGTTTTATAGTTAACTACCTCGAGCCCAGACACATATATCATATCATAATCATATTCATATTCATATTCACACAAGGCAACATTTGTAGGGGAGACCTACCAGAGTTATAAAGGACGTGCATGCATGCAAGCATCAATCATCGATAAACATATAGCATATAACATATAACACATAACAGATAACAGATCTAGGATGCACCCATACGCCCCACAAACATATATTGGTAATATAATATAACTTGAGCTCATAACATATAACAGATATAGGGACGCGTAACTTCACTCTGCCCAAGAGTCATGTCGGCATCACCACACGGACATGGAACCCCCATGACTAGTTAATAATTGGCTCGGGTGTCAAACTATCTTAGGTCAAATCGAATGTCAAAACTCCATAGATCATACTTTATCAAAGATTTAATCATGTTTTCAAAATCAAAGTTTTTATATCATATAGTTCAAAATCAGATGTTTTATAATCCAAAAATCAAAGTTCAGATAAGCAATAGCTCAAACAAACAAAATGGGGTTCATAGCAAAGGCTTAGGAAATCCTAATATAAAAGCTAATGAAAAGAAAACATTATAAGGAACCTTTATGAAAAGGTCGAATATCTGTACCTTATTCCAAAGCAAATGATCGAAAAGCAGAAACACGGAAAGCAAAGGATTACTCCTTCTTCACCGAACCTATACACATTAACGGTCGTACATGTTATTTATGATTCCATAATCGTCGAAATGATCTTTTAATATTTGGTGTTTATACTCAATGTATTCAGTGATCTTAATACTTTAGGGTTTTATAATTAAATGAGACTTAAGTGTTTTATAAACAATATCGTAGATTAAGGTTCATTATGTCATTTATTAAAGTTTAGGGTTAAATGTGAAAATAGTTTAAACGTCATAACTCACACATGAAATAACGAATTAATATACTTAGCTTCAAACCCTAATCGACTCTCATTTATGTTCTATGGTTTTCTCATTCTTTTAATATTATATCCACGTGCATTTACTTTATATGTTACGTCATTTAATGACTCATTACTCTTGTTTATTTACTCAACACGTTCATGTCTTAATCATATGTTACTCATATATATGTTATACGTCAACTTTTATATCCCCAAGATGTTTATGATTTCATGTGACCCCAAAAGTTACTTATCACTCGGATTAGTTACACATCTACGCACACCTGATACACGGTTCACAAACCAATTAAGGTTCAGTTCACACATCACTTAGGGTTTAGGTTTCACATGATCTTTACTCTTTTAATACACGTTCAAAAACTCTTATATGGTTCGGTTTACATGTATAGGGTTCGGCTAATAGGTTTTACGCAAACACTAGCTCACCTACGTACTTTACATATTCAAGTTGCCATGTTTTACCTTGGCCGAATTATATTACATATGGTTCGGTCCTATGTGGCTCGACTTATTTAATACCCGATTCACAAAACACATTACAATACATGTTCTCTAAATTATATAAGATCTGATTCATATTTGTTAGTTTCGGTTTCATAAGGTTCGGCCAAAAACATAAACTCCGATTCAAAACAAAACATGTTACAACATATATTAACGTAAGGTGTATCAAAGTGAGACGAGAAGAACATGTTATACCTTAGCTTGTTGGAAACAAAGCTTCGACACCAAGGGTGTTTAGCAGCCGGCCGAGAGAAAGAAAAAGAAAAGAAAGAGCAAAGAAAATACCAACTTGCAAACTAGGGTTCCAAAGTTGAGGTTTATGTGTGTATATATAGTGGTACAAATTTGGTTAGGGCTTGAGAGGGTGGCCTCGGCTTGATCCAAACGATAAGCCCCCAACTTGGGCTCTCGGCATGAGTCCAAACCAAACTAAACACACGGCCCATCTTAGGTCACAAACAAGCGAAAGTAAGGCCCAACTATTTACGCGAGACGTTTAAATCTTCGTCGTACAAAATCAATCACGTACACGTATTAGTTAAGTTTTAATTACTCGCAAGTTTAGTTTTAAATTGCTTAAATGATTATAAACGTATTTTAACGATTTTATAACTTTCGATTCCAAGGGTATTTTAGTCTTTAATCATGTTTTAGATTTTCAGGTTTTACAATTCTTCCCCTCTAAAGAAAAATTTTCGTCCTCGAAAATTGAAATGAAACGAAACGAAAACGAAATGAGAACATACCAACTATTCAAAGAAATGAGGATAACTAGCTCGCATCGACTCCTCGGTTTCCCAAGTAGCCTCACGTTCCGGGTGATTTTTCCAAAGAATCTTAACGAACGGAATGACTTTATTTCTCATGACTCTTTCTTGCCTTTCTAAAATAGCTTCCGGTTCTTCAGATAAAGACATATCGGATTGAATTTGATCAAACGGATAAGAAGCAACATGTAACGGATGATAGTTGTATCCCCTTAGGAGTGATACATGGAAAACGTCATGAACATGCGATAACTGAGGCGGAAGTGCTAATCGATACGAAACTTCTCCTATACGTTCCAGAATTTCAAACGGACCGATGAATCGAGGACTGAGCTTGCCCTTGATTCCAAAACGTTTCACACCTCTAAACGAAGAAACTTTCAAAAATACATGATCTCCAACCCGAAATTCTAAATCACGACGATGCTTGTCGGCATAACTTTTCTGACGAGACCTAGCTTCCTTCAAATTTTCTAGCAAAGCGCTACTTTCTCATTAGTGATCTCAATCATTTCCGGACCTTCAATTAAGCGTTCACCTACTTTATCCCAACAAGTAGGTGCTCTACATTTCCTCTCATAAAGAAGTTCAAACGGTGTCGCCTTAATGCTAGCATGCCAACTGTTGTTGTATGCAAACTCTACTAAACAAAAATATTCATCCCAACCGCCGTCCATTCCAAAGCACAAGCCCTTAGCATGTCCTCTAAGGTCTGAATAGTCCTCTCTGACCACCATCTGTTTGAGGATGAAACGCCGTACTAAAATTAAGTCGAGTACCCCAAGCTTTTGCAAACCTTCCGAAACGAGAAGTAAAACGCGGATATCTGTCGGACACAATAGATGCCGGAGTACCATGAAGTCTAACGATCTCTTTGTCGAAAAATTTCCGCCAATTTACCAATACCATAATCCTTTCTGATTGGTAAGAAATGAGCAGATTTGGTTAGTCGATCAACAACTACCCAAATCGCATCATGCTTCTTCCGAGTAAGAGGTAGTCCAGTCACAAAATCCATAGATATCTTATCCCACTTCCATGTTGGAATATCCAATGGCTGTAACAATCCACTAGCCCTTTGATGTTCAATCTTAACCTCCGACAAATCATACACTTCGACACAAACGTCGCCACATCTTGCTTCATGCCATTCCACCAAAAGTACTGCTTCAAATCCCTATACATCTTGGTAGAACCAGAATGGATAGTGAAAGGAGAACTATGAGCTTCAGTCATAACTTTCAACGGCACCGGATCATTGGGAACACAAAGCCTATCTTCATACCATACAATTCCGTCATTATCAACCTTAAACTCCGTCTGCTTACCTTCTTCAACATTTTGCGCCACGGCCCACAACTCACCATCATCTTTCTGAGCTTCTTTAATTTGCAGTATAAGGTTCGACTCCACCTTCATACTAGCCCAGTATCCATCAAAACCTCGTACGCATAGCTCAACATCCAAACTCTCTAAGTCTCGAAAAATCCTAGGTTCAATCTCGATACTTTCAAGAATTCCTGATTTCGGC